>VWZP01001424.1:952340-1215709 GCA_013396995.1 Dicaeum eximium | reverse complement strand
GGTAAAATGAAATTTAACTAAAACTGACTGAATTATTAGACCAAAAATAAAATTACAAGCTTAGTAAATAAGCACCTCACTAAAGAAGTGTAAAGACAATTTCAAGGAGACACTTAATTAGATCATTTATAACTCATTAAGTAGCAAACTGCTATACCCCCTGTTGGTTGCTGTTAGGGATGAAAAGAGATGAAACAGCAGAACTGTTCTTTCAGGTGTTAAATATCATTTACATCTTCCAAGCAGCTAGTCAACATGTGTCCATTTATTTTAGTAGTATCACTTTTTCTGCTGAAGCCTAATTAACAGGTCTTTGGAATATGAGAGCTCAATATGAGAGCTCAATACCAACAGTGTGCTGTTTTATTATCTCACTTTGCAATACAATTGTAATTCAAGTTAAAATATGTACAGAAAACTTTGCTATGGGGATATAAAAGCAAAAGGTATTCTCCTGTCTATAAGCAGGGCTTTTTTCCTTTGGAAAGGTGACTTAATCAGACAACATTCAATAGAGGTGATGCCACCTTTTCTGAATTTGTAAATACCCCCAGACAAGTATGAAGAAAAGGTAACTTCTACCTACTATGCTTTGAACTGCAGAGCTTGCCAATAAGTAGGTCTTCCAAGTGAGGATGTGAACAAAAGGTCATAAAGTATCACGTGGTACAGTCAGTTCTTTTTCTAACATCCTGCAAGTTGTAACTCTCTTTCAAATAGAAATGACAGTGAGTTAACTACAATTTAGTGGAAGGACATAAGCATCACATTTCCAGTCTATAAGTTTTTGGAATTCAGATAATATCTCTTAGAATCAATATGGGTGACTGTCTTAGGTGCTACCTCATCAAAATATTACATGCTTGGTGCAGATATGTGTGCCATTGCAATTTGCATGATTACCCTATGCTACCAACTAAGAAGTTTTAATGGCTTTGGAGATCTGCAGAGATACAGCCACTGTATCTCTGTATGAAACAGATATCTAAGGGTTTTTACATACTACAAGATTGATCCAGTCTGGAAAGTTAAATACCTATCTCTAAAATATTCTTTACTTTAGTGGTTGTCTCATTGTCAACAAATGAATTTGTTTACCCTTCTTTGGGACTAAGAAGTTACAATATCCTGGTTAAATGTTAGAGCTAGGGACCTCCAACACCAATTCTGAAATTAGCTGTGCTACATGGAAGCTTGAAAGGTCTTTCAGGTGACTTTTATTCACTTTACCTGGCATGGATCCATACCAATGTCCTAGGACAGATGTTCCTAAGAAGTCCTGTGCAATTAGACACAGGGAATCTCAGACTATAAAGGAAATAATAGCATATTTTTGAATGAGTGAGGTTAACCAGTCATGGGAAAAACACAGACAAGATTGCTGTCTTGGTCTTAGTTTGATTTCAAACACCTAACAAAGAACATGGACCATATGTTATTGAAAAAATGGCATTCCTTCTCATAAGGAGAAGGATCTTAGGAAGCCCTGGCTTTTGGCTCTCCTAAGAGTCTGTGATAAAGACAGGTGTATCTAACCTTCCCTGGAATAAATTAATTTAATTTTATCTCCACTATAAAGTGATGAAACATAAATATTTTGAGTTTAAAATGTATTTTTGTGCAATATAATGACTTCTAATTTGGACTTGCTACAAAACAATTTGTTCAGGATGGCATCACAGTAAACAGCATGCATAACGTAATACAAATAATCATATGCTTAAGCATTCTTTCTGAAAAAGATTCTCCATGGTATTCACTTTCACCTTATTGTTCTACTGAACTCATGCTGGGTTTTTGTGTATAGTCTCACTGCTGGAGAAAACACTGTTTCAGTTCTGAGTAATGCTTTGGGTTTCAAGGTATTTATGTTGTAGCTAATTTATGCTTTTTTTTATTCTAAAAAATAGCTTTATGAATTTTCAAATTTGAAGAAAGAAAATAGGAAAAATTAAATTCTTAACAATGCTGGTGGGCTTTGTTTGTTTGTTTGCTTGCTTGCTTATGTGTACTGGTTTTGTCTGGGATGGAGTTAGTTTCCTTCACAGCAGCTTGTAGGGGTCCATGCTCTGCATTGGTGCTGAAAAGTGTGTTGGTAGCACAGGGATGATTTTGCTACTTCTGAGCAGCAATTACATGGAATCAAGGCCTTTTCTCCTTCAGACCCCGTCCCAGCACCAGGCAGGCTGGAGGTGCAGGGGAAGGGGATGCAGCCAGGACAGCTGACCACAGCAGACCCAAGGGATGTTCCACACCATACAGTGTCATGCTCAGTGTATAAATCTGTGGGAAGGAAAAGGAAAGGAAGGGCATTCAGAGTGATAGCATTTGTCTTCCCAAATAACCATTACATGGGATGGAGCCCTGCTCTCCTGGAGATAGCTGAACACCTGCCTGCCCATGGGAAACCGTGAATGAATTCTTTGTTTTGCTCTGCTTGTGTTCAAAGCTATTGCTTTTACATTAAAATATCTTTAGCCCAGCCCATGAGTTTTCTCACTTTCACACTTCTGATTCTCTTCACTATTGCAACAGGGCAGGAAGTGACAGAGCAGGTGTGTGGTGCTCAGCTGCTGAATAAACCACAAAAGAATATTTGTTTGGTTTATTTTTTACTGGAGTCTGTCTTGTATTCTGCTGTCAAAATCTGCTTAAAACTAACAAGTAAATTTAAGCCATATTGTGTAGATGACACAAATCTGGCTTTAGCTAATCAAGCCAGAGAATAATGTAAATCACTTTGAAAGAGCCAAGGACAAGGAAAACCTGCTTGCTAATCAGCATGTTGAGAAATGACGTCTTCAACTAATACAAGGTAGCATCCGTTGAAAGAGTAATTAAGTTTTATGTCTGACTTTAAAACAGCTAAAAAAGAAAAAAAAGCATAACAGTGTATTAAAAACGTTGTCTTCTTTAAAGGTTGTGATAAAACCCACAAGAATGAGAATGTGTAATTGAGTTAAAATCTGTTTTGGTCTCTATAGTGTAAATTTTGTTCTCTGCAATGAAACCAGTAAAGTATGTTTTATTGGAAAAATAAGCATCATAGGTTGGAATAGACAACAGTAAAAGTCATTATGTTTTATGTGACCTAAAGTAAGTAACCATAAACAGGGTGATTTTTCATGTCCTAGACAGCATAGGAGTCACGATATCTTCAGAGAGGGAATAAAAGAGAATTTTATTTTTACTTAAACGATATAAAAGAAATCAGAATATGCATCTGAATATCTTTATTTTGAAAAGTCTTAAAAAGCAAGACAAAGATTAAGACCAAATATTCATAAATCTTTAAGTGATACTGTGTTATAATAGTTCTATGAATTTTATTATTATTTGAAGTCTGGTCTATGCATTTGAGATCTTAGGTACTTTGGGTTTGCAACAGATAAAAACACTTTTGAACTTGATTCAATGTTTAAATAGGTCTAAAAGAAGAACCCTTCTTCTCCCCTTTGTAAAATGACTTTTAAATTTACTTTTTTAAAGTATCTATTTCATCCTGCACTGAACAGTATATTAACACAAATTTTGAATGATCAAAGTTATATTTTACTGTGTAATTTAGTTATAGCTAGAGGGTGAATGGACTGTGATGAAGGTTAGAATACCCATTATTCTAATGTCCCTTGGAGAGAAAAGAGGGGGAAAGTGGCCAAAGAAAGACCTAATTTATCAGCTAAAAATTCTAACTTCACTGAGATATTGATTGCAGTGTTTCTCTACAGAACAGGATAAATGGTGTAAGAGACATGAAATATTTGAATATTAGAGGAGATATCCTTTGCTTTCATGAGAAATGTGTAGCTTTCTTATATATCTATGCTTGCATTGACATTGTACTGTGAAATATAAGTCTTCTAATAATATTTTTTAGGGAAACGCCACAATTTCTCTTTGGATAATCATTTAATATAATGCCTTAATCTTTCCTCCTAATGCCATACTCTGCCTCTAAAATTTTATACCTATAGATGTTCTGTGTTTGAAGGAAGGTCTTTATAGCTCAACTGATATGAACTTTCTAGTGAGCCTAGTACGTATTTTTGGTTCAATCAGAAGATTGGTAAGAGAAGATTTTGGAATATCTAAGATCTGATGTGTCACTTAAATTATCATAGGTACCAATTAAATTAATAATTTTAAACCATCGTGTGTTTTCAAGATTACTGTGATCTTAAGAATTTTGAAAGTTGTTAGGTAAAAGAATACAAAATTAAGTTTTACTTCATGGGTACAATGAAATTAATGGCTGATATCTGCTATTGTAGGATTAGAAGTTATAGAGGTAGGTTCTGTAAGCAGATACACTTATGAATATGTATAATAAAAGTGATTTATTTTTTTCTTTCAATACTGGTAAAAAGTAAAAATCACAGAGAAAGAGCAACTATGAAGTTAATATTCTAATATTTAGGGTTTAGTAGCTTTTGGTATATACTTGCCACAGTCTTTTGAAATTGGTCAAAGTCATAACTCAGGGATTTTGATCAAGGATATTTCTTTGTTTAGATTTATTAGAAGAAGATATATCATGCCAGATTCAGCAGCCCACAAGAGGTGAGGCTGCTGTTTCTTTATGTCTCCAGGTCCAGCCAGCAGTGAGCCTGAAGATGTTTTACCAGCATGTACATGCAGAATGAGTGTAAATGTGACGTGTGTACATAAAACCTTATACACATAAAACATATATACATTGCCTGCCACACAACTCACAGGCAGATATCCAGAGTACTTACCTGTGAAAGAGTAAGAAAGAAGGCATCATCTGGAATTCCAGGTCCAGATTCTGAGGTCTCCAGTACAAGTAGGATGTAGACATGCTAACAAGTTTAATTAAAGACCATGGGGATGATTAAGGAATTGGAGCACTTGTCATATGAGAAAAATCTGAGAGCTGTAAGTGCTCAGCCTGGAAAAAAATGAATGTTCAGAGAGATCTTAGCAATGTGTATAAATGTCTGGGGTGTGTGAGTAAGGAAGATGCACCAAGGTTCTTCTGTGAGTCCCTTCCCATCTTAATGATTCTGTGTTGATGTGATTTTAATAATTATTCATTTCAGAATGGATTATATATTTCATTTCACTATTTTCAGAGCATGTAATTCCAATATTTAGCCAATTTTTTTTCCCCCAGAAAAATTCAGTCTTCCACAGGGAATTTTGCTAGTAAGACTTTTAAGTGTCTTCAGTTACTTGATGAGATTCAGTCTGAAACCTACATTTAGAGGTTGAAGTCTGCTTTGAGCCAATTATCATAACTTCTCTCACAATTAGTAGAGGCTAAGTTGAGGTCTAGTGTCCCAATAAATAAGTTTCTGGTGAGTTCTTTTTTCCATTTTCTTAGTGTGTCCCCCCTGATCTCCAACAATCAGTTCATAAAGATATGTATTTGCCACAGCTCCTGTTTTTAAACTATTAGATACATATTGAACTGTAATCAAATAATTATCAAGCTTTATATTTTTTACAAATTAAATCAAAATTAAATAACAACATTATAAATATTATTAGGCAGTCTTTCTTCTTGGAAGGAGAGGAGCAGAAGCCTAACATAAATCAATGTGATAAGGTATTTGAACACATCAAATAAATCCTGTGGGTTACACAACAATACTAAAAAATGACAAAGCCAAATTTGTTAACTAAGAAAAACTAATTTAATTAAGAAAAATTAAAATAAATACTTCTATTTTGTATTTTGAGAGAAGGATGTTAAACAAAGGGATGATTGAGTATTCTCCTCTGTATTAGCAGCTAAAAATATTATATCAGTAGCCGAATCAGTTTCTTAGAAACTTGGATCCTGCAAGCTGTACTTTACAAATCTTTAAAACTAATAAGTAATTACATAGTACAGAAGTTGTCTTTTTTAAAAAATTGCTATTTTTGGTGGTATGCTAATATTCCAAAAGGGAAAGAAGATGAAATAGAGGTGTGTTTTCATTTTCTATATCCTCCTGGAAAGAGACCAAAAGAGAAGATGATTTAATAGAATACATAGCACTAAATGAATATTTAAGTCTTTGTAGAATTAGTGTAATGATACCTTGGGGGAAATAGCACTTATAAGCATCTAGGGAAAATAAAACAGTCCAATTTTTACTTCATACATTTTCTTGGATTTTCTAAGAATAATTTTTGTGAACATGATAATTTAAGACTGCCCAGTTACATTCACAAAAGGCTATTTCAAAGGTAGGAATACAGCAATTTTTCTTATTTAGTTTGTTCAAGTTATCAGCAAAAAGGAGTTTTAATTTGAAATGGCCCAGCACTAGCTATTTTATTGCACTTTTAGTCCTTATATTAATATTATTAAGTTCATCTGTCTCTACTTCTTGTGCTGCAGTTTACTTCATTGTCTATTGGCATTGCTAGGATTTGAATGGTTTCCTGTGGACCTGGAAGATATCCTGTAGATTTTTACATAATATTAACATAATTACACATCTACCTCTATTTGCTTTACTTGCTATATTTTTAATTTTTTATGACTTTGTTGTTGAGCTCAGATTATTCTAATCACATCTTGAATAGCTCTTTGAAGTTTTTTGTTTGTTTTTGATCATTCAGTTTAGAGGAATAATTAGTGGCTTTTACTGTTCTCAAGAACCAGGAGCTCTGAATGATCATTAGAAAGGAGTCTATTATTTACAAACACAACATTAGACATCAGCTGAGATAATATATCTTTTGATAACCAAGAGCAATAAAATCACAGAGTTGTTGAAATTGGAATGGGCCATTTTTGATCATCTACTCCTGTTCAAGCAGGGTCAGGCAGATCTTGTTTATGGTTTTATTTTATTTGAATATTTCTAGGGGTATCTCTTCTGGGCCACCTCTTTTACTACCCCCAGAATAATTTATTTTTGCTTTTGTGAAGACGAAATGTAATGGATTTCTGTTTGTACATAATGACTCTTGTCCTTTCATGATGACAAGTATGTTCCTGTACATGACTGAATAGCATAGATTATTTTTCAGTTGGAAAAGACCTACAGTGATCATCTAGTCCAACTGCCTGAACACTTCAGGGCTGACCAAATTTAAAGCATGTTAAGGGCATTGTCCAAATAAATGCCTCTTAAACTCTGGCAGGCCTGGGTTAGCAACCACCACCTGAGGAAGTCTGTTCCAGTGTTTGACCACCCACTGGATAAAGAAATGCTTCCTCATTTTGCCTGTAAGCCTCTCCTGGCACAGTTATGAACCATTTCCCTGTATCCTATCACCAAATAGTGTGAGGAGAGATAAGCACCTCTCTCTACACTTCCCTTCCTCAGGAAGATCTAGAGAGCAATGAGGTCACCCCTCAGTCTCCTTTTCTCCCAACTAGACAAGCCCGAAGTCTTTAATTGCTCTTTCGTTTCTCTCTAACATTGTCAGAGAGAAAAGAATTTAAAAAGAGTTCTAAAATACTATTTAATTAAGAAGGTTGCAATCTGCTGTATTTCTGCTCGAATTTTGGTGGAGAAAAGAATTTTTCAGTGTGACTGACAGATTGAAAAATAAATAAATTTCTGGAGGTTTATGGACAATTTTATACTGAAAGAATTGAAATAAAACCTTCCCACTTTCATATTTTTACCTGCAGTTCTTGGGAGCAAGATGGAGAGACAGTGTGAAACTATTAATTGATTTCACAAAGAGTTGCAGTCATTAAAAATTTAGTCTTCTTGTAAAATTACTCTTTTAGATCTTTGTGATCTGATTTTACACTAGCAAATAATAAAGAAAATTACAGAATATAAACCTCTAAAGTGATTTTTTCTTGCCCTAAGGCTACTGACTATCTTTTCCTCTTGATCCCATGTTTTGTCCTTTCAAGGTCACTCTCATTAAATTTAGTTGGTGTTTAATTTTTAAGCTGCTCCCTATTTGATGTAGAAGGCAACTGTGTGTGAGAAATAATAATTTTTCTGCCAGTCAAAAGAAATTTGATTTAATTGGCTTTTATCCTGAATCATGTCATTAAACTTCAATAAGATTCATAATTAATTATTTACAGGGCACATATCACATTTCATCCAGTGCAAAATATTAAATGCTTGGACTTGAGAGTACAGTATTTTAACAGTTGAGTTTGTAGCAAGGTAGAGGCAAGGATGAACTTCAGGTATATATACAACCTTTTAAAAATACCTTCTCTTTTATAAAGTGAGTGGCAATGAGAAGTGATGGTGTAGCATAACTGTCTTCACCTCAACTTCATTTTAAAAGTTTAAACTTAACAAAGCGTAAGTAACTATAATAAAATGCTCCTGAAAGAGCACAGCATGTCTCCTCCACAGTGTTCTTCATCAGTTCTGATTCAGAAAATGGTGACTGCCTCTGAGGGGGGTCTCTTTAGAAATTTAACAGTCCTGTTCAGAGAAAACTAACCCGCAAGGGTTACAAAGATTCGAACACCACAGGACCTAGTAGGGAAGCTATTATAATTGGCTTTCCACTGCTATCCTTGGCTATAAGAAATGTGTCACTATCAGACTCTTGGACCCCTTGTGGGTTGTAAGAACATTTGGAGATTTGAAATGACAGAGTAGAGGCTCAGAGTATGTGCAGTAAAAATGGCAGAAGAGCTCTGTTGTGTCTGCATGCAGTTTAATTACAGTGTTTTGCTGTAACATTTTACAGCAGCAAGAATGCATCTTGAGGAGCTATGCAAGCAAATAAGCTTCATTTGTACTGGCTTTCTTCTAAAGCCATTTTACAAGTTCAATATGCTCAATAATTACCTATCTTAGTTACTGGAAAAGTTCTACTGTATAAGGGTCAATGAATAAATGCTCCATGTCAAAGCCACACATGATCATAGCATTGCTAGTCAAATCTCTGTAATGGTATAAAGTATATTCTGTCTGCAACAAAAGATTAAATTTAATTAAGATTAAATTTTATTAAATTTACCTTTAGACAATATGAAGCTAATCAAAATCTTTCAACAGAATCCTTTTTGTGATGGCTTGTATCAGCATAACTACAACAGGCTTCTCTTCACCCCAGAATAATCTTACAGTGGGTGAAGGAAAGAGCTTAGAAGAAATGGGTAGGGATCAAATTGGAGTCTTCAGCTAAAAGAAAGAGTTTGGCATTTAGGCACTTTGAAGTTTAGCTGTAAACAGAGGTCACTCAACTGTAACATAAAAATGTTTTATGTTTTTTAGCCAAAAAACATATTTCTGCATAAAAATATTGTCTGTGAAATAATATTTCGTCTTTAGTAATAATCTAGTTCTGCTCTCAAGATAATTAGCATATAATTAAACATTCAACGAAAAATATACACTAAAACATTAGTGTTAGAACTGCTTTTATAGAACAATTTTTTTGAACTACAATAAGTTCCAGAAAAAATAAATGGATAAGTGTTTCTCTAAACAAACAAGATTTGCTGCAATTTCTCTGCTGAATACATTGAATTCCTGCAATTTTTCTTTGCAACAGTGTTTAATAGTATTTTTTTAATATAATTTCAGATAAATGTTATAAAACAAAAAGTGACCTATGTAAGGGCCAAATACTAAGAAAAAAGAAGCCCCAAATGCCTAGTATTATTTTACCTACATTTTGCCTTCTGTCAGGGGGAACCTATCTCCAAATAGATGCTATGCTTCCTTTCTGTATCCGAACATTTTATTTGTTCTTTGACTGCACATTTATTTCCCTTCAAAATATCTCATAGCCAGGTCACATGCTCAGGAAGAAAGGAAGGCTATTCCTTCCTTGAAAAGCAACTAAGTGTACCTAGAAGAAAGAAGACTCCAGAGTACAGTGTGTGACTGTAGCAGTAAATACCATAATCACAGGAAAGAACTAGGAAATAGCAGCTCAAGCAGAGACTGGAAAAAGAGACTTGGTAGGCACCTTAAGAGATGTCAGCTCAAAGAATACCTTGAGTTAATTAAAAACAAGCCTGAAAGCTGAGACCCATTTTACAAAGTCCCAACACAAAAAGAAAAAACTTCCTACAATTTTTTAACTTGTTTTTTTAACTACCTTACCTCCTTACTTAAAGCTTTCTCCATTTATTAGAAAATCTGAATGATCTCCATTTCTTAGATAATCTGAACGATTTTTTTCATAAGGCAGCTCCCTGAAGGCAAAATGGGTAAATCTGCCTCAAAGATCTTGCTGACTCAGTATGCATTTACAGTGACTTAATATGAGTCTACATGAAGTTGTATGAATAACTGAATTTCTGCTCCCTTTCATCCTGAAAACTGATTGAATGACTGGGTTGTGACCTAACCCTATGATATTAAGCATAAGAAGAAGTTATACATTTTTTTCCCCGCAAAATTTGGTTTGGTTTAATTGGCCCTGATTATCTTGAAATCCAGAACCCAGAATGACAGCTCACTGAGGGAAATCTACCCAAACTGGCTGTCTTGAGGGATTTGGTAATTTCCCTCTGCTACTAGGAGAAATGTCTTATTCTGAACTTTTAAATACCAACATTCCTTTTTCAAAGAGGAATAAACTTTCCTGACTCTTATTTAAAGCACATAAGGATAAGTAAACAGTATCATAACCTTACCTTATATTAAACAATGTAATCTTCAAAACTCTCACCCAAATGATGGAAAACCTACATCAGATTTTTTAAATTTATCTAATCAGGTTCAAATTGCACCATTAAACTTTCAAGGGAATTACTTAACTGCATATTGTAGATCATATATAATATGATTATATAGTGAGGTACTTTTAAAGAATGTTTCTCCTTTGTGTTAAAACAAATGCACAAACAAAAATGTGCACTAGATAGAGATATAGGAAAAAAAGTGTTTTTGAATATTAATTATTAGGACAGACATATAGGATAGGAGAATCACAGATTTTATAATTTCAGAATTGAGTTATACTCACTGTTTTATCAGATTACTTCCGTGTAAAATGTAGAAAATATCTCTTGAACAGTAGCTGAATTCCATCCATCTCTTCTGCTAATTGAGTTGTCTTCCTGCAAATTATATGGTTTACTTTTTGGTGTATGTTGATTTTCCACAATTAAATGGGCTGGTCTCAATAACTTCTCTTTCTAGTCACCTCAAAGTTTTAATTTAGGAGAGAACATGCTTCTGAGGGTAGGATTTTGCTGAACTAAATCCTCAACGACTGCATCAGGAGTTTAAATTGGATATTCAATGGCCTTAATAAGTCCTGCTTGTGAGATATTGTGAAACATATAAGTGAGGAAGCACTCATTCCTGAAGGTATGCTTTTTTAAAAATGACAGTAGATACTGTCTTTACATAGCATGAGGTACAAGGTTTGAATGAAGCTGTTTACCATACTGGTTTCACATCTTGTCTTTTCAAAGAACTCCCCAGGGGCGTGTGAAAGCAAAAGCAGTGTGAAAATCTAGGAGCTGCTGACTGACTGAGGTACTGCTGTTCTGCAAGTCATCGTGGGTCACTGTTATTTCCCTTGGATCTTTGGATCCAAGGGTAAGGTAGATGCTCATTGTTCCAGAATCATTGGCATATGGGTATGTCACCCAAGACTGTTCAATTGAAAATAGAATAAGTGCCATTCCCATTGCAAGTTTCACTCTTTCTATCTAGGAAAGGCATTAAAAACTACTTGATGAATGCCAGTAGTGTTTGTGAGTCAGATTACTGTCTGCTAAGACATGGAAAAATGAAGGAGGTACTGACCATGAGGTTAGTTTTATCTGGGGAACTCTGGTCTACAAGACTGCACATGTATGTGGGTTAACCATTTTCCTGGTTTGTTAGCAAGGTGCTGGAAGGTTTTGTCATCTTGTTTTGCTGGTGAACAATCTTGGACCTTTTTTTTCCCTAATATTTATACTGACACAGAAACAGAAAGTTCAAGTTTGCTTCGTTTGAGTTTATTTTCACCATGTAGAGAGAACTAGGAAAAGGCCTGCACATCTTTTATTAGCCACATACCTGTGTACCTCTTTTGTGGTCTCTGGACAATAATTCATGGCAACTTGCTGCAAAACATTAAACTAAGGAAACAAATTTTCAGCATTATCATCCTTGTAAAATAATCAAAGATGTATTTATTCACCCCAATTATTTGTATTTTATTATTTAATTATTTTTATTTTATTATTTTGTTATCCATCAGGGTAACGACTCTTTATTTCTGATACCAGAACATCTATAAAAAAGATAACAGAGGGGTGGAACAGGAATCCATTAGGAATCCACAGGATCACGGAATATTCTGAGTTGGAGGGATCCACAATGATTATCAAGTACAAATCTTAGTGAATGTTTATAAATGTACCCCTGTGACATTGACATTACCAGCACTCTGCTCCAACCGACTCAGCTAATCTCAAAATAGAAGGCATCAAGAATTCTGACAGCTACACCATTTCAAATGCATAAAAACTTGTAGCAAAATTTAACAATTTCTAGTCCTAAAAATATACACACATTCAGTATAAAATATATGCTTTACTCATTTACTGCAAAGATGTAATTGTGCAACATGGAAGCACTGAATCCTGCAGGTGTGTTTTGTAACATACAGAACATGTAAGATGTAATGTTAATTAGGTTTGCTTATCAATGTACATGTATTTTTACTATATCAAGATAGCAGCTTTAAACAATAAGAAACATGGTACATCAGACAAGAATTACTTAAGATTATTACACTTAAAGGTCTGCAGGGCAGCATTTCACCCACCTTGAAGAACTGACTTACACTGGGATATGAAATTCATAGACATGGCTTCAAGAAGAAGACCAGTAAATGTAAATTACTGCCTTGAAAATGAAAAAAAAATATTGAGTTTTCATTTGGAGAGGTATAAATGGTTTTATGCCTGATCAGCCACTCTAACATACAATAAAAGAGTGCTTTGCACCACAATGATCAATATATTTAGTTTATTATTGGACTTTTGTAATGTCCATTAGTAGAACTAATGCAGATATAATCTGATTTTTGAGAAAGGCAAGAGAAAATATTGTCCATCTCTCTCTTTAAGCAAAATGCAAAGCTACATCAGTCCCATAGCTCACAATCTGCCTTTATGCATTATCAGATGTACAACTTCATTTTCTTGTGGTGTAGCTGTTAGACTACTCTATAAAATGTGCTAGTTTACAACTGGTTTGTGTTTTGTTTGTTTTGTTTTTTTTTCCTGAGCAGCAGAATAGTCCTGAATTTTTAACATTATAAAGGACAGTTTTATGGAGAGTTATATAAACCAGGTATGAGAATTGGAATAGACAGATAGTGTGTGAAAAGCAGAATGTGACTTCTGCACATGCAGGGTGCATCTTAATTACTTGGTGGCAAAAGGCTAATTAAAGTCCACCACTAAATTAACATAGCACAGGCTAGGAGAGTACATGCAAGTTATGATTACGTTATGCAAGATGGCATAGTCTACAGTCAAAATTGTAGCCTTCAAGGGCAGTCTGTCAAATGTACAGGACCCCTCCTTTGAAAATAATGTGGGACTAAAATCAGTTTAATTGCTTGATAAAAAAATCATAGCTTTGGGAATATTTTTGCCCTTTTATCCTTTGTTTTTTTTTTCCCTCTTCTTCTTTTTCTGACAAAGAGGTGGCTGAGTCCACCAAGCTTTGAAAAGGCTTTTTTGGTTTTTTTCAGTCTTTGTTTCTTTGTTTAGAGTCAAATGACAGTAATGTGTGGTACTGCTCATGAGTAATGCCTCTTGGCACCTTAACAGCCTAGTTGTAATTTTCTGCAGCTTTTATTTGTAGTAAAGATAATAAGTTTGATTCAATAAAATTGTTACTGATGATCATTAAATATATACTACATAAACAAAGATAATGGTACATTTTGTTTTGTATGAGACCTGACTTTTTCACGGGACTACTTCTAGATTTTACTCAGTGTAAAGCTAGAGTAATTACCTTAAGAGAAGTACTTGCTCTACTTTTCTGATGCGCAGCAAAGAACAGAATTTGACCCTTAAACCTACAGCTTAAATGACAATCCCAGACTCCTTGGTAACTCATAAGGAGAACTATTGATAATGAACAGACAGGTATTTGGGGTACTTAGGGGAAACAATAGAACACCCTCATCCGAGTCTGGTAACAGTAATTTTAAAGAATTTGTGTAGAAAACAGAAAAAACACCTATTCTCAAAAAGCCCACCAAGATTATATGTTTTTCCTTATTTCTTTTTTTCTCTAAAATAATTTGATATAGACTAATGATGATTTTTGAATTAGACTATTATGATTTCAATTATGCTAACCACTAAAGTTTCACCTTTACTTACATAAATGGGTGTTACTCTTCCTCTTTACCCATAGAAGGATTTTGAAAATAATGTGCTATTCAGTTAATTTACATACTGATTTAAAACTTATATTATTTGCACTACATTAGGTCTTGGAGGCTTCCGTTTCCAACAAGAACCTTATTGTTATGACTGCACCACAAATTGAACAGTAATTCCCAACATTTCCTAAGCCTGGGCCACCCATCATTTTTCCAAACACCCCCCATTAATAGTTCAGGATTTTAGTGGACAGAAGACCTTATGCCCTGAGAATTCAGCTATACAGTTTGGATAGTAGAAGAGTGTAAGAGAATGGGCAAGGTATACTCCTGAGACCTGAAGCCCATTTTGGTACAGTCTAGCTTTGCAGCATCAATTTTGCTCAGGATGTTATTAAGTAGACATAAATAATGGCTTCAAAGTTGAAAGAGAAATGTTGTTGATATGAGAGGATAAACAACCTAGGAAAAA
Organism: Dicaeum eximium; assembly: GCA_013396995.1. NCBI lineage: Eukaryota > Metazoa > Chordata > Aves > Passeriformes > Dicaeidae > Dicaeum > Dicaeum eximium. Next base: position 1,200,978 of record VWZP01001424.1, on the reverse strand, counting down.
TAAAATAGCAACAAAAAAAAAAAAAATCAAGGATAAGCCTGTTCTAAGGGAGCAGCCATACCTCACCCAACTGGCACATGCCTGGCAAGCAGAGGCCTGTCTCATCTAGAGTGCTGAGCATATTAATACAATGTTAGCTTAATACCACACTATTCTGAGCTACCTAGTGTATATACTTGCCAATAAATCATTGCTGTGTTAATAAATAATTCTTAAGTTGTTTGTTTGAGAGTGTCCCTGTGTGTGGTAAAGGTACATGAAGAAAAAAGACCCAGAGAAGAAGAGCTTCAGGGGGTGCAGAGGATCAAGGCTTTTGCTGTCCTCCATGCTGAGAATGGACATAGAAATGCTGAGTTTTAAATGACAGACTATTTTTCTCAATATGCTTAGAAAAATTCTCCTCAGCTAAGTTACTTACAACCTAGCTATTATATTAACTTCAAAGTATGACGTAGAGCCAGTGAGGCTGAGAGGTTTCATCCTGACAGCTTCAGAAAATTCATTTCTTTGCATGCTCACAGGTCTGTAACAAAATTGCTCACCACGTGTGCCTTCTTAGCCAGGCTTGACCCTTATATAGGAGGTAGATAGCAGAGACTTCAGTTTAAGTGAGTTTCCAAAGCTCTTGCTGTTTGAGCCTGGCAATTAGGGAAAGTGTGGTGGTGAGTTTGTAACACTGGAGCTCAAACTGAAAATCTCTGATGTATAAACCACTGAAATTAATTAGATAAGAACGGCTTTTAATTCCTGCTGAGCTGGGTAGAAATCAAACCCTACAAGTAAAAGATTATCTTCTTTATTATTAATGAATTCTCCAGTAAGTAATAATTTAATAATTGGTCAAAAAAACCACCCAGAATTAAAAAATGGTAAGGTAAATTCATCAAATCAAACTTGCTCCACTTTTGAAATTAAATAGGCAATGTTTTAATTATCTGTGTACAAAGACAAAATATCCCATGTCTCCTGTAAACATACTTGGTCATTCTATGCCCTGTTATAATATTCTAATTATAGAAATGGTTTTTGGTTCTCCCTTGAAGAAACAGGAACATTAAAGATGCAAGCTGGCAAACTTTCTTTTTTTTTCTATAAAGCAGTAAGGACATTTTCAAGGAAAATTTTTATGGGCAAATGATGAACTCCTGCTTTGAAACCACATAAATTAAACAGGCTTAAAGAAGTTTTATTGAAAAAGCAATCTTTATGATTTCTTTCCATTTCAGGAATTATAAGAGAGAAAATGTTTTAGACAAAACAGTGCAGCAGTGGAGAATAGTGCAACAATCTATTATTTTTAATTTATGGATTACATAATTGAGACATTACATTCATGATCAATGTATGTCTTGCAGACATTTCTTTTATATTAGAAGTAAGCCATGAACACGATTTTTTTTTCTATGAAAGTGAAATACAGAGGAACTAACAAAAGCATGTTTTATTAATTACTTGAGAGCGCACACTTCAGCTGCCATCATAATAACTTGGGACATTTCCCTTATCTTTTGAAAATGCAACATAACAGGGCATCAAGTTAATAACTTGATCTGAATAAGTGTCATGACAAAAATTTTGTCTTGCATGTGGTAACTGTTCACTAAAAAAAATCTTTTTTACTACTAGAATATTTTATGGGGCTTGTCCTTTTCAAATTAAATATAGTATAAAGTTAGTATGTTACCTTGTTAATATGAGATATAAGATTTTCTACTGATTTTGAAATGGCATCAAATTACTTAAACTGGTAAGGAACACCTCAACAGTAGCTGTTCTATGTCATGATGTATGCCCTATCCATTGATCCATATTTTTACTCCCAGAAACACGAGTACCACATCAAGATATGTAGAAACTCTATTTCCTCACAGCCTACAGATCCCAGTATTTTGCTCTGACTTTGAATTATGGATATTGATTGCTGACCTTAATGTCTAAGACTAGAATTCACATAGAATTTTTTGTACTAGAGGCATATATAAAAATCTGCTCCCGAAGTCTAATCTGGACCTATGTGTGAGCGAGCCACCCTAATTTTCTTTTTAAACTTTGACTAACACTATTGTGTGGGAAAAGGAAACATTCTTTTTTCAGCATAAAGAACCAGCATTTTTCTTACAGCTATTTTAAAGAACACAGCTGACTTCAGTGCTCCACAGCATCCCTCTCTAAAAGACTGTGACAGTAACAGAAAATAATGGAAATGGGCCATTTTAAAGCTCAGAATGGCTTAGTTTTTGTAAAAGGCAACCAGATTGGAGAAACTCTGATGCAAGATATAGCATAATGTTATAACAAATATTCTACAAGGTCTTCTGAGATTTATTTCCAGTTCCATGAGTAAATCCATGAGTAAAGCAGAAACAGAAACTGAGATATCATCAACCTGCAACCCAAGTCTATGACATGGCAGTTAGACCTAGCTTTAAAGATAGGAGCAAAGCTGCCCAGTAGTAGGGGTATAAACTGTGCAGAGAAGAACATGTGCAATGAAACAACAGAATTAAAAAATGTGTACAGGGCAGAAAGAGAAGCACACAAAGTTATGTAAGAAAAAGTTTCCTTAAAAGCCTTGTAATGTGTGTTCTGGTTGCTGCTTAGGAACTAGATTTTCCTTTTCCTTCCATGTTCTCTTCAACTTTAGATTTTCAACATTTGGCAGGATTTAATATTAGGAGCAGGGTGTAGTACACCAGAAACTTATATCCATTTTTTGAAGGAACAAGATCAGAAAGTTAACATTCCTGTATCTGGGGAAAATCTTTCTGGTCTTATGGGACATCCACGTCTATATGTATACCAAACATTGATTGGAACTGGTTTTGCAATTTCATAAAAAAGGGATGGCTAACACAGTCAATGAACGTATGATAGACATAAAAGGATATCTTTCTTTTGTTAGTTTTTGTTTGTTTGGTTTGGGTTTTGTTGGATTTTTTCGGTGGGGGTGGTTTTGGTTTTTGGTTGGTTTGGTATTTTACATGAGACAATAATACAAGGAAATACTTTTAATTTTTTCTAAGCTAATTAATAAATTATTAAATCCTAAAAATTTCATTACAAATACTACTTCATATTGTAAATTATGGATCTCAGGTTAGTTCCTCTCTGCTGTTGAAATACATCAGCTAAGACAATAAATGTCTTTACAACAGTATCCATTTGTATTCACAATGAAACACAGTTCATAGAAAATACTTATTTGTTATCTAGAGGATTGGACATGTTTCCACAGTATTCTGCTAGCAGTATGCTGGTAGAAACACCACTTAGGAAAGCTGAAATTACATTGCCCATCACTAAGCACAGGGATACTGAACGTGTTTTAGTTGTTTCTGAGTGTCTTACCTCCTTCAGTGCTGCAATGCTAACTTCAAATAAACAATAAAATTTTCAGTTTTCAAGCCGCTATCTAGTTCTGTTGAAAAAAGTTTTTTTTTTTTTTGTTTGTTTTTTGGGTTTTTTTTCACTGTAGGCTTGAATCAATGTTCCTTTGTTGACAGTAAAAAAAAAGATTAAGAAATTAATATAATGGCTCCACAATTTTGGCATGGTCTAAGAAGATTTTGAAGGAATGTTAATATTCCTCACTGTCTCTTGAAGAATGTAGACATCTGTAGGAGAGTAAAATTAAAAGATCAAAGTATTTTTCCTTTCAAGAATTACATTTTTGTAACTTTTACTCCAGGAGCAATTATTTTTTTTATTTTAATTCATAGACTCTCAGGTGTTAAAATAAATAATGTACATGTTGTCTTCTTCAGTGTCAAGTTACAAATTTAAGGAAAAATAGGGTTTTGATTTTTATTTTTCTTTTAGAATTGCAACATTAATATGCTATAAACATTTGCAGAAGTATACCAGAACTGATTTATGTGGCATTAAATATTTCAAACAACTGCCTTGAAGCAATGCCCTCAGGTAGTCCCTATACTAGCCACCTACCATGTTAAGAGTAATGTAGTTCCCACAAGTGCTACTTTCCAGAAATACTACTTTTTTAACATGACAGCAAATGCATTGTGACAGACATGCTTGATGGAAACAGAGGAAAAATGTTTCTTTTATTTGAAGTCCTTGTAGCAATGATTTTTTAATGAACTGGGAAGTACCATAGATATAACAGATATTTTATTTTTTCTGAATTAAAATAGACATGTCTTCAAAGATGGCTGGAATACAGAGGTGCCGTCTTTCTATCCGTCATTTCTTTTAGTCTTATTCAAGCTATTATGTGACTGAAGCAATAAAAAATGCTTGCTCTTTCTATCCCATTTCTCCATTTTTCATTCAGTGTAGACTGTGGGATCAGAGACACAGAGACAGCTTCTGTCTAATTTAAAATCTATATAAAATGCAGAAAACGCAATTTCAGAGGTCAAAGATGAGGATGATATCTCAGCATGATAATAGTATGAAATTTAGATTTAAGCTCTTCTTGTGGTTTAATATAGTGTATTTTGTTTTACTTTGGTTTGCTCTCAAGCAAGAAAAATGCAATATTTGAATAGAACAAAATTCAGGTCTGTCCCTAACTTCAAAAAATTAAAAAAAAAAAAAAAGATACAAAACTGATGCACAGTGGAATCAAATTCTAGTATTGTTTTATTCAGATTTACCTCTAGTTTGCTTTTGTAATTTGCTGCTGATTTTCACTAGTATACATGAAATGAAATACTAATGGACTCTATGGAGTCCAGGGATCTAATTATAAATAAAACAATTTTTCAGACAGTGAGCATGGGTAAGACATACCTGCTGGTCATTAAAAGCTCACAAAAATGGAGATCAAAGAAATCATGCTGTCAAAAGAAATTCTAAGTGAAATCATGTGGGGCTTCAAGGAATGAATAAAGGACAGTGAGACAAGAAAAGAAGAAGAATGAATTTACATAGGGTCAGTAAGAATCTGCTGAGAATATGCAAGTAAGAGTCCCACAGTATATGATTCTCATTCCCATTTTTTGGTGTGAGGACTTATAAGAACAGTACTAACTTTTAAAATATGTACCAGTGTACTTGCCAGCATGACATAAGGAAGAGAAAGAACACGAACAGCCACTGGGGAATGTTTTGTTTCTCCATAATAGTGCAACTTCCAGAAGAAGAATGGGATGATAATTGAAGTCATCCGTATTTATGTGCTTGCTCTAGAATCTGTGTTGCTTGTCTGCTTGTTTCAATTTCAGTTTGGAATCTTGGTTTTTTTTTGTACATTCTTCCTTGTTGGGAACCCCTCTTTGCTCGCTGCAAACTTACCTTGGCATTTTAATAATGAACAACGTGTTAAAAATGTGTGACACTTGTATTCTATACTTTTAGATTCTAGACATAGTTTTCATGCTTCACAGTATGCATTGGGCCAGAAATGCAAGTAATCTGTATTCAGATGTGTACTGTGAGCACTCCTTCACAATGAGTACAGTGAACAATAGAAGTTTAATATTTTGCTCCAGTTTTGCTATAGCCTAGTTTTCCCTTTCAGCCCCAGGATACGGAATTGACAAGTTTCCTGTGGAAGCAATGAAAGATTTCACCCCTTCTAGAGTGTCATTGCTGTGCCTTGCTCGGTACACAGGTTCAGGGACATTCCAAAAAGTGAATAAATCAGTTCAGGTGATGCTATGTATTATTTCTAGTCCAATAAGTTTTCATAGAGAACTTTCACGTGAAGAAGTAAAACACAATTCCATTCTTTTTTTTTTTCTTTTTTTGCTACAAATAATTTTGAATTTTAGTCATCAATCATTAATTCTACGTATTTTTGTAATTTTCTTCTCCAAGGTAGACTTTTGTTGAGGTTAAAACTTAGAAGGCTTTTTGCCCATGTTTTAGCTTCCTTTCCCATCTAAAGAAATTGAGAACAAAATAACCATGTAATTAATTACCAGTCTTAGGATAAGACTGCAGAAGAGAAACACTCCCATGTTTATCTGCTAGCAGAAGAAGTTTATGTAAATCAATGATGAAACTCAGCCTTGGAGAGAAGGTGCTCAGAAGGAAATGTAAGGAGATGAAAAAGAGCAGTACAAATTACTCATCTAGTGGGATCTACAGTGAATGAGACACAAACAAAGGTGAATACTTTGGACTGATCCTTCAGCAAACTTTTGTGTAGGCAGCAACATTTCCTAAGAGGCATATTCAGAATTGCATTCCAGGAGGGAGTACACATATAGAATAATGCAGGAAGAGTGTAAAGCCTAAAAATGAACACTCTATTGAAGGTCAGGACAATCGGTTTCAGTAGCACTTGCATTCAGTTAAACTTAGCACTTGCACTCAGTTAAACTGCAGTGCATTTGTTGGCAGGTGAAATTTGGGTCAACAGTAGTTTCTCTTGCAGACATTGAAATAACTTGTTTCTATATGACAATGAAGGTGATTTCCTATAACATTCGCTATGGTTACATTTCTTATTTCATGAAGATTTTTGGTAAGTCACCTTAAAAAGTCTATATTTACTATGGATTTTACTGACTAAAGGAAAATAATTTTAGCAGACTACCTCAAGTACAGCCACCTCCCCTTTCACTCCTACCAGCCTTATGTTTATTACTATGGATCATTCTCTGTGAGAAAATGATCTGTGGTCTCTGTAAATTGTTGTGTAAACATGCATTGTTAGTGTTGTTATGATTTGGGATATTTAGGTTCAGTTTCCCATCATTGCAAAAACTGAAATGAAAGCTTAACATTAGGAGATGTGTAAGCTTACCTAAAATGTTTGGGGATTTTTTTAGTACATTTGTGTTCAATTAATAAATATGAACAGCTAAGAACAATTTCCTGATAACTCAAAAAAAAAGATAACCATCACTCGATTATATTCTCTGGATCTATATTTTCATGCATTCGAACACCATCAGACACTGGATAAACAAACAGAAATTTAGAAATTATATAGCATTTAGAAATTATCAGAATTTAACTAATTTGAGGTGAGAAATTTGTTTGATACCTAACAAAGGTAGATTATCTAGCTTTCGGGGGTTTGTCCATCATTGTTTTCCATTGCTCAGGCTTGGGGACAGGTAGAGCACTGCGAGGAACATTCACCATCCTGTCTTTTTTCCAGTTGCCACACAGAGGCAACTCACCAGTTGCTCACAGCTGAGGGGTGAACATATTTTGTGTGTAAAGCACCTTCTCTTTTTTTTTTATACTTTTGTTATAAATATTGCTGCTGTTATTGCATGTTTCTTTTTCCATTGTGCTTTGCTTTCAGTAAATTCAGTAAATTGTTAAGTCAATTCATAGTCTCTGTCTTTGTCTCTCTCTTGCCAGAGAAGATGGGGGAAGGAAAATTACTTATCCCAACAGAATGGCAGATGCACATTTGTCCACAGCTGGAGCAGAGGTTGTTGGTGGCATGAGAAAACTAGAAAACTTTTAAAGGTGCTCCAATAAATAACTAGCCATTTACTAGAGCATACTAGATATAAACTGTAGTATCATGACATAATAGGCTGAAATTAAATATTTAGAGATTGCCATAAGACTGGGATTGCTCAGTACAATCAACATAATTGTACACTCACTATCATCCCAAATCAATCAGTCATCTAGAGCTAAAGCCTAGTCACACAGCCACCCTGTTAACTTTACACAAAGTCTCATGATTCTTAATCATCTAAAGTAGGATAAATCTTCATTTTAGTGCAGAAAATTTTCCAGGAAACAACATTAGCAGAGTAGACAAATTTCATTACTAATGAAAGTCAAATAACGTTCCTACATTTTTAATTTTTTATCCTATTGGGAGACCTGATATGCCACTTTGTGACTGATCAACAAACTCCTACAATGAAACAAATCTCAGTAGAAATGGATCAAGTTGCTGTGTCCAATAAGCTCAGGGACTGATGCAGAGAAACTGGCCTAATCTCAACTCAAAAGGGACCAGAGGGTGGCCTTTGTTTCAGATAAACTGCTACCAACAGTTGAGTTGGATAACTGGTGGTGTAAATGTTTCCCTCTGTGTTTCTTAAAAGTGTGAATGTTTCCCTGAGTCAGCCAGACCAACAAGAAGGGGAGTGAATATGTGTCTCAGTACAACACAGAGTAGAAAAACAAAACAACTGGTAAAAGGATTTCTAAGAGAGCAAAAGGCTTGAGCTGGCTTCAAGCCATGCATTACTTCCTGCTGACTGATGACACCCAGGAAGGTGATAGTGAGCATGTCATAGACACTGGGAATGGGAATCACAATGATATTGTGACTGAACTGTGCACTGCATTTGCTGTGTTTTGCTAACTGTGACTTATATGTGGTGGTGTTATACAGTTTATGTTGAATCACTCTGATAAATCAGAAATCCTTTCCAACATCAGATATATTTAGAATAAGTAAAACTGATGTTAAATACTACAACCTCCGCAATCTCAAAGGACCCAGTGAAAGTGTACCACACTCTGACATATTTTAAATGGGTAAATCTGTCAAGTAGCTTATCTCACTATTTGTCACAGGCAAAAAAATATCCTGCTCTGTGGGTGTATAAAAATCGTGACTGTGGGTTCTTAGGATTCCATAATACACAAGGGTACAATCCTCTAAAAGTCCCTTTTTTGCAGATCACCACATATATTTCCCCCACATCACCACTAGCAGGTACCCCACCACACAATCACCACTAGCAAGTAAAGCTATGATTAAACAAGTGAATATATATATGCATTAAAGTTTATTAAAGTTTACTATCAGCAATCAATAATACAGCATCAATCAATAGTATGGTAGCAATCAATCATAGGAGCAATCAATCATATAACAACAACAATCAATTGTAAAATAGCAACACAGTTATGTGCTATTACCAACTCTCAGAAACTTATAATTAGTGAAACAAACTTATCAACAATATAATAGTGGGTAGTTAGTGGGTAGTTATAATAAAGTAGTTACATTGATATGAAATACCAGGAGAATTAGACAGATTTCAGAGGGGGTGAAACAAACCCAAAAAGGAGGACATTGATACAAGAAAGGAACCAAACCACCTCAGAGGTAGAGGACAAAACAAACTAACTGCAGAAGTGGGACCAATGAAGTGGTACACTGAGTCTCTCTTCAAAGATAACCTACACCACAGAATCTGAAGTCATCCAGGCATCCCCAGCCTGAGCCCAAGATCCAACAGAAATTTCTTTTGGAGAATTCAACCTGTCTAGGAAAGGAAAATTAAGTCCTAGAAACATGACCACATCAATCACCAGCACTCTGAGCAGCCAATAGATGTTGTTGATACAACACCCAATACATGATGAAATTTAGTGGTTTTTTCAGACCAATTTAATTTTCCCAGACTGTTTCCAGTTTTTGAGATGATAAGATGCCATTGCAGTTTCTTAGGTTTTACACTTACTGATGATATCTCAGGATGCCTACTGTTTCTATGTATGCAGCTGTATTTCAAAGATGCCAGCTGCACTTTTCAAGGTATTTCTGTTGCCAAGGCCTAGTTCCCAGGCAGGCAGGCAATTTGTCTGTCAGTATTTTTCAACAGACATTTCCTTCTGTAATGTTCTCCTTCTAATCAGGCTACTAATTATGGCTGCTTACATCACCATTCTGTTTCCATCTCTGCACATGTACACTGTGTAAATATTAAATTTTTCCCGGGACCTTTGTGAATGTGAATCAACATATTCCCCCTAAACATATTCTTGCATGGTTTTAGAAGCTGATTTCAGTGCTGCTCTCCAAATCCAGCATAGGTGAAACAGCGCTAGACCTAGTCCTTTCAACATAATGAATACACTTAAACTCCTTCAGGCATTAAGTCAATATTACCTAATACATCATAAATCAAAAAAAACATAAAAAATAGCTCTCCTACAGCATAATCTGCACAGTATGTCAGACACTTTTAACAGGAAAAGAGAAATATTTTGATTCTCAGGAGGTACGTGTGACCCTGGTTGCCCAGGATTACTTGACCTGAAGTGTACATACTACCAATCTGCTCTGGAGATAGCTAGTCCTGAGCTAAATATACAAGAATCACTGTACCACATAGTGGGTAACATCTCTCCTGAGATGGATACAGTGATACAGTCACCAGTGTAGACAGAGACTGTGAGTAATGATTTGTTTTAAAAATAGTTCCAGTAAAGTTTAAAGTAAGGCAATGGATCTGCTTGGGTGATGAAGGCCAGGTGCAGAGAGCAGTTTAGTGCCTTACGAACAATATTGGTAGAAATTTAATAAATTAAATGTGGGATTTAAAGCTCAGCTGCCATTTGATCTCTATAAACATCTCACTTTTTCTTTTTCTTTTTTCTTTTTCTTTTTTTTTTTTTTTTTTTTTTTTTTGTTTTTTTTTAGGATTTTTAAGAATTTTTTTTTTAATAAACTCTCTTTTTTTTTTTTTTTTTTTTTTTTTTTTTTTTTTTTTTTTTTTTTTTTTTGAGATATATCTGTAGGAGTCTAAAGCAATGTTTCTTTCTTTCTGTGAAGGACTGAATTGTGACAGGAATTTGATTAGGATGAAGGAATGGCACATTTCTCAACTAAGATCTTGGAGACTTGGTGCAAAGTGTCTGACCTTGGAGAACTCCACACACATCTCTAGGATGCTCCACATAAAAATCATAGAAATCAATATCTTTTGAGCTGTAGTACTGATCCACATCCTGATATAGGCTAGAACATGGTATCATAGGATAGCCAGGATAATTTCCTGCATCATGAACTTTTAATTTTATAATTTTGCAGAGTGGCCTAACCACAAAATAGAAATCTAGCCCATAGTCCCTTATTTTCCCACCTTGTGGAAGTTCTACCATTCCATAGAAGAGAATTCAGGAATCTTTGAAATTCAGGAAACTTTGGCTAAAGAATTCCCCTGAATGACCTTTCATAGTTATCTTGTAAAGCCACTATTAGAATATGCTCATCCTTATGCTGTTTATCCTGAACTGTGTGATTTGGGTAAACCATTCTGTTAAGGCATCAGACTCTTCTCATTCATCTTACCAAACACATGACAACTATATTATTGATGACATAATCTTGAAATTTTGAGTTACTATGTCTGAGATTGAATATTTATTTTTATTTTTAAATCAGACCTCTGGAGAAGTAGTCTAGTAGAGATCTCATGAAATTCAGCAAGGGGAAAGATAATCCTGTCCTGGGCTGTGCTAGCCAAAATACTGCTAGTAGAGCAAGGGAGTGAATGTTCCCCTCTCTTCAGCACTGGTGAGACCACACCTGTGGCCTGTTGTGGGCTCCTCAGCACAAGAGTGGCATGGATACACTGGAGAAAGCTCAGCAAAGGGTGACTAAAATGATGAGGTTATATAGATTTTCTCCTTTGAGTAAGGGCTGAGAGAGATGGGGTTGTTTAGCCTAGGAAACAGAGCCTCAGAGTGTTTAAGAGAACTGAACCCACTGCTCATGTGAACCATTACTGGACCACTCATACATACAGTACAACCTCATGATATGACTTCTGGACACAACTAGGAAAAAAATAGTTATCTAGCAATTGTAGGATTCAGTATATAAATACTGAACATATGGATACATTTATGGTGACAATAAGGTATGAAGAAAAAGCAAGGAACCGTTTATAGAATAATAGCAACAAAAAAAGATTAACTGTTCTTCCTCTCAGTTCTTTGTGCTTAAATTGTTCTGTTTATCATATCCATATACCAAAATTCTATATTTTTAATTTCTTAATAAAATGCTGCTTAGTCTGATAGGCATTTAAAAGCCACAGTTGGGTTAAGAAGAGTGAGCATCCTCCTCCTTCTACAAAGAGGCATAATAAGCTCTACTGCAAAAAGAGATTCATGGCTCCAAGCAGTATCTGAAGTTAAAAATTCTCTTGCAGCTCTCTGTACATGTTAACTACACTGAAAAAGAACTGATCAAAATAGAGGAGGTTTCATGGCTATGCAGCAAAACCACAACAAAATGAAAAATCGGCTTAGTTCTTTCTTTCTAATACAGTTAAACTCTAGTTTGCATGAAATTTTTCTCTTTTTCAATTGGAAAGTTATTTTAGTGGAATAGAAAAAAGGGCAGGTACAATTACCCATCTTTATCCAAATACCACCCAGTATTCACTGAGTAATTTTTAGAGCATATATTCATCAGTAATTTTTTAGAGCATATAAGGGTCTGACACTAGACAGTAAGGTCACTAATATTGTGCATTCAGCCTTTTTCAACATGGTGTATCCCAGGGAATTTCATTTGTTCCCTTTGCTTTCTTAATTCTCCTGACTGGAAACGTGTTTTTTCAACCACCCTGGAAAACACAAAACAATCCCAAAACACTACCAAATCCCTATCTTCCTTATGAACAATTTTAAAGCATTATTTTTCTGGAAGGTTTGTGTCATGGATTTACACGGAAATGTTTAATGTCTGTGAAAAGACACGAGTATCTGCACAGATGACAACAACAGGAAGATGCTAGTAATTCCATGCTTGGTGAGGCAGATCTGGCTAAACTCTCCAGAAAAAAATTCATATGGTGGGAAACTGTGAGAAAGGAAAAAATTTGTTACACACATGCCATCTCAAGTTATGGGAACAGCATCTACACCTCACAGATATCTGGGATTTAGAGTGCAGAAAAATGGTACCTCCAGAAGAACGGGGAACTCCCACTGCCGAGGAAGAAGCAGAAGGATGCCATAGCCACAGGGATCCATGGTGCTTGCTCTCTCTCTTTCCTCCCTACCCATCCTTTCCCTGCCCTGCTCCCTTCCCTCTCCTTTCGTATTTCTTTCTATCTCTCTACCTCACATTTACTGTTAAATAAAATCTATACTATTGGCTTTGGCATATGGTCTGGTTTGCACCTTAGAAGAGGCCTCTCTTATAAGTGGATCATAAGATCAAGATAAAATAAAACTATGATAATAGTGAGATGTAAAAGTTTGATAAAATCATATCATGGCAGTCTCACTTTGACACATTTCTGTTGTAACTGTCTTTTTACCCAACATGCATGGCCTGAGTAGAAGCAGTTGTCATGGCTTTCTTTAGCTTCACCTTTTCATCAGGTTTCTATTGGGGAATTTGTTTTGTCTAGCAACTCCTTGTTCATTTCCTAGATCTCAGAGTCCCACTTTCATAAGACTCCGAGAAAATCACAATTTCATCTCTTACAGATTTTTAGTGATATTTTATTTCCTTTTACAGTAAGTTTCACATTACTGTAAGAGAGTGAGGTGAGTTGAATAGTTCCAATTAAGATGTTTTTGTTGTTTTGCCCAGTTCAGCAGTTGCTTCTAGAGGTGCATTGGGGTTTTTTTTCAGCAAAGATTCTGAATAGTCATCTGTTTTCCTGAGTTGACTTAATAAAGCTTTATTAAAAAAGAGCAGGGTGCCAGGGCTTTATTTAATCAATTTCTGGTTTCACCTACCAAGAGTTCATCCTTCTCTAGAGTAGCTGAACAAAAAACATCTGATTCAGCAATTCTGTGTTGGCTAGCTCATGCAATTAAAAAAAAAAAAACAAAAACTTTCAATAGACCTAATGTCAAAATATATCCTTTAGTAGTTTGCAATCTAGAGACACTTTATATTTTCAGCTCTTTAGCCTGAATTTCCATAGTTCCTTTTACTATTTTGCAAGGTATTAGCTGTATTAGCAAGTATGAGTTTTACTGCATGTATTGTCTTGACTAATGTGATAATGAAGACTATGTCTAAACATGATTTAACATGTCTAGAATTATTAATTTTGTACCTTTTCAACTGCAGCAGAAACAGAGTAAATGTACTGTAAAGAATACAAATCAGAACAAGTTTTCTAATAAATTAATTTTATCTTTAGATCTTTATCCTTTTTGTAATAGTTTTAAGTTAATAATTGCTGAAAACACAAGTTATTTTAAAATAATTTGAGATTTAGTGGTACCAGTGTTTTTAAAGTCTTACTAGTTGGATACTCTAATACTACTAATTATTAAACTCTAATACTACTAATACTACTACTACTAATGTGTTTCATTGGCAGACTAATGTGATATATGAGAGATTGAGTGTAAGTAAAAATACAAGGTATGAAACCCCAATGTTACTGAACTCTACTGAAGTTTTGTCATTTATTTCTTGAAATAAAAAGATATCACCCAAGATAGTCAACATGGGTGACCTTCAAAATAAACAGCAACATATTGAACAAAGATTAAGAATAGTAATACTGATATTTTGTATTTGCTTGTAGATAATTATTAGACCTGTGTTTGGGTAACATTTAAAATTTATTTAAAGTGGTAAATTGCCAACAAACTTTATTAGGAGATTCAAACACTGGAAAAAATTCTCATGTAACAGTAGCCCAGGAGACCAAGATAGAAAAAAAGTGTCATAAGCTTTCAAATAAGCAGTCCCAGTGATGTTCTGTGAAGCTGAAAGACAAAATCTGTTTATGACTTCAGGCCGTCGAGTCAAAGAAATATGTGTCCACAGTGATGATTGGAAGAGGGCGGTGACTTGGTGGTGATGTCTCTGCTCTGTGGTTGGGAATGTTGACATTGGGCTATCCCCAGACTGCAGGAAGAGCTGAAACCTTCCTCACACCATAAGTCATTCTATTTTTATTCACGTGTCTACCAATGATTCTCACCCAGAAGTGCTGTCCTCTGACATCTATTTCAAAAACAGTGTAACCATCCAACTACAGACAGAAATGAGGGTGAAGGTGGAAGGCAGTTTAACTAGAAAGAGGAGATTAAGTTCATGTGTTAATAATGAAACAATACACAAAGAAAGAAAAGTCACTGTTAAGAAAAGCTGACTAGATCAGCTGTTACAGTACAAAATAGAAACCTGGATTCTAGACTTGTCTTACAGAGCTGGTTGTACATTTTATAATAAACAGTTGTTTATTGGTTTAAAATGGTGCTTATTGCCGTTTAGTGAATATTTCTTACTTTAAATTCTACATTGATTGTTGAACTTGAAGGAACATTCTGTCTAAGAGAGCTTGTTTGGCTCTTCTCTGAAAGTAACCAGTGGTGGAAGAGTCACAGATTTTGGGCTATGAATTTCATTCCACAGGGGAAACTGATGTGGAAGGAAATTAGAACACCATGATCTGCGTTCATATGCACAATCATAATATCTTTTTTTAATGTTGTTTTGTTACTACAGCCCTTTCTTTTGTAAGAAAGATGAACAGCAAGAGAAGTTCATGACAGCTTATTGTCATGATAAAGCTCATTTGTTCCACTTGTCACTTTACCCCATGACTCTTGTTTAAGTATAGTGTTTGTTATGTACATTATTTGTTTTTCTTTTTCTAGGTCTAGGGAGTAACCGAAAATTTCCTTTGAAGCTGTTGCCAGCATGGAGAAATCAACAGCCTGCTATTAGTTTCCTGAAAGACCGTAATTTCTTTTCCTAATAAATTAAGAACTGTCTGCCAAAACCCACTGACATCTAAAGGTTTTCTAGGCTTATTAAAATTTTGGTTACACTGACACACTATGCATTAAAAGCATGGACACCTTAGGTTCAGCACTGTCTTCTTTTTTTGTTCAGAACAGCACATTGGGCAATTGAGTTCAAATACTGTGTCATTTTAATTGGTGCAGGAGAGCAATTGACTTTCAGTGGCAAAATGTCAAGTGCTTCCTTTGCCTCATCAAAGCAAATTTGTCAGGAAAAGACTATCATCTCATATAAATAGCAATCAGCGCAATTAATTTGTATGTTTCAATTAGCTCATGATCTAATTATCGCACGGTCTAAGGATAACAGCTAAGGACTTCAAAGAGAAAAAAGTGTTTCTCCTCTCTACTTCACTGTTTCCTCTACTGTTGACTCATATTCATACACTTGAATAAATCCTCTGTGATAGTTTGTTGAACTTTGCAGCTTCATTTCACACAAACTTTCAAGTTAGTTACACTGTGAACCTCAAAGCCCAGTTCTACTCATTGCCAGAGGAATTAAAGGTAGCTCAAGTGATAGAAGACAGATGTTCCACAAAGTGTTGATCATATTTAAATTATTAATGTATTGAGAGTACATCCCTAAGACCTTCTAGCACATTAAGAGTATTAAATAAAAACTGAAATGAGGCAGAATGGGATAGACCCAACAGAACGTTAACGTGTCTGCAATATTGTTGCTGCTGTTTTGAGATGCCAGAGGCTCATCTTTAGTATAACACCAGACTTCTCTGAACAGGAAGAGAGTTTCAGATTTATTTTTAGTTTGATAGAATTCCAGGCTCTGCCTAGAAGAGGTTTTTTGGTACTTTTTCTATAGAGGGAATACTTTTAACTGTTTCTGAGGCAAAAACTGCATTGCTGGCTCCTTCACTTTTCAAATAATTTCAAATAATTACTAGGAAAATACTACAGGGCCTTGCTTGAAACTCTTTTTGCTCAGTCAAGCTGAAACACATTTCTCTTACTAATAGAAGCCAATACCTCATATTGTTTTCAAAATACATCTTGTTTTCAACCTTTCATCATTTCTCAAAATGAATCTCCAACAAAAATGGATGGCTACATTGTAATGCAAAACAGTTTCTATTAACGGCAGTTCAAAAAAAAAAAAGTGAGCAAAAAATATCTTAATGCTAAAGACACTATTTGTCTCAGAATGCTAGAATTCTTAATAGTACAGGAGTTAACAATTTAAAAAATTATCACTTCACTATAAAATGAAAATATGTTTCCTGTTTCATAATACCTTTTACCTTTTTTGGTTTGTCCTTTTTTTTTTCCTCTTTCTTTTTCTACCTTACCAAAAAAAAGAAAGGTGAGAAATGAGTAAAAGGAAATTGTTAGAATTCTTACCTGACAACTTTCTTTGTTAATTGGCAAAAAGTGAGTTTTTTTGCCTCTGTGGTAAATTCCAGTCTTCCTCAAGATGGGAAATGGGAATAAGTTATCCTGGTCAATATGATACAGAGGTTTTCTTCTTAGCCACTTTTATTGTGAACAGCTGTTGCTTCTGTCTCCCATGAATGGAGCAGACTTTTGTATGGGATAAGAGTTTACAGTTTTCTCCATTTATCCTTAGGTTAACTCTCAAAGAAAGGAGCAAAAAAAAAAAAAAAAAGCAGTAACTTATATTTCATGTTTACATCTTTCTGTGTGTGTCCCTGAAAGGAGTCATGCTCAAATGATCATTTTTCCTACTAAGACTGTAGGCAGACTGACATGACTGAAAAATAAAAGTAAAGGTGTTTTATCCAGCTGCAGTAGCTTATCATTTGATTCAGGTCGTGGCAGTCATTGAATAAATTAAAGAAATTCCGCTTAAACATATACCAGACATAAGCCTCTATTCTCTCATGTTAGTACTCTTTTTATGGGATTATATTATTGGCAATGATTCTTGCATCTCCATTATTATCAATCTATGTTTTTGTTATTCATTGTAACTTATTTTGCAAATGTAGACAGCATCAACAGGAAAAGAGATTTTGTTGTTCATAGTAGAATAGCATCTAGCTCAGGTTGTAACACTTTCTTAAAAGTGTGGAATTTAAACCTTTCTATGAAAACACTGCAACAAGAATCTCATATATATATAGATATACATATATATCACGAGTGTGATGTCTGTTGCAGCCTTTTTCCAAAAGGATACTCTCTATTTTCTTAGGAACAAAAGAAGAAAACATTCTTTGCTATCCTCCTTCAAACTCCCTAAGTGAGGAGGAGCCTGTGGGTGGTAAGTTCTATGCTGAAAATCTTTTGCCTGCAGCCCACTTCTTTAAGTATTTGTGAAGGGCTGATCTGGAGTCATAGATCTTTTTCACAGAGTTTCCTCCTAGCTGCTTCAGGCAAATGTAGAGCCACTGTTATAAATTCTGTCATTCTGAGTTATTTAATTCCTCAGTGCATTAAACTAGGAGCTCAGGCTCTCCGCACTAACTGCTTTTTGCATTGGGGCTTACACAAGTAAAAGCTACATTATGAGATGTTTAGGATTACAATGCCTTATTNAGTTACGTGGATAGATTAGTAGAAGTTATTGGTAGAAAAGTAAAAACAATGTGTTAAAACATAATTGGGTAGAACAACTTTAAAAGACCTTGGTTTGGGGACATTTTGTTCCACTTGCCCCTTTTGGTCCATTTTGTGCCTTGCTTCCAGCATGCTAAGTCTGTGTGCAGACCATGTGCTGAACTTAAGATAAGATAAGAATAAAGACCTTGAAGACCAAAAAAGGAGAAAAGAGAGTCCTGGCTCATTCTTCACCCCAGAAAGAAAAGAACTCAGCAGGGGCAACCCACTCCAAAGGGCCCAGGGGGTGGGTTCCCACATCTTTGTCGGGACCAAAGAAAAACAAAAGAAACCCCCGACATTGTCTCTTTCATCCAGTCCCTTGTAGTCAGTAACTTTTGTATTTTTTTCTGACTCCATGAATGGCTTTGCTTTTCATTTCACATTACTCTAAAATATTCTCCATATTAGGTATGGATTGTCCTGTTTCTCAGAGTAGTTGTCTCTTCTGTGAGGTTTCTGGTTTCTTTCAGGATGGTTTTGAGGAAGTGTATTGTATGTCTTGCTGACCTTTTTTGTTTAAATTTTTTTTTAGTAAGGTTCTCCCTAATCCATTGTTTTCAGAGGTTCACACCATTAAAAAGAAAGCAGCAGAAGTATTTCATTAGCAAAGAGATACTCTAACTCCACAAATGAAATCAGTTTGCAACTCAGATCTGAAACATTTAATCTCAGCTGGAAGTATTTATTAAGTAATGACAGATCTTTACAGTCCCTGTTGTAAACATCTGTCTGGTTTCAAAGTTCACTTTGGCATTCCTAGACTTTCAAATTCATAATGAAATTAGTAATTCATAGCCATTATAGTAATTTTTAAAAAATTTTTCCATGTCATATTCTTGGTTTGCTGGAAATCAACTGGTTGTACTTCAGCAGCATTATTGCCTCATTAGAAGAGGAATAAAGAGATACAAAAGTTCTCTTAGTCAGCTCTACTTCTATTTCCAGCATGCCAGAATCAGAGTTTCTGAAAAGTCAGCAGGTCTTGCAAATTTCTACTTTTACCCCAGTATCTAATTAAAATCAGAGCTGTCTAGGAAAGTATGGCTCTGAAGATATAGAGAAACTGAAAATCCGAAACATATTACTAATAAAGTTTTCAGCAAAGAAGGACAAATAATTCAATCAAATGTATTATGGTTTTATTACTGTATTACTGTTATTTTAAAAGTCCCATCTGAAGCATCTATTTTTCTTTTCTGCAGGTGAAAGCAAATACTTTCCATCGCTATCTTAAACCTGTACTACACACACACACACACACATACACACAGAGCTTCTTCTCCAAATCTTTACTAAATATAAAAAGAACCACCTTGGTTCATAAAAAATGCATAGCACTCTGCAGTGGATGTCCTGACTGTTTCCTAAATTCATGTACTTTCCCTTTCTTTCCACCTGGACTCTCAGTGAAATGAAGGATCACATCTCATCAGACACTGTATCCAAAGTTTGGAGGGATCAGGAGCTCAAGAAGCACCACAGACTCAATCTCCCCTGCAGCAGGGACACAGCTTAAGACATCTTTGATAAAGTAGATGCTTATCCACAGATCACTCTATCCTCCCCATCTAAACTCTCTTAGAAGAATGTAATTACATTCTCCAAGATGCAGATAATTATTTACAGTCATTTTGTAATGAGGAAAATATAGGATTATAAAGGTTATGTTCTGTTGTGGAATCCAGTGCTGTCTGATATCAATCAATCTTCTTAAAATTGTTTTGATTTTAGTTTGGCTGTTCTGATGTGGAAGTTAGGTTCTAAAATAACTGCTTTATGAGGGGTGGTTAAAGACCAGACTTATTAATGTTCACTTTGTGATCATTTATTTCAGTGTCTACACTGCTCATTAGCTTACATACCTCTTTTTAGAAGTGAACAAAATTATCAGTCTCAGTCTTGTAGTATTAAGTTTTCCTATTCTACTAGCATTTTATTTCCTCATCCTGAAAGATTGAAGTCCCTTTTCTTATATATTCTGTTTTTAGAATGTAGGTGACCTGAATTGTCCATATCAATTTAAGTGTCATCCTACCAGGTGAGATATATTGAAGCAAAGTTAGACAGTTATATATATTACCATCTATGCCTGAAATAGATCATCTCATATATTCTAAAAATAGGTTTTATTTTTTCATGCCTGCATCACATTAATGGGTTATTGTCATTCTGCTCTTAAGTGCATTAAAATTGCTGTATCTCCTCATTTCTAACTGAAAGAAAATTATATTTAATTTGGCTAATTTTTTAATATTGAATTTTCATATATTTAGTCCATGGCTCTGTTTTAATCATAATATTCTATTATGTACTGAACAAATGAATTCCACTTGTTCACAAGATGGGGCTGGAAGTGTATGTGAAATTGGAATGATATGTGGAATTAAAGGTCATCTGTAAGGTGGCAAAGACCTCTGATTTGTAAGAAAAGCCAACAAGAATTCAGCATTTAACAATAAATAATTAAGAGACAAGAAAATATGTGGTTACCTGTGTTCATTTTTGTGTGTGCGTGCATGTGTGTGAGTGCACTGGCACCACTGGGACACTTGCTGGAGCTATAAACAAGAACAGCAGCAAACAAACTGAGAGGATAATTGTTCTGAGTCTGGCATCAGACAATCCAAGCAGCAGATCATTCCCATGACACTCTCATTATGATTACCAAGACACAATATATTCTTCTTAAATATTTACCTCTTCCCATTTTTCTTTGCATGTGGGATTTTTTTAATGGAAAGATAATTTTCATATAGTGATATTTAGTTACTTAAATATGGTGAGATAATCAGCCCATGATGCAAACACGACACACTTCAAGATCACAGCAGTTTCCTTGTGATTTGCACAAGATTTATAAATATTACATCTACTTCATATAAACGTTGGATTTAGCACATGCAAATGCCTCTAGATGTAAACATAGACTCTATTTGCAGTTGCAACTTAAAACTGTCACAGATTGTCAAATACTTTCAGACACTAAAGTAATTTCTTTGAAAATAAACATTGAAAGGCATTAAACAAAGATTTCCAAACATTCTGGCTGATCAGTGTTTTGCTATTATTAAATATGAAACTACACAACAATACTCCCAGAAATGACAAACAGCTGAGCATTCACTCTTTTTGTGTTGCTAAGGATCAATGTGCCCAAAGTGCAAAATAAAAGCTGAAGGAGTGCTAAATCAATTTTTGTGCTTAAGAGGAAATAAAATGTTCAATTACATAACAACCTATATAATAAAAAGAGAATTTGACCATCAATTTGACATCAAATGTTGCCTTCTTGCTTTCTAAAAATCTTAGAGGCCATTTTAAATGCATGTCAAAGACCAACAACTGAATACTTACAGAAAAATCAGAAGAAATGAATGATTTATAGATTTGAGAAAATAATGAATTCTGTAAAAAGAACATATAGGAAATACAACTGTTTTTGAAATTTCAATTTTCATCATTGAGAAAATAATTGTGCTTTTTTAAAATGTGCCAAAGGATTGATAATTATATGCAAGAAATAAAACTAATACATAAAGCATGCTAGAGTTTTTTGGTAATGGGAAATTGTTCCTGAAGTTAGATGATGTTAATGCTTAGCAAATATAACCTATGAGATATCTCACTACATTTCTTACTTAATTCATACATACTATGTTAATCAGACAAAACAAGAACTTCTAACAAAATTCAATTTTTTCCCTATCAATTACCTTCATGTCCAATAAAAATAGTTTAAAATAAATATATTGAAAAACTCAGAAATTAAAATATTTTTGTACACATTTTGTGAAGTTATATTTTTAAATACAATTATATTTTCTGTGGTCAATTATTTTTCTAGTAAGCAAAATCTGGCTTGAAAGAAAGTGAAAGGAGTAAGCTTTCAGTCATACCTGAAATTTATTGCAATAAAAATATAAAAACCCACCAAACCACAGACAGGTATTTAACTCTTTGGTATACAGAGATCTATACATAAAATATTCGTGGCTTTTATGCAACTATAATGTAATAATAAATGTGTCATTATTTCAAAATCTTTTTTTTTTTTAGCAGTTATTTCCACTGTGTCAGCTTTGATAAGGTTGCTCATCAACATCCACTTTAAATCACTGGACAATATCAGCAAATACAGATTATTCAGTGTTAAAAAATATTTACTCTGCCCAGCTATTGCCAGAATGTTTAGCAGAAATCAAGTGTCTATGAAATAAGTGAGCTCATGAGATGGGGTCTGCGTTTTATTCAATGTTCAATTACAATCATTCATTGTAATTCAAATGTTTATTATTATGCTGCTAATACATAAAAACTGAGGACCAAAATTAAATTGGGAAAATATTTCAGAGCAACTCTATGAGACCAGATTGGAACACAAATCTGCTTTTCTCCTATGTAAAGAGAATAAATAAAATGGTTTTGCTTGCATTCTATGGACCACATATGACCACAGATGACAATAAAGAAATGACTGTATAGAAATGTCTGCTTCTCAGTTAACAAAGGAAGTTTTTTACTTCTGTGACACAGTCCTTTATTTCAGGTCTGCCAAGCATCCTATGGCTAGAACATTTTAGCTCATTTCTTCTTAATTCTATGTGTCTACTGACCCCAGTGACAATGAAGGAAAGACAGAATCAATTTTGCTCTGCCTCTCTTTGATTAAGAAACAGTAATTCAGTGATTATTCAGTTTCTTCTTCCTTGGAACATAGTCTACAAGTCTGTTTTTATTTTACTATTTTTTTATCCAGAAAGGATCATGAATCCTTCAAATTCTTTCCTCATTTTAAAGAAATAATCAAACACTGGTTATGCAATATTTTTACAATAAATATAAATAGCATATATAATAAAATTATAATTATATAATTACCTCTGTTGCATTAAACAAAGTACAAATGTGGGACATTCAAATTGGTTAATTTGTAACTTGTAGTTCCACAGTGGAATAGAAACAACATGCACACCTAATCAGAACATTTTCAAGAAAAATATCCTTTGATAAATGGCTTATAGCAAAGCAGCAAGTTGTTTTAAATGAAACCTAAACAAAGAAAGAAGTTGCAAATTGTCATCTTGCATCTTTCCAAAGTTACCTGTTTCTCACATTAACAACAAGGATATTTCCTGTTTCCTTTCCCCCCATATAGTATGTTGAATTCAACACTGTGTAACATACCACAGAAAAAATAAAAACATTACTTTTCCTACATTTCTATTTTTTGTATATTCAGTATTATTTTAAAGTAATAAATTATTTTAGTCAGTTCTATTTTCTCATTAACCTTTTTATTTTCCCTTCAAACAATATTTCCTTTGAGCAAATGCATATATTTAGATTCAAATTTTATTTTCAGAAATGGGAAATAGTATTTTGAAAACAGTTTTGGGAGACCCTATTGGTATGCCTTTTACTGGAAAAAAAAAAAAGTTGTGAAATGGTTTTGCTTGTCATGACTAAAATAGTTGGAACCTCTCTAAAATTCGAAGAACAGCTCTGCCCACAGAAGTGCACAGCTTCTGCACTTTTACCCTAAAAAGATACCTTCCATTTTTCATATAGACTCAGCATTTTGTCTTAAACTATGATGAATGAAAGCACTCTACATGCAATCCCTAATTTCCTAGTCAGCTTAACACAATGAACATTGTCTATCATCATGAAAAACATATCATTTTCACTAGTATAGTTGTTTCAGTATAATGCAAGAATGGCTATGATGAGAATTGAAATGCGTGTAAGTTATAACATTCTAAATTAGCTAACCAGCCATAGCACATTAACATCCACTACCTGTCCTTTTCTATCTTCCTCATCTTTCTAGTGGTTCCATTCTAGAAGCATCTACCTTTATTATAGAGGAGGAAAGGAGATGAACCACTTCAGTGAAAATTCTTGGAATTTATTTTAAAATCTAGCCAGTGTAGTTAAAACTGATAAGACGTTGCACTGAATCCGCTCTGTTGAAGGCATTTGACAGCAGAGAGAAAGGGTTAGAGACCAGAAGCAGTTAGCCAGAAAAACAGAAGGAAGTAACTTGCTCACTTGTAACAGTTGGATTTGTAAGCCTGTATCTGTCAAAGCCTTAATGAAACCTAGACTAATAGCCAAAAAGTTCAAAGCCAGAAAGATGCCCTGTTAAATGGAAGGTCAGCCTTATCTCAATAGCAATTTAAGCTAATTAAATACGAACTAGTAGTCCTAGATTCACTTTATAGCTAATGGAAAGAATTTGGTGTATCTATTTTATGATGAGATTTCCTTTTGGTTTTCACCTCTTTATTAATTTCTTGTATGGAATACCTTAACTGCTTAAATTTAAAAGTTAACTCTTAAACCCTGAATTATACACCATAAACATTAGCCATAATGATTGACAAAAAAATTCCTATTCAGATCTAAAAAAGATTTCTCTTCAGTAAGACTTAGCTTTACAAGTTGATTGTGCATGGAGCTCAAAATTCTAAGCAAAAGTGAAAAACATAGCTGAGTCACTTAGTATGGCATGAATCTGTAAATTATAGAAAGAAATTTCTCCTGATGAAGTTCTTTGGAAGAGAGTGTAAATATGAACCTATAGAAACTACTACAATGTTATGTGATTTGTAGCATTGATCTTGGCAGGATCAGTGAGTAACAACTCTTCAGGCTTATTAAACAGAACCAAAACAAACCCCCAGATAACACCTATTTCCCCTGAGCCCCCCCGAATTATCTTTATTCCCTTTTTATGAAGTGTAGTATTTCCTTAAAAGAACTCCAATCCTAACATGAGTGTAAAGTGTAAACTTCACAAAATTGCCCACTGTTTCTCCACTAGATAGAGGCAGGCAGTGTGAAACCTTTAGCGACAGTTATTGCAAAGAATCACAGAATCATGGAATCTTTTCCTCTGGAAAAGACCCTTAAGATCATTGAGTTATCAATCTATATTTGTTTTCTCCTTTTGCCACCTGTAATGTTCCACCCTATGAAGTTAGTAATTATTTTAAAAAGCATCTGAAAAATTTTTATTGCATGCAACAACTTCACAACCAGGTACTGAGCAGAACTTGAGAAAGTTGAAGAGTTTCTGCTATTTCTGTTTCTTTTCCTTGGTAGTAAGGCATTGTTTAACCTTTGTATCTGCAAATATTGCTGCCTGGAATAAAATTAGGTGATACAAACATCTGAAATATGTCTGAATTATTTGACCATTCCACCATAAGTGAAAGGCAATAGATATAGATGTTATTCCTAAAGATCCCTCTGGAAACTCACTAAGATATACATCATATTTGAGAAGAAACTGCTACACCAGATATGCTAGTAAAAAATTTTCTGAGATTTAGGTAAAAGATTGGAGTTTACAT
Organism: Dicaeum eximium; assembly: GCA_013396995.1. Taxonomy (NCBI): domain Eukaryota; kingdom Metazoa; phylum Chordata; class Aves; order Passeriformes; family Dicaeidae; genus Dicaeum; species Dicaeum eximium. Next base: position 1,175,614 of record VWZP01001424.1, on the reverse strand, counting down.
GTAAGGTAGGGTTACACAATCTTAATACTAGGATTCTGTTGCCCATCAACCCTGAAAGGTCAAAGAAATAGAGAAGTGCTCACCTCTTAGCCTATTTCCCATTTAAGATATATGATAGCAGCCAAATTAGACTGACAGGCTCAGTACAATAGTTTATAGTATTAGACTGATTTTTTTTTTAATAGAATTATTGCCATTACTGAAATGAAGTCTTTCTGGGCACTGAGTTACAAAAGGATTTTTTTTTTTAAATTCTCAGATGTTTCAATGAGTATTGACAACAAGTAACAGTGTCTTTTGGGTTTACAGTATTTATGGTATACAAACAACTTGTCAAACTTCTTCTGTTTTGCTGTAGGTTATATTTAAGGCCATCAGTAAAAGCTACAGTATCAGCAACTTCATTCCACTACAAACATTGCCGTTCCTGGTTGTGTTTAACTTCTAAGACTAACTTGTTCAGCCCAAATAAAATCTGGAGTAATACAAATATACCTGCTGAGTCCTTGTAAAGCAAGACTAACAGATTTCATACTTTCTAGTAGCTAATAATTCTAAAATCTACTTCTAACAATTTGGAGAAACTAGTTGCTATTAGCAAAAGAAAAAAAATGCAGGAAAATATGTTAGTGAACACACAGCAGGTAAGTCTCTAACTGGGTCATGCGGTTTAAATAAAAGTCAGTTGTTCAACTGCTCCTTTTCACATGTTGTCAACAAAGTGCTTCACATATTTGCGTGAGAAGTATGGTCCAGGTAGACAATACATGTGTGTATTTTACATTAGTTCAGAGCTCTGACTGCCCTCCTCCAAGGAATCAGGCTCCTGGGTTGTTCCCCCAAGCCCAGGCTGGCAGCCTGAGAACCGTCTCTGGTTTTTTGTGTACACCTGAAGAAAGCTGAGAAAAAAGAGCTTCGGAATGACCCCACTCCAGCTCTGTGGACAGTTCAATACCTGACCAAGCATTCCAATGGAAATAGAGACAGATGAGCCTGCTGTCCTATGCAGGAAAATCAGTAAGAGATTCAGTCAGAAACTCTGAGGCCATGGGAGACACTGAACAAGCAGAAATTGAACTGATAGTTGTACAGCCTTGAGCATAAACAGGAGAGAGGAATTTTGTTTCTGTCAGAATTGTACTCTTTGGGGAAAGTACAGCAAAACTCTGGTTTTCAGAAAGGGATAACATTTTTTTCTTCCAACTGCTGCTCCTTCTGCTTTTGATTGAAAATAACTCATTGCCTGTTTTCAGAAGCAAGAACTGATTCAGGTTTTTTAAGTCATGTAGTGGTTCTCTTAAACAAAATGATAGAAAAACTCTTATGATGTTCTGTCTGTCCTTTTTTTTTTTTTTACAGCAAGAAATGAAATTGTGTTTAAGTGATTTGAAGAGTCACAAAACATTTAAATGCTTTACTTTTTTCTGCTTCTGGCAATTAAAATCAGAACTTGATTTTTTTACTGTGTTTTAGTTACTTAAAATTGCTGTAATTTTTCACTTCAATCAAGTTTAACTTTAATTAAAATCGAAATTTTTAACAGAAGTAAAAGGGTTTCTTTTTTATTCAGGATTTTGTGTCTTGACCATTTTTCCAGTCTGTTGTGATCAAGGTGTTCTTACCCCTTTCCCATGCCCACTAACATGTGCAGATAACTACATTTGGACACGTGGTGTTAAATCACCCTTTTGTTTGGTTTGAAGTTGATTGACTTTTAAAGAGATGTATCTTAAAAATAATGATTGCTCCATTTCCCTTGATACAATTGTTAACAATGTTAACAAGCTTAACCAAGGAATATAGCTATTGTAACTCCTTGCAGTTTTCTTTTATAATTCGTGAAGCAAGGTTAAAAGATTTCAAACCACTTATTCAAAGTGTTTGTAGAAAGCCATTTTCATATTTTAAGGCATATTATCTTACATGTTTTGTGAACAACTATTCTTAGCATTTGATTCAAACACTGTGTTTAAACCTAATAGGAAAAAATATGTCAGTAGTTTGGGAAAACAGGCTGTACAACTCAGATCTGGGAATGTCTCACTGAGAGTTTTTATGTATGTGCTTTTGTATATCTGCTTTTCACAGCGGTTGCAACACTTGAGAAATTATCTGTAGGACACAAAATATGTCTTAGCATGGTCAGTGAAGAGTAGAATGGACTAGGACTTGATTCAACAAAATTTCTGCTGCTCTTCTCAGAGGTATCTTCTGACATCCTTGTTATTATATACACACCAGATAACATGGAAATAAAAAAAATATTTACATCACCCGTTCGAAACCTTACCTGGTTACATCAAAACGTATCTTTATCATACTGAAAGCAGAACATAGTTGAAAGATTCAGTACCTCTCACAAAATAACAGTCCAGAATAGACAGTTTTGTCTATTCTGCACCCTTTTGTGGTACTCATACTTTGCAAGGGTTAGAAACACAAGCAGCAGCTCCTTTCTTATGTGTGTAAATGAGCTGATGGAACAGAAGAATCAGTAACTCTCCTCCAACATGCTATTTGCTGGTTACTGCATTATTTGTTTGTTTGAACTTTACTCTTATTAGTTTCACTTGATGGCCGCTGGATCCTGTACTGGGAGAATTTATATACTTGAACATCTGCTTTGAAATGCATTGAAATTCACCATTTGAATTCATGCAGTCCTTGGAGCTCCAGCCAATGGAGCCTTTTTTCCTTTGGTTACTGATACTATTTTACATTTGCGTATGCATACCAATGTGGACATTAAAACAGAGCTCATAAATGTTTCCTTTTAAGTACCTTTTTTTTTTCCTCTAACTGAAAAGGAAATCTAGGAAGTTTACCTCAGCTGCAGAGATATTCATTATAAATAAATTAGATATGTACAGTGTGGAACCACCCTTACTGACCAAGTTAACACTACTTTGAAGAAATATTAGCTTCGCTATCAGCAGTGTCTAAACACATTCACTTGATGGAGTGTCAGCAGTAAAATTGTCAGTTATAACTAATATTTTCTAGGTTCTGAATAAGTTCAGTCTCTTTTAGTCATAAGACATTATGAAGTGGGTGATTAGGGATAAGTGTATATTTAGATGGTTCAGATACACTCTTGTAACGTCTGGTTTGCTAAGTCCACAGGTTTTCCTAAGTGGAATATGAGTTCTTGCATTTTGGGATAATCATGTCTTCTAATGGCCAATGACTTATGATCTTTACACTTTTTACCTCAACCATTTCACATAAAGGCAGGTTTCATTGTAAAAGAATGTATTTTCTTTTTTATTATAATAACTTCACCTTCTTTCATAGTTTTTGAATTTCCCTGACTTCATGCATTGGAACATTAAAAGATAATCCATGTTTGCCCTCTTTTCAATTTGTGATTTTATAGAACTCTGTCAGGTGACAGAACATGTACTGTATACTACACTTGAGATGGAGCTCTTTCATGCATTTCTACAGTAAAAATTAATCAAAAAGAAGTGAGCAGTAAAAAGTAATCTAGTTTAGCTTTTCATTAAAATATTCTTTTTTAAAGAAATAATTGCTCATTTAATTTTATTGAGATTATATGCATTAGTTTTTCAGCATGTTTCTAATCAACAGTCAAGAACACTCAGAATTTTTAAGGCATTCTCTAACAATTCATTGCCAGCTCTTACAACCTGTGTTTACCAGAAAACTAGAGAGTTGTGATTGGAGTGCTTAGAAGACGGAAAAATCAGGTCAGTCTCAAACTGTTAAAACAACACTTTACTAGATTGACATTAATTAACATCACATGTTGATAATAATTAGTTATTGCACGTTGTTAATCATTATCACTGCTTACTGAAAGCAATTCTCTCTTAACAATCATACTGCACCAGATGTGAATATGCAAAACCACAAAGATAATGCTGTGCAATCAGCACTAATGGCTGCAGACTGTGAGGTTCGTATTCACTGAGCTCAATGCGTGTTCCACCTGGGATCCTCTCCCAGCTTCCACCTCCCCATAACTTAATTCTCCTACCCACCCGTGCTTGGCTACTTCTAGTTTTTTATCCTTATCCAGCTCTACAGCATGCGCGCAAAACCTCAAGAGGTCTTTAGTCCAGTCTCCTGAAAGAAGGGTCAGATCTGAGTTTGCACCACAATGTTCTTGTGAGCCTTTGAAGACTGATGCAGCACAACATCCCTGGGCAACCTGCACCACTGCTCAGCCAAGGGAAAAAACTCTGGACCAGCATGGAGATGTTTGGGTTCCCAGAGCCTTGCTGCCTTCAGCCTCTGCTCAAGCTGGCAAGACCATAAGAAAATCACCCAGGGTAATGAGCTACTTGCTGTCAAGTTCACACGGCCAGTTCCCATGACGAACTGGTAACAAAAGGCATGGCTGGGCCTTGCATTGTCGGGCACAGGTACTACAGGGCCTCTGGGCTGTCCCTAGTAGTGATAATATTAACTTTTTGGGCTGCTGGGTATAGAAAAGTGTCTCAAATTATGCAATTGTTGCTAATTGTTGGTTTAAAATAAGCTGAATATAAAATCTGCTCACTCAGCTTCATCTTTCCGGGGTAAAGCAGGCCTCCATATCTGGCTAGATAAATTTATTTATTATCTTGAAATGTTTTAATCTATTTAATTAATTTTCAAAGTAATTTGAAAACACAAGGCACAGTATAAGCATCAACACAGAATCCTATGGAATGAAGTCACTGGTGGCATCCTATTGCAAATAATAATCCTTACTTAATTAAAGCTTCACAGTAAATTAGTTTCTGCAGACTTCATGAAAAGATATTTTCTGTAAGTCCAAGCATATTCTAGAAACATAGTGGCTGGTAACTGTATGCTTAACTACTTCAAACCCTCAAGTTTGTTATGCTTTAAATAAGGATCTCTGAAAGTGTCATTAATGTTAGTTCCTATTGCATGTTTCTCCACATATGAAATAACTTTACTCATGTCATAATTATTATCATTCCTATTAATTTTGCATATATTATGGAAGGACTTATTTTTGTAAGGACTTCTTTTGTTTCTTGCTTGTCTATGGTGTTTTGTATAATTTTAAGTTCTATGTTTCTCCTGAGTCTTCACACCTTCCCCGCTCATAACTCACTATATCTGTATAGTTCCTTCGGTGATTTATTACATTTTTATATTTCTCTCAGGTTTTTATTTTGTAATCAACTTTGGAAGAAGAGCAAAATTAATGTACTAGCTGCACTAGACATTTATGCTTGTATGTGTCTATTAAAGAAAGGAACTGAAATCCAGAGTTTCTTTCATCTCTCAGCATAATGTTGGTTTCTAATTGCACTGAAATATAACACAAGAATTTAATTAGGTTTTTTTTCATGAAAAGGAGAGAGTGACACACACATTTTAAATCTCTGATACTTAATCTTTTATTGTCGTTGTTTTGTGAGTTTATATTGCTATCCATCTCAATATTTTAATTCAGAAAACAGAGGCTAATGTCAAGGATAAAATTCCAAGTGATCAAGGAACCTCTTTTTTTCTCCCAATACACATTTTTAAATTTTTTTCCCCAATATATTTTTTTGTTTCATATTTTTTTTTATTATTTATTCTTTCATATAGTTCAATTTTATAATTTTATAATTTTATTCTCTAAAGCAATAGCATCATATGAGAAAAAGCAGGAATATAATAAGAAGCAGTATATATTTCTGGTATTAGAATAACACATCCAGAACAGCATTACAGTGGGAGATCAGATGAAATTCACTCTGTTTAGGAAATGTCTTCTTTTTGGTAAAAAAACAAAACAAAAACAAAACCAAAAACAACAACAAAAAACAACAACAACAACAACAACAACAACGGAAAAAACAAAACCAACCTTTGTACCACATTTGATTATCCCTTTGTTTCCTGAAATAGACTCAGTTAGAATAGAAAAAATAGAATCTGATATGGATTAAGGCTTGAAAAGAAATTTAGGAATGAAGGTATTACATAAAACATAATCGGAGTGAGTTTCCGTGTACCACGCTGTGTTGGCAAATCATAGTTTGTATCAATTCTAGGTTAACTTTCATGAGTTTTCTGAACATTTCCTTAAAGTTAAGTTGCATTAAAAGGCACAGGTGTTCTTACCATTGTGTTCTAGTTTCAAAATTCCAATTACTATGGTTTATTAGTATTAGCATAGCATTTAGTATACTGATAATTATTGGCTGCTGATCTGATATGCTGTCTTCTAGATGCTCACTTCTTAACAGTTTTCTTCTTTTTTCTACAGTTATAAATCCATTTGTTTACTCTCTCTGCAAAAATAGATGGCTGGAAATAATCATACAAATCATACATAGAACTACGTAAGTTTGGGGTAGACAAAAAAAAAAAAAAAAATTGTTTTTTCCCTATGTGGTAATAAGGCAAATGAATATGAAGAGATTCCATAAAAAGTTCTCCAAAACTAGTTCTGTTGGGAATACAATTCTTTATGTGTCTAACAGACTTTAGACTGTGCATTTATGCTATCAGAATACTAAGGGCTGTACTAGCCCTAAGCAAGTAAAGTTCTGCTCTTGTTCATGGCACCAATTTCCTCTTTTGAGCTAAGATGGGCATTTCAGTTCTTCACTACCAAACCAGTGGAGTCATACATGGCATAGCAAGCATCAACTTTACCCCAACTTACTGAAAGACAAAGTAATCAAATTAGCTGATATCTCACTTAGCATATACAAAACATTGATTTGAATATTCAGATTATATTTGTACAGGAAGAGAAAGATCTGATCTCTAAATGTAACTCCAAAGATATTAAAAACTTCATTTTTTTCTCTCTAAGCAGCACAAAGAAATCTGTCATTTGACTTTGTCTGCTACCAAGGAATTACTTAAGGCTAGATATCTCATAAAAACTCACTACCTCATCATGTTAGACCTAAATGCAAAGTTCAAAATTAAGCCTCAACATGGGGACAATGATGTCACACTACCACTTTCACCAACAAACTGCATTGTTTACCCACATTTGTGTGCCTTCACCAGAAGATGTAAGTGCACAACTAAATTAGATTGCAGTAATCATTGTAATAGCATGCTGAGAAGAGGGAACTGTGAATCAAAGCCCAGGGAAAACACAGGTTGTGTTGTCAAGGTGAATTTGCACTATTTGTCTTTTTGGCATTGGGTTCTGAAGTGAAGTGACCCTTCATAATTAAGGAAAGCGGCAGGCCTCCACTTTCAAATGCTGCTTCAGTCTGTGAATAATAATCTTCCCTTAGTACCTCTACAGATGAGAAGAGTTGTATAAGAACTTTCATTATTTGGCATTTCCTCTTGCCTCACTAAGGCACTGAATTATTCAGCAATGGTTATAATAATTAATGCTTTAAAAAAACCCCAATTAGTTCTCTCCACTCAGAACCTAGAGAATTTAAGTTCACATCCTGAGTTTAGAAATTTCATTTCCCATGCACATTGTAAATGTCAGGCATGTCAGTAATGTGCTTGACACACTTAAAATGCTATTTCTCTCAATTGCTTTCTTCTATTGCAAAAAAATGCCATTCCTGTAATATATTTCCTTATTACTTCTTTGATCAATTATATTCTCAGCTCTGATTTTGGTAACAAATAGCAGTGTTGTGGCTTTTACTGCACTGTGATACTGTCAGGCTGGAAAGAATTTTGAATAAAGCAGAACATTTACCTTTATTTAGTGGTGGTGATACACTACCCTTTGGTGCCTACTTCATTTTTTGTAGTTATGTGAAAGTGTAATGGGTAATTCAGGTGTGTTGTCTTGCATGCAGTGTTTCAGAAGGTAAGAATTGAGTCTTCATATGAATAACCCAGGAAAATTACTGAAAGACATGCTGGAAAAGATGATCTGAAAACACTCAGAGGGAAAGAATGATGTCAGATATTAAAATAAAAAAAACCCAAAGCAACACAAACAAACAAACCCTGAACCAAAACATAAATAAATAAGTCTTCTTTGTACAAGACTTGTAGACAGATATATACAGATATAATAGACAGATATATAGACATTTAAAGGTACAGCATCACAGATCTAAAATTGAGGTGTGAAGTTGTGTTTCAGTGGCAAGGTTTTTAGCATAATGTAAGAAAAATTAAAAAAAGGCCAACCATGCTATTGTGTTAATTGTGGGAACCAGGAATCAGAGCAGTACTTAATTTATATTATTTATATTTATTTCCCTTCTGTATTTGTTCTGGTTTGGTTCTCTTCATCTGTCTCAGATACATTTCAATTTAAAAAAATAATGTCTCTGGTTTGTGCTCAGGTGCTGTTAAGAATTCCACAGCAGCCTTGGTTTTCTACAGTTTTTAGGATACCCCAAACATATTCCTAGTGAAACAAAGGACAAGTTATAGCAGATGAATACAAAGAAATAGTGAATTAATCAGGATGTTCATAATGAAAATAACTCTTAAAAATTCTAAGAGCTATTTGGACATTTTGGACAATGACCAAAATCAGATACCACAGGAGATGTGAAGGAAGCCTTGCAGCAAGTGACTTCAGCTGCTCCCCTTAACAACAGAGAATCAGGATCAATCTTGGACATGAAACCAAGGATTGTGGGCTGGCTTGCATCCAGGCTGCTTAGTACCAGTTGCATTAGGATGAAAACAGTACAGTCATGATCTGTATCAAGTGGGTCTCCTGTGATGCCTCTGCAAGGCTGCTTTGTATCTTTATTTTCACAATAAATGGGATACAATGAAAGGGTTGTGCTGCACACAACCAAAGTGCTGGGTTTTACCTGATTTTGAGAGGCAGAGATTCAGTCTGGATTTGTAGCAAGGTGGAGCAGGGGGAGAAAAACTTCGGGCGGTCTCATGGTTTTGCTGTCCTTTATGAGTTCTAAACTCACTGGGAGTAGGTTAACTGTTGAATTAGATGGGCAAAAGAAGATCCAAACCCTTACCTTGTTTTCTGGCTGGCTTGGGTTTTTAACAACATAGATGTACTCATGATATTTATTTACTTTCTTCCTATGAAATGTGATGGCTTGACCTGGACCAGCTGCCAGACTCACAGGGCACGGGAGAAAATGGGTTTATAAAGCCCCTGGATTGACATAAAGACAGGGAGATCACTAATCAAAGCAGCTCCAAAGAAGACTGACAATCTGTATTCCACTCAAAATTCTCCATATGTTCAGAAAGGATACACTTTGCACATAATTTATCAATGAGCCTTAAAAACCATTGGTTATGTCCTCAGAAATTCCAATAGAACATGAGGCTGAATTCAGGCTTTATCTAGTCTTATCTGTTCAGGGTGGCTCTAAGGTATATCTTAGCAACTGGCTCCTCAAACAGTCCACACAAAGCAATCTTTGAATTCCCATTTCTGCAGCACCATACCACAACATTTATGTGTATTTGTACTCTTGCCATGACAGCAGCAAATGTTGTCTTAATATGCTGCATTTCCCCTCACAAGGGAATAAGAAAACTTATAAAGTTCCTTTCTTATAAAGAGAGGAAATCCAGGGCTCAATTAGTTCAAGAGCCAAGGTAAATTCTGCACATTCAGATCATAAAATTTGAAAGAATAATTAGATCTTAATTAGAATTTTGATGTATTCTCAGCCTAGGAAGAGATTCAGCCAGGGTGAACAGGCCAAACTTGTCCCTCACACCAGAGTACTGAGTTATGTATATGACAAACCCTAATGGAGAGTTTCTGAAAGATGGCAAGCCCTGCTTTGTAAAGGAGGCTGTAAGTAGGTCCATTATCATCAATTATTATTGCTTGTCCTCTAAGTGTGGCTGAAAAAAAGGCTGATTTTTAGTCTCATACTTTCTAATTGAAAAGGTTAAAAATTGGTATCTTGAAGAAAATGGCATATAATTGCAGCTCTTTTATTGGTTTTTTGGCATTTTTTAATTGTTCTTTTTAGCATGAGGGAAAATCGTAATTTTATTACAATTTTAAAATTTTACTCTTGAAATGAATCTGTTTAGGCTGATAGACTGGAAATATTTAATTAAGTTTGGACAAATATTCACATGATTTATACTGCATACTTGGTTCTTCCTAAAGTGTATTGTTACAACATTGCAATGTTTTATCTTTGACAGTTTTAAGGCCCTATAGAAGTGCATTGTTTTGAAGGAGATTTGCAAAAAATAAAAAAACCCTCTTTTTATTTCATCATATTAAAGTGTAAATAGAAAGCCATTAACTGTAAGCAAGACATTTTTTCCTGTATTCAAAAATTAATTCAATCAAATTAGCCATCCAGAATATATTATTCCCTGATTATTTGGGGGGAGAGAGGTGTTAATAAAAGCTTTAGTTTTCTTTGCTTTTACATTTTCTTTTTTCCTCAGGTTTTCTTTCTTTGTGTGATTGAAAAGACATTTTTGGTTATACTTCAAAGAGTCTTTCAAATTAAAAAGTCTTTCATTACCAAAAGAATGAACTTACATACGTGTTAGTTAACAGCTTTTGATAGGTTTACAAAATTACTTTGTTCTTTCTCTAGAACAAAGAACAAAACTTTTTGCTGTTTTACCCCTTTTAAAACCTTTTTATATACTGTCACATCATGTTTATGGTTGCCCTAACACACAAACAACTCCTGAAATTACTTGCAAGATTATGTTTTCAACAGTAATCCAGGCTAAGGAATAGGAGCATTTTAAATTATGCTAAGCATGGCCATCTGACCATAGTCTGTTCAAAACTTTGTTGGGACATTTTTAGCACACACTGTACTTATAATATCTTCTCTCCCTCCACCTATTTTACACTAAGCTCCAAAACAGTCTCAGAGGATAAACTTCTCCTGAACTGCAGCTTCTTTTAAGGACACAAGGCAAATCCTGATGAGTTTACTCAGAGCCTGTGTCAGAGTCTGCTACTTTACTCCTCCTGTTTTAAATCTGGCTGACTCAGGGAGACATTTACCCCACCAGTTGGTCCACTCAGCTGTTGATAGTGGTTTATCCATAACAGCAGTGACCCTCTGGTCCCCTTTGTGCTGAGATTAAGTCATCTTTGCACTGCTGTGTAATTCTGTGTAATTCTTGTGTAATGCTGTGTTACAGGCATATCAACAGCCTTGCCCATATGAACCTTCTTCCTCTGTTGGGTTTTCCTCAGTGAATCACATTCCACCTCTAGGGGTTTAGTCAGTAAGAACCTGCTATTGATGTTGAAAATTCTCCTGTCCTTTTTTTGTTCCCTCTTCCGTTACTCTCACTAGGAGTAATTTTTCCTTATTCTTCCTGTGTATTCTATATTTGGCTATATAGTTATTTTGTAATACAGTAACATATTTTTCAGAAGTATATGAAGATTCAAAATCACCAGATAATTCAGGACAGGGCCGCAATCTGCTTTTCTAGGCCAATAATTTTGGAAAAAAAGTTAGTTTTTTCCTTGACTCAAAACTTTTTTGAGGATTATATTGAACTGTCAACTTCCTGACTGAAAACCGATATGGAATATATGATTTTAATGGTGAACAAGCAAAAATATAGAATGGTATAATCATATGTAGCTAAAGTATGATTTTTACTTGTCATTCTGTAGCACAGAATTCATTCTAATTGCCATAATTTCTTAGTTTCTGCATTTGACTAATAACCCAAAATTAAGGTAACTAATTAATATTTAAATTCAATATTAATTTTAAATTTATAACTATTTGCCTAACTTAAAATAAAAATACCTAGGTTAAATTCTGTTAATAGTCTTAATTCCAGACTATGTTTTATTTAAATCATGGAACTGTTCCAGTGCCCTGAGGCACACATTTATGTATGGGACTAGATAATCCCCAGAGGTACTTTCCAACCCTAACCATTCTCTGATTATATGATTTTGTTATAAAAAATACTTTTCCAGTGATTCTTAATGACTTTTATGTTTTTTACTTCATTTTTCAGTATCTGAACTGAAAATGCTATTCAAAGATAATTCATGATTATTGCATTTAATTGGAATTACATGGTATGGGAGGCATAGACCATACTCATCACTTGGCTCTGGAACTTGGCTCTGAAAGTACATCCATTACCTGTGTAAAGCAGTAAAGCTCACATCTGTTAGACAGGGCTCATTCTTGCACTCAATCAAACTGAAAAACATTTATACAATGGTGGGGTGGGGGATTGTTTGTTTGTTTGTCTGTTTTCTCTCAATCACTGGAATTGGGATCATGGCTAGAATTATAGATCATATCTCCCTGAGAAAAAGAAAAAAGAAGTGAGATCAGAAGTTACGCACTTTTTGGACAGGATGCTTTTTCCGAACTCTTCTTCCCTTCATTCCTGCTAAAATGCCATTTAAACATTAAGATTTTCAGTGCTTAAAAGGTAGAATCCCTCTTTTGTATAGCCAATAGGCCTCTCATGGTTGTCACTGTTTCTTCTCTTTGAGTGAAAATCAGATTGCTTTATGCAATCTAACTTTCCTCAGTCCCATTTTCTTAATAGCCTATGTTCAATCAGTTTATGTGATTATTTATTCATAGGGTCCTAAGGTAAAGAGTCATCATCTAATAAATTCTTCAGCTCGTCTTTTTGCATAGCAATTAAAGGAGATGAGGTTTTTCATTTAAAATGTATGGAATATGTAATGTTCAGTGACACAAATCAACTGAAACACTAGCTGAGGTTTTTTGAAAACATTGCTCTTGAATTCCTCTTATTTAGTCATTATGTTTCATATATTCTCTTCACGTATATTTCAGTTGATGTAAATCCAAGCTTCATCTAGATAGACTAAAATATTTCTTCAAATGAAAGTGTCAGCACTTACTGCACTTTCTCAGCTCTTGTGTTTTCCTGACTTGGAATTTTATTTAATATGTCCTACTTTATGTCTCCATTGTCATGTACAGCTGGAGAGAACATTTATGTACAAAAGAATATTCAAAATAGAAGTAACTCTTTAATAATTTGTCATTCTCAGCATTTCTTGTGTTTTATACATATGAAAAAATGCAAAGAAGCATTAATTAATCTTGTATGGTTAATGAAGACATTCGAATCTAAAACCAAAAAGCTTTTCTTAATTGGTTACCAAAACTTAATGGCACTTTTTAAGTCTTTAAGCCCCAGATAAAATGAGGACAATTTCACATGTATTGTGGAAAATACAAATGAATGGCCATAATGACATGTCATATAACCAGAAGTTTTGTGCTTTAGAGGAAAAGCTGATCTGAAATCTCTTCCTAGGCTAGTGCTCATTCTGTTGACCAGATTAAGCAATTCTAGGGCTTTTCAAGATTTAGAAAGGCAAAATATTTCTAGAAGTGTGTTTATTAACTTCAAAGTTATTTCTTTCTCATGCATAACCTTATTTAATCTCTAGGGGTTAATTTTTTTAAGAATTCCACATCAAAATCTGTAGTGCTTTCAGCCCAAACTATTCTATGATTCTATATTTCTATGATTAAAACATTATTGTACAAGAAATCTTTTCTGTCATTTGCCTGTGCTGTTCTTGCCTTCATCTTTCCCTTAGGTTAGAGCTACTTCTTGTAGACTGTACAGTGAACCAAGTTTTGGCTTGAGCATAAAAGAGTAATTTATTCTCTTTTTTTGTTAATTTTTGCAGCTATTTTCTGCTCTGATTCAGCATGCAATCTTGTAAGCACTTACGTTGGTCTAATGGCGTAAGAAGCTGAATGGTAAAACTGAGTCACCAGAATGAAAAGAGGGCTGGGAACTTTGTTGTTTCTGGTTTACATATATGCTGAACTCCAGTTTAGAGTACTGAAAGCAATGTAATTTTACTGCCACAGCATTTCAGTAGCATTTCTCAAATTCGAAGAATATTAATAGTGGTTTCCTGCCTTTGTTAACTGTTTTGAAATTGAAATACCCTTTATGGTGTTGGTCTTGACCACAGAAATGCAGAATGTAGTACTTGGTAACCATCTTATGCAACCTTTTTTGTTGATTTATTGCACCCTCATTTGAAATCAGTTCGATTTCTTCCACTTTTTTTCTTCTGGAAATTATTACTTTAGCCTTATCAACTTTCTTTCAACATATTTTAAAATATATTTTTGATGACATTGTACTCATTTGTTCTTGTATCAGTACTATTCAGTAGTTTTGAGTACTCCTGCTTTTTTGTGGCATCCCCTTTGTGATGCATTTGAGAAACATTTGGTCTGAACCTTTTTCTTCTTCTTCTTCTTCTTCTTCTTCTTCTTCTTCTTCTTCTTCTTTCTTCTTGTTCTTCTCTAATTTTTGAAGTACAATAAACTACATGGTGTCCTGAAGTAAACCAGGTTATCTATGATACTCCTCATTCTTTACATGAGTTCGAGCTCATCTTCTTTGAATGAGGATCACCAAGCTGATACACAGCACTTCAGTTCGAGCAGGTTCTCATACAATGGCTGTGAGATCTATTCCTGCTGAAGATAACCCTCCTGATGCATTCTGACACTGTAATTCCCAGTTTTGTGCCATCTATAAATTTCTTTACCTTGTGCTAGGTTTTGATTCTGATATTAAAGAAAGATTAATCTTCGAATTACTTTTTAGTCAGATTTACAGAAATTTCCTCAAGATTCATTGTTCCTCTTTTCAGAGACATTTACTGTTGTCTTTTCTTTAGTATGGTCTTGGACATCACATCTTTCATCACTTTACACCTGTTTTGTGCTAATTCATAACTGTTTAAGAAAAGAAAGAAATCCAAATCGACCAACCAAGCTACTTCTAAACTGTCAGTTTTGACTAAAAATTATACCTATATATATGCATGATAGAATCAATTAAATCTGTATATTTGTGTTTCTTGAATGCAGATTTACTAAGAAGATGTAATTTTACTCATGTTAATGCAATTGCCAATTATAATCTGATTTGAGAAAAATACAGCTCTCTGTCTTCTCTTTTTTGTGTGTCTAAAAGGAGCTCTTGCCAACATTCTGACCACATTTGCAGGGTATGAACTTGCTTAGTCTTGAGCAGGCAGAATAAAATAACTGATTGTGTCATGCCTGCTGAGTGCCTTGTTTTTCCTAAATTGAATGGCATGTATATCACACAGAATTGTTCAGAGTCAAGGGGGAGTTGCAGCTGGAAAGGCTCTGACACAAACATGGAAGATTACAGTTATTTTGCATCAACAGAAGGAAATGCAGATCTCAGTGGATAAAAATCCTGTCTTCAATTTGCAAACAAAATAAGTCTAATAAGATGTTGACTCTTTCATCAGTGAAATAGAGCCAGTAAGGGTATTTTTTTATTTTATGGACAAGATAACTCTTGAGGTTTTAGATTCTTATTAATAACAATTTTTTGTTTATCAAAAAAGCAATAGTTCTACAAGACACTGTAATGAAAACACAGTTACCTTCTATTTCCTCAAGGGACTAAAAAATGCAGCACAATTTTGCTAAAAACTTATGCCAACATACTACTTCCTATCTCCAATATTGACATTCTATTATTCTCCACAGGGAGCCTTCAGTCCTCATAGTACATTGGCAGTGGGACATCCATTTATTAATGCAATGCTGCTCAGTCCGTGTCTTCAAGCATAGGCCAAGTAAAAGCTCTCTGTCGTGCTGTGCAACTGGCTGTTCTATCTATACCTTCAAAAAAGTGTCAGAGGAAGAGAAAATGAGCATAAGAGCAGCAAAAACAATGAGAATAATCAGGGGTATGATAATCTCGATTACTGAAAAAGGATTGAGAAACTAGATTGCCCATTCTAAGAAAGAACCAAAGAAGAAAATAACATCAGTGATGAGAATCATGTTCACCAAGTTCCTCAGGCATTTCTGAATGCAGTGTGTTAGACTAATATAGATGAAGGACTGATGATTAAGAGATAAGAACTGCAGCATTTATACCCCAGTTCCGAAACTCCAGTGAGGCAACTCATACCATCTAAGTTAGGTGCAAAGATAGAATGTGCAATCAATGAAAAGAATCAAGAATCTCTGAAAAAGGTAGAGAGCATCAGCACTAAAGCTCTCACTGTGGGGAGAACTACTTTTTCCCCCATAGGATTCAACAAAAACTGGAATTATCTGTTGTTACCTTACTAGTAGATGCATTGAACATCATTGGATTAATTGTGGTAGTCAACACAGTCAGGATCAGTCTTTCAAGAGACACAGGCTGGGTGCCTTTGTCACAAGATCATGAAGCTCCAAAACCTGTTCAGAACTCTTACTAGGGATGTGTAGATGGTTAGGAAACCCTACTGGTCTTCCTGGAAATATTAGCCTTCTGAATCCTTTTAAAGTACAAATTTTAGAATATCCACTAACAGTTTTGTCCAGGTTCTACCTTAACAAAACCAGTGAGCTGAAGTGTACTTGCAAACGACGGGCTTTTTGGTTTGTGGGGGTTTTGTGGTGTTGTTGTTGTTGTTGTTGTTGTTTTGTTGTTTTTTCTTTTTGGTTTGGGTAGGGTTGGGGTTTTATTGGGGTTTTTTTTGTGGTTTGGGGCTTATTTTAGTTTACTACTTTTTTTTTGTTTAGTTGATTTTGTTGTTTGTTTGGGTTTTTTGTTATTTTATTTTATTTTATTTTATTTTATTTTATTTTATTTTATTTTATTTTATTTAAAAGATTATGCAGTATGTACTTCTGCCTGGGCTTTTGGGGTTTTTTTTCGCATTTTAGTTTTCTGCTCTGTATAAATTTCACCCTAAATTCTTATCACGATAATAATGGTGGTGAAAAAAATCAGCACTTTTGATCACCAGTCTGTGATGGAACTCTGGCTTGTCTATTAGAACAACAACAACAACAACATTTTTACTTTAAGGAATTAGAAATATACTGAAACAAAGGAGCTTTATTTTAATTTTGTTTATTTTATTCTGAAGTATTATGCATAAACATACACTACTTTAATTCTTGCTAGAGATGAACGGTTGATCACTTCGCTTTGCATTGAAACTGAATTCTTCTCACTACTGCAAAGACAGGGTATAAGGCCAGCCTGTTAATAGCTTTTCAAGGACCTGTCTCAGCAGCTCAGCAAAGATTTGGAGAAATCATTCTTCTGTAACTAACAGAGAGATTATGAAAAGAGCTTTAGCAACATCATTCATGCCAAATTTCCTGTCATATCAGAAGCTCAGGGCCACTACTTGCTGTGTGATACAAAGCAGTTATCAGGATGCTCAAACATGTGGAGACATTGTTGGCCAAGGACTAGAAAACGTGTCTGCAAACACATTCCTCTCTGTCTTATGACACGTTCCACAAGCATTGCTGATAGCTCACACCTGCTCTGATATTCTGGGGGCCAAAAGTCCTGGTTTAACCTGAGTGTATTGTAATCAAGAGAGACAGAAAAGATACAACAGACAAATGGACGCAAGTTAGATGCTTTGAAAGGTAAGGCAGTAGAAGAACACAGAGCAAAGATATAAAATGAAAGTTGAAAAATATCCATGGGGGAAAAAAAAGAAATCTAACAATGTAACCAGAATAAGCCTAATAATCCAAAGAATATCTCCTAGTCAAAACTATTGTGCACATCACCATTTGCTGTCTAAGGTACTTTGACTCATTGAAAACATTTTTTCTTAGATCAAGAGCACGGAAGCTTTCCTTCATGATAATATTTTTGGAATATTATTTACCAGCTGGAGTCAAAAGATATTTCTTATTTGCATCTGGATAGAAGATCAGAACAACTCAGTTGTTACTTCTGTCTGCTGTGCTATTTTTTTTTACTTGGACACTTGATGAGGTTGCGCATTGAGGCATTTAGATCTGAAATAAGTGAGTGCATCAGTCTAACAAAAATAAAGATTCAACTCAGATCTCCAAAAAGCAGGTGTTTTCTTCCTCTATTTGATGTAAGTCTCAACTTTACCCTCCAACCAAAACCAGACTGTGTATGGAATACATAGCAAAGAGTTAAATATTATCTAAATTATACACATACATCCATCCATACATACATACATACATGTAAATGTACCCATATATATGTGCATCCATATTGACATATGTGGATTCCCATGCATACATCATCCTTTCTCACACAGAAAGACATGAAAAATCTTATACATATCTGTGACTCAATATTATTAACAGTTACATGTACACATTAGACAGCATTTACACATATCCATTCTCTTCTCTGTTTATAAATATAGAAAAAGTTAATTTTCTCATAATTTTTCTAAGTAAAACATTGCCTTATCAATGAATTATAAAATTAAATATTTTCCAATTTCAAAGTCATTGTAGAAAACTGCCACTGATGAAGGACCAGATCACGAATCCCTGACTGAAAATGGCAACCAGATATTCACGAGTTTATGCTAACAGATTTAATTTATGCTAATCATGATTAATTATTCACGATGATCTCACAACATAGCAATGAAATAAATAGTTTTAGTTCTTTAGAATCTTATGTGTGATTTAATATTTAGTAAGCAGTTTCACTGACACTAATATGAATGTTTGTATGAGTAACTTGGCTGAGCCAAACTTCTTATACTAAGAAATACTGCCAAGATTCAGTTGAATGACTGCCTGAAATATTCATGTGTTTAACACAGCTAGAACGCCATCCCACTATGTAACAGTTGCATTTATCTTCCATATTCATTAATTAAAATGAGTGCCTATATAATTATCCTAATAATTTTTCCTTCCTGCGATGTATAATATATCCATCTCTAGCATTTAAAAGACAACATTAAAATAACTTTCAAAAATGTTTAGAGCAAGCAAACACCCACTACATTTATAAAACTTAACATGTGGGCAGTTTTTCATACCGAGTTAATTTTCACATTCAGGAAGACACACTCCCTGCAAATGAGGACACAACGCCCCGTGAACTGAATGTAAGCTAAAATGCTGCACTTGAAAAACACAATAGAAATTCCAGAAGTAGCTCTGAAAGGTGCTCTATGGCACTTCTCACTGCAAGATGGCCACAACAGTTTAATGACAGAGAGTTGTGAAGATGTGTGACACATATATTTATTGGAATCACAAAGATATTAGATAACAATTATTAACTTCAGTAACATCAGAAAGTCAGTATAACCTTGTAGTGACTATGGTGCTAATAGGAATTTGAGTCCATGACCAAATAACTAGACACTCATTTAGAGACAGAGATTTTAAAATCTAGTCAACTTTACTTTTGACTTATCATAAATCTAAACTTTTAGTATACTTGTAGATTACTTTGAAATTCATTTTACAATGAATGGTTCTTTGACATCCTTTTCTATTTAGGTAGGCCTATATCTGTTGTGCACTTTGTACTGTTTGAGGTCATATACTTTTTATTGGGTTTTACTTCCAGTAAATCTATTTATGAGACACTATTTGATTTAGTTGTTATTTTCTAGTACATATAAGGTAAGTTTCAAAGCTTTTTAAGGTCTTTTGAGTTCTTTTATCTAAACTCATTCAACATTGGATCAGATCTATCATCATAAACTGACTCACAAATGTTTTTAACAGTAAAACTTACAGGAAATTATTCTTTCCCTACTTCAAAATTCAAGTGGTTGTTTTACTTATCATACCATCTGCAATGTGTCTAGTTGACATCTGACTCTCTGATCAGAGACAACAAAGCATAAAACCCCTCCATAATTCCTTTTCCTTCCCTGTCTGACACTCTTTATACCAGTGAAAATAAAAATTAGCTTTTTGCCTATTATACACTATTGACAGAAGATTGAAATTTCATATAGATTTTAATGTTTTCACAAGTAGGAGTCTTCATCTGTTAGAAATAAATGCCTTTATATATTGCAGTGCTCCAGAATATTTTCCACCAACCCTTATCAGCGTTGTCATGCACCCCAAAATTACCTGGACACAGAAAGAATATCTAATAAAATTCTTAATTCTTTTTGCAACAGTTTTAGCATTTTTATCCAGTCAGGAAATCCATCTCCCTAATAACATCATTAAACATCTAAACTTAGCAAGTAGTTGGATTCAGTTACCAAAACATAGGTGGCCACTGCCAGCAGTCCTGTGCCAGGACATCCTGTCTCTTGTCCAGAAGAGATTTTGTGTTTGTCAGCCAAATACCATTGTCTCAAAGTACTGCCTATTGCCACCCTTTTTTCATATAACCAAATATCATTATATTGTTTTCAGAAGGAGAAAGAGGTGAAGAAATAGATCTCTTTGCCAAGACTTTTGGGTCTTATTTTTAAAATTGATTTTTCTGAACTAAACTGAAAGATTCCAGGATTTCATGTCCAAATTACTCTTGATAATTGTATTGTATCCAGCACTCCATGGTTCTGTGGGTAAACACAAGAGAAATTATGAAGTGTAAGCTTTTACACCATGACAGCTTTAAGGCATCAGTCTTTAATCAACAATATATAGGTTTGAAATGATGAAATTATGTTTTGTCATTTTTCTTTTCTTCCCCAGGCTTCTCTAGGCTCTTGACTGAATTTGACTCAGAAAATGTTTCAGCATTAATTCTAAATCAGATGCAGGAAATAGAGAAATCTCTAAGCACTTTTCAGATGTTTCCAAAGAACAGTTTTAAAAGAATATATTTTCAAAGCAAAATATTTTCCATGTGTGCTGCCAGTGTATAACACATCCATTCTGCTTTCTGATTTGTCCCTTTGCTTTATTAATGTGTGATATGTTGATTCTAAAGCTGAAAGGCTCACTCTTGTAAATTGCTAGTGATAGAATTATTATCAGAAATTATTTAATCTGATACAATATTTTACTGCATACAGAATTACAATCAAATTAAAGCTCTCAAGGAAGCCATGTGCACAGCCTAGTAGCAGCAACTTAAGGGCAATGGGCTGAATACTTTTTCACCGTGGCAGAAAATAGAAGAAGGACTAGAAATAGAATTTTTTACTGCAGGAAATATTAAAATGTAAGAAATCAAAACACTGTCTTGGAGTTTGCAGCCCCAGTAGGCAAGAGTAGTTCCTGAGAGAAAGATAGAATATAAAAAAATCTAGGGAGATCTTTCTGATTTAGCATCACAATTTCCATCACTTCATAATTTCAATTTGTGAGCATCCTGAGCATGGGGACTTCTGGACTGAACAACAATTCTTAGTTAAATATTAATTATGTACTTAAGTAAACACAATCATATTTCTGGCCTTTCTTTAACCAGACTGTCCATATGTATTTTGATGGCATCAAAATGTGGGACTAAAATTTGGAAGTTAGTTATTGTATATCACTAATGTCTCTTTAAAACATATTAACTTTTGAAAATCCTACAGATCTTCTCAATTGCAAGGATTGTTGGAAACCTGTGCACCCTGGTCAGAAATCAGAATATCCTTTGGCATGTTCTCTAAAGATGCATCAATTAAAAAGAGCTTTATATGAAGCCTTAGCATATGTTAATTGTAAATGTTGCTGCTATTAGGTGTATTTTCAGCATATCAAAACTATGAAGAAAATAGTCAGCAAGTACTGGTTTTAATCTTCTGTTTATACCTCTAAGAAAAAAGATACAAAATTTGTAAATTGGATTCACTGATGTCCTGCATTTTCTTTTCCTCTGTTGGCTTGTCAAACAGCCCCTCCCTCCTCTATGATTTATTGTTCCCATGCAGTAAAACTTGGTTGCCTTCTCCAGAAGACAATTATAACCTAGTACACAGTCTTTGCAGCATGCAAATGAATCCAAGGGAATCTCTAGATTTCACAGTAAAACAAACATGATTGATCTGCTTGTGAAAGCAAGAACATGTGACCAACAGCTTTTTTTATCACCAATGTAGAGAAATTTCTGAGCTGCAGTTAATATGATACAAATTTCTATGTATCAAATAGACTACAAGATATGTGGATAGAATGAAATCTATGTCTGTATTCATTATCCACATTCTGAATAAGTGCTTTTATCTCTTTTCTTTCCTTACAATGGTAGAAATAAGAAAAAATTTCTTTCCTGACCTTGAGGCAGTAGCTTGCTAAAGCCTTGCTAACCAATGTATTTGTGGAGCATATAGAGGACTACTAAGGGGATTTTCTTTAACATCTCTTCAGTAGCTGAAAAGACCCAAATAAATGTGTCCTTGCAATTTCCTTGTGACAATGAAATGAAATAAAATTCCTTATTCAGTATTCAACTTTACTTTCCAGAAAAAAAAAGTAGGATAATATTCAGTCTATGTAAGAGGGAAATACATTGCTCACGAACAGAGTCCTCATATGAATTAGCTTTCATGCAATGTGTACAGTCAGAGATAAAGAATTTGAAGCAAACCAGAAAGTTAGCCAAAGAGCTAGTCTGGGTAACACAAAGAGACACATCTCAAATCTAATCAGAGTTTATGGCAGGCATTTGATTTGCTGCCTGCCTCTATGAGTAGTTTGTCACAATGAGGACACAGGACATCTCATCATGTACTCCACTATTTTCTATTATTCCCTTTTTCTGGATATTTCTTAAGATATTATTTTTGACTGAGAAACCATGTATAGTCAGAGTGTCTCTCTTTGACAGTTCATCATTTTCTTGATACTCCAACTGTACTTAGAGAGTAAAAGTTTTGCAAAATGCTTTGAGCAGTCTGAAAAGGAAAACATTTTTGAAGTACGCTGTGACTCCTCATGTTTTGTGGTTTGGTCTTGTTCCCATTTGTACACTTAGTGCATATAGTAGATCAATGTACTATTGAATTCCTCTTTCAAGGTTATACTGGCCTTTCTGGAGTGTGTCTACAGATGGGTACAGATGTACCTTATTCCTCTTGGTACTTCAGGTTCACTGCATTCAAGTGAATAACTTTAAAAACTTCATAACCCTTAAAATTCTTCTATGCCCAGGGAACAAAGCTGTGGATCTAATACAAGTAGAAATTCACAGATATCTCACTTAACATTCAAAACTTTTGACTTTGAATACCTTTTATTTTCATTCTTTGTGTTCCATAAGAAATAAATTTAATTAACATTACTACTGGATGCTGTCTATTTCACATTTGAGCAACTTGACATCAGTGTTTGTTGTGTTGGTAAAATCTGTAACCTCTTGCTTGTTTCAGAACATTAAGATCTAAGAAGTTTCATATAAAAGTACTGTGTAGAACATCCTTTCATGAACATGTTAACAATAAAAGCTACTTTCCTTTTTTTTTGTAAAATTATATGATAATTCATTTATTTAGGTTAACATTCTTCTTTTTTACAATCACAGAATCACAAAATATGCTGATTTGGAAGAGACCCACAAAAACCATCAAGCTCACCTCCTGGCCCTGCACAGCATCGTACCCAAGAGTCACATGATATTCCCAAGGGCATTTTCCAAACACTTCTTGGCCTTTGTCAGGCTGGTGCTGTGACCACTTCCCTGGGGAGCCTGTTCCAGTGTCTAAACACCCTTTGGGTGAAGAACCTTTTTCCAGTATCCAACCTACACCTCCCCTGACATAACTTCAGGACCTTTGGGTCCTACCACTGATCACCACAGATGAGGCCAGTGCCTGCCCCTCATCTTCCCTTCACAAGGAAGCTGTAACTGCAATGAGCTCTCCCCTCAGTCTCACTTTCTCCAGGCTGAACAGACCAAGTGACCTCAGCCACTCCTCATGTGGCTTCCCCTCCAGACTCTTCACCACCTTTGTTACCCTCCCTTGGACTCTCCCTAATATCTTAATGTCTTTTTTATATTGTGGCACCTAAAACTGCACACAGCACTTGACAAAAGTCTGCCCCAGCTCAGAGCAGAGCCAGACAATCCCCTCCCTTGCCTGGCTGGCGATGTTGTGCCCGATGCACCTCTGGACACTGTTGGCCCTCCTGGCTGCCAGGGCACTGCTGACTCATATTCAACAGTGGATGATGTATTTAGGCATTCAGTGACAAAAAAAAAAAAAAAAAAAATCCTTCCCAAATTGTGTAATTCAAAAGCCACCTAGCAATTAGATTTCAAATGGCTCAATCCTCTAAATCTCTGTTCTAGGTTCTTTTGAGTCACTGAATTGTCCAATTTTACATATTCCTTCTTAATGGATTTTTTTTAGTGCTGAAAGCCTCCTTAATAAGTCTTTGATTTGTTATAATTTGTGTTTAAGTCTGTGTAAAAGGATGGTGTCAGCAACAGAGTGTAAATCAAAAGCTTAATAATTTCTTCTCTCATTCTGTTGAGATTGCAGCTACAGTTACGATTCATTACCTTGAAAATCATAATTTGATTTTAAAAATCCAGATATAAAAAGGGAAGACTCTCAAACCAATCAAGTATGAGCACTCAATTATCTTAAGGTTAATAGGTCATTTACTGTAAGGGTCAATGTTTTTCAGTCTAAAATGAAAGCAATGCTTTATTTTCTTCCCCCTCTAATCTGCCCATTGCTAATCTGCCTCTACTGTATAAAAGCATTACAGTTCTATGGTGTTATGTATCTAGGAAAAAGATATTATATTTTATTCTTGTAGCTAACCTATGTAAGAAATGCAGATACAGAAAACATAAACATTCATCTTTAAAATTTATGCCAAAAGAAATCCTGGGCTACAAAGGAACTAAAATTGCAGGAGACGGATTTTCTCTCATTATATTCTTTAAGAAAAATATCAAATTGGACACTTTTATTTTTCTTCTCTGTCTCTACCTTTTATTGGCAGAAAGAAGAGGGATACTGGCAGACAGAAGGTGACACAACATTTTTATTGCTTCCTCTTTAGCTCACTTGTAAAGCTGGTAAGGAGTAAATCTCTGCTGGATGATTTCACAGCTCAGCATGACTATCATGTAGGAAGGCAGAGAAAGTTTTTTTTTGCCTTTTTTTTTGTTTGTTTTGGTTTTTTGTTTGGTTGGTTTTTTTGTTGTTGTTGTTTTTGCTTTCTTGTTTTTTAATGTTATAGGCAGAGATCCAAAAAAGCAAAAGTGTCTCAAGTAGTTAAGAACAAGGGGAATCACCAGCTGATAATCAAAATACTGAATGACACTGAGGCAGTAGTGTACAAGAACATTAACTTAATTCCCTACATTGGAAAGAGAGCTAAGTTTCTGTCTCTTTTTAAGAGAAATGGTGAGCTACAATGTAAAAGTAGTGACTTTATTGTGGTGATTTAGAAATAATTTAGTTTGCTTAACCAAAGTCTTGTGCAGATCTCAGAGGATTCCAGCATATGCCTTTTTTTTTTTAAATTGATATTGCCCTGAGAGATTTACATATTTTAAATTTTAATCTAGCTATATTTTTACTTCAGCTTGAACTTTAACTCATAAAATCATAACTTCAAGATAGGAGCCAGTGGTTTTATTCAGCTGGCCTGAAATTAAGTCAGACAAACCAAAGCTGTAAGGTTTACAACATGTTTATCCAACACAATCTGGATTAAAACTGATTAAAGACAACTGATATTTTCTTGACCAGAGATCCTAGTACACAGCTTCACAATGATCTTGCTATACATGCATACTTCAGTATAGATGCATAGAAGGTCTGATTCAGTATGTGTTGGACTAATTCTGCAACTGGCAGACATGATTTGTATATATTCAGAAAATCCCAAACATCAGACTTACTGCATATGCAAATTGATTCCACATTCCATGAAGAGTGAAATATCTAGTATAGAACTAACTTGAAGTTGTTTTGCATATATTGGGTGAAAATTTATTATCTGTGTTTTATGTAGAAGTAATTTTATAAGTATTTTCAGAATGTTAATTGAAATAATTTTTGTTTCTAAGAATGCTGCTATACTTCAGCCATACCAATCTTTTAATATTCAGGAGACTTTTTCATGCACCTTGAGATACAAACCTTTCACATTATCAGACATATATCTTCTGATTAGCATTTAATTCTCTTTCTCACTGTGTTACAGTTCATGACAGAATAATAGAAGTAATATGAAAAGCAGGTCTGCATATATTTTCCATGAAGAGATACTCATCTAAGATACTGAATAATTCAAGACTAATAGAAGGTTACTTGAGTCTTGACAAGAACTAGTTATCTTTCTTCCTGAAAAGGAAGAATGGGATAGTAGCAATGCAGAAAAACAGAGTCCTGGTCCTTAATTGTATCCATAAACTAGGTCATCCATTACTAAATATCTGAACTCTCATAGTATTACTTGCTGACACATCTCAGGCAGCATGAATTTTATCTTGTGTTAGTTGTCTACCATGCAGCTGAGCTAGTCACCCTGTGTTCTCTTTATAGTCAATAGAGAAAAAAGGAACTATTTAGGGAGAAATCCACCTGACCTATTTCCGACACCTACTTTAGGATGAAATGAATCGTGCCCTAGAAGTGCTTATTTCTCTTCGCTGAGCAAAGAAGGAGCATAGAAAGACGAGCTCACCTGCAGAGACATACATTGAAGGGGTCTGAGAGGAGCCTTATCATTTGATTCTGGTCCTTACTTTAATCAGTAAATCACTAGTTTCACAAAAGAAGAAGAGCTTTCAAAATATGATTGAAAGCCTTGCACTTCAAATATTCTGCTAACTGGTGCCATGTGCAATGCTCCATAAGAACAGTGATTTCAGTCAGATGGAATGGAAAATGAACCTGAAACCAAATGGTTTCCTACACCCCGGAGAATCACTCTGATCATGAAGTTTTGAACTAAACAGAAGTAACATCAAGTAATTCCACGTTCTTCCTTAGCTCTTACTTTCCTTGAGCATACCACAGCTCTGGTTTTGCTCTAATAAAATATCTGACCAAAATATTTTGAAAATCTTTTTTTAAGAAAAAATAATAATAAAGTAATATGAATGACTCATTAATACCTTTTTCCCCATATCTGAAGTAATTTGACAGACTCAACTTAAATTTTTAAATTGCTTTGAGTGTTTCACATGAGTGATTTAAAAAGCAGAGAAAGTTTATAATTTATTTCCTAGCACTAATTTTGTTGTATCTTCACTGAAAAAGTTTTTGCATTCTTCTGAAGAAAAACCACAAACTCAGACTTTCTTCAGATACAATAAGATTTGGTAGCATTAATTCTCTATTTTTTTAATCTTCCCTATAAAAGAAGACACAGCCGCCATAAAAATATTTTTTAAACTGTCATTATTATGTTTTTTGGAAAAAATTCACTTATTTTATAATGGGGAAATGAGAAAAGCATGTTGCTTTTTATAAACTTCTTGAGCTTCCTTTTTTATCTTTTTTCTTACTATCTTTTAATATTTATCTGTTGGTGACTCACTGCTTGACCTATTCTAATATTCAAAAGCCAATCCTTCAATCCTTTAGGTATTGTACGGTAGATGTTACGCTGGAAAGCAAATTTCAAGGTATATCATTGAAATCTATAGGGACTGTAAGTGCAAAAAACCAGCTAAATGATTATTGATATTTTGCAAATTAATCCTCTGAATAATAGATAGTCATTACACTCTCGGTAAATTTTTCATGCTCTGTACATGCACTTTAGCAGCTACACTAGAAATGATACAAGAACTCTGGTTACTGTTAACAGGTAAGAGCTGATTTTGAGTTTCTAATTACTTTAAGTATGATTTAAAGAGCTAAATGTTTGGACCACTCAGATATTTTAAACGCACATAGTTTTCCTAATAAATTTAAAGAAAAATTCAGTAAATTTCAATTTGAACATACTTGCTTCTTTTAGGTTTTTTTTCCCACATGCATATTCATTTCAACAATTACAGTTCAGTCAAGTATTTGTAGCTGGATTTGGAGCTAGTAACTATTTGAATTTGTTTGTTTTGCAGACAAGTGTATTCATAACCAGAGTTACCAGCAGAGTTATGTTTAATAGAAGAGGAGGAAAGGACAAAGACATAAAAAACTCCACAAAATTATTCTTAACATGGACAAATTTATTATAAAGCTTTCAGAGCTTTATCTTTTTCAACTATGCTAATAGTGTGAATGGTATTTTTGCTCTGATTTCAGAGATAGAAAATAGCACTTACTTAATGGAAAAAAAACCCCTATTTAATTCTTTGTAAACAACCATAAGTCTAGAAATATTTTCTCTTTTATCACATGTTGTGTCAGATTTAGTTGCAAAATTTAGATCCCTAAAATTATTTTCGTAAATATAGGAATGACATAGGTACTGATATTAAGTGTTCATTGGCTATGTTGGCTACATCATCACTGAATATAAAGAAAGATTAGGTACATAATGCATACGTAAACAATTATGTACAACCATCAACATTAAGGGCTCTACATCTTGGAGCTGAGTGTCATTCCTTAATATATAGATGTTTAGGTTGCACTAAACTATACCCCTCCTCTCTTTGTTTCAAAGACTAGGTCATGATGAGGATAATAATCTTCTGGAATGTGGCCGACTCACCTGTAGTTCCCTGGATCCTCCTTCTTGACCCTCTGGAAGACAGAAGGGACATTTGATTTCTTCTAGTCCTCTGAAACCAGCTCATTGTCACCATGTTGCCATTACTTTTCATGGATAATCGCAAGTGGCCTCACAGTGATATCAGCTGGCTGATATCAGCTCCTTCAGTGCTTGTGGGTACATGCTACCAAATCCCATATATCTCTGTGTGTCCAGTTTATTGACGCACTTTCCAAGTTCAACTTGGAAAAGTTTCAAGGTAAAACTTTCCAAGTTCAGACTTTTCCACAGGTTTCAGGAACCAGAGATTGTTGAAAGCCAGTCTGAGCAATAAAGAGCACGATAAAGAAGGTATTGAATACCTCAATCTTTTCCATGTCCTTTGTTGCCATGCACTCTGCACCACTTAGTAACAAAGTCACATTTTCTATGTCTTCCTTTTGCTGCTGATTTATCTACAGAAGCCCTTTTTTGATCTTCATGGCCCTTGCCAGATGCAGATCCAAATGAATTTTGTTGTATCAGGTATATCAGCAGCAAAAGCACAACTTATCCTGGACTATACAACCTTGCCAATAGCATAAGGAACTTGTGCTATTAACCATTACAACAAGTTTCCTTTCTTGGACTGTGCCATCTTTCCCAAAGAATAGAAAATTAATGTAATTCATAAAATTTCATGTAGACGTGATTGAAATGTTTTTCTGTCTGAGTCCCTCTACTCTCTGCACTGTGATTTGCCGTTAAACTGCAACACCTTTGTAACATCTTTACCTTTATATTTTTATAGAAGGAATGAGAAGAGTACAAACATTTTTGGGACATTGTTCAGCATTTTAGACCATACATAGCATGAACAACGTTCCAAACGTGGCTATTTCATTGGCTGTATAATAATGTCCTAGCAATTATCCCTACTGTAGAATTGTCTGGTTAATATCTACATGTGCTACATTGGAAATATTGTGTGCCTAAGGCTTCATTCACCTGCCCATGTTAGCTGGTGTTTGTCATTACCTGCGGGCAACTGAATTGAGCGCCAGATGCCAGAAAAATGACACAAGATGAACACTGATTAAGAAGTAATGAGATAAAACGATTATTTTAAAATACAAATCTCTCAAAATAGTAAAAGCTTCAGTATCTTCAGTATCTATCAGTATCAGTATCTCAGTATCTTTTACCACATCCTCCTTGCTTCATTTTGGTAAGTGTGAGTCTATTTTTAACCTAAAAAAATTGCCAATTTTTTTATTTTTGGTTTTTCTAATATCTAAGCACTGAAGTAGAACATTGACTGCTAATGTGTTTTGAAGGTTATGTTTAGTTTCCTTGTTTTAAGAATGAGACCTCCAAACTCAGAATAAGGTCTCTCTAACAAAAAAATTCAAAAATATATAACAAAAATCTGACAATAATTTAACATATCAGTTGAGTTACTGGTAAAGTATATGAAAGTTTATGTATGGCCCCTTAAGTTTATTATATATGCAGGACATCTATATGCAGGTAGATTGTTTTCTATTCAAATGGAACAATTACTTTGTTTCATTTAATTTCACTTTTAGTATAAATAAATATTCTTTTTTACATCCACAGCAATAAAGTAATATTTTAAGGACTTATTTATTTTCATAATTTTCCTATTCCTTATTTAGGCTGGTTTTGCATTGTTTTATTGGCTTTTGCCCCTCAGTTATGTCTGAAAAGAAATAAGATTTAGAATGTCTAGCCCATTGAGAAGACTAGATCTTACAATATCTAGTGCAAGATCATGCAAGAATTGAAGCAATATTGAGCTGTTTAATAAGTATTTCATAATAGAAATGTATGTATACAGTATACTTTTAATATATTTTTATGACATCCACTGGATAAGGACTAGAAAGTAGCACATATGACCTGTTCACAGTACTAATTGTGATTCATAAGCCAATTAAAGGGGGAAGAGAATTGCTATTCAACCTTAGTATTCCACTGAAATGGTAGGATTGCCTTTGAACTTGAACAGAAGGAGTTGATTAATCTAACCCATAGATCGTAATTATTTTTTCTAAAACAAAGTCATTATTTATGAGTATACATTAAAACATTTCTACTTTAATAATATTAAAAATACATAACATAATACATTACCTGAATTTGAGGTAAGTAGATGAATAACCAAAAAAATCCTAACCTAAGTGTGCTCCTAGTGAATATACTAATAACCCAGACACTTAAAATGAAATAATTGCTTCTACCTAACTGGTGAACATTACCTTATGAGGTCAAATAGATTAACTACTGCCAGAAAAACCTAGAAAGCAATAAATATTGTGTTTATACAAGGAAAAAGGAGCTTGTACACTGAAAAGCTCAAAAAACAGCTTTCCAGCTTTTGCTTCAAATTTCTCTGCTCAGTTACCTACACACTGCTATCAGTAGTGATACTGTCAGTAGCTGTGGTTTGCCTGACAGACTTACAACATTTATTTTCTTTCAGCTCTTCCTTCACCAGTATCTACACTGGTACAAATTCCTGCCACTTGTCCCTTTACAATATCTCAGTCTCTCCATTCAATCTGCTGACAGCATTGCTGTCTTTTGGTGTTCCCTGGTTTTATCTGCTTTGCCCCCATGCCTCTTTCACCTCTTACCATCTTTCTTCTCTCCCTACCAAGAAATAAACAAGAAAACTAACTTAATCTTGTGTTTTCTCTGCCCTTTGGATCAGCCCACTGTTGTCTAAACCTCTTCAGCATCTTCCAAAGTTAATATTTTTATCCTTTTTGTCAGGCTTCTGTTGCTTAAACCTTTTATTTATTATTTCAATAATATTTTCCTTATTCAACATTTCTTGCTGCCTAATCAATTCTTGGTACTACTTGGTACATTTTATTGTCTCATTTTCATTCTCCATCTTAAAATTCTACAAATTAATTTTTTTTTTACTTTCTTTATAGCATGATTTTTGTGTACCTTTTAGTTTTGAACATATACTCTTGGATAGACTCAGGCTATTAATACACAACTCCATGTCTGGTGTCACCACCACAATTGGGGGTTTTTCAGTGCTAGGGTTGTCTTCATGGCACCAGGTCTGATGGCATTAGATAGCATTCATCTTCCTCATTTTCATGGAAGGCATTTCTGACGATCATTTAACCCAACCCCCCTGTAATGGCAGCATCACCTGGAGCAGGTTATCCAGGAATGTGTCCAGGTGGGTTTCTAATGTCTCCAGAGAGGGAGATTACATGACCTCCCTGGGCAGCCTGTTCCAGTGCTGTGCCATATTCAGTGTAAAGCAGCTCTCTCTCATGCTGAGGTGGAACTTCCTATGTTTTAGTCTCCTAACACATCCCTTCTTGTATTGCATGTGTAGATTCCTCCCTTGAGTAGGGATACCCCTCAAGATTACTCCCCAAGGTTGAGCAAAAGAGGTTTGCCCAAGGTCTTTCATATGGGTGAATAACATCAATCTCCACTTAATAACTGGCTTTGCCAAGTGTGATACAATTTCTTTAATATAATAGCTTTAATATAATCGCACCAATATTGCATCATAGTGCACTTTATTATAATAGTTCTTATACCACTCATACTGTGCAACAAATAATTCTGATTAAAATCTTTTCTTTTATCATTATCATAGTAAAAACAGCCCAGAGAAATAGTAAATAGAAACTATCACTAGAAACATTCACGGTCAGATTGGACAGCAATTTGAGCAACTTGATCTAGTTGAAGACGTCCTGCTCATTGCAGGGGTATTAGACCAGATGACCTTTAAAGGTCCCATCCAACCCAAACTATTCTGTGATTTTGTGATTCTATGATTCTATTTCCCTGTACTCTAATCTCCATTCCAGTCTGTTATGTATGAAGACATACACATTTCTTTCTTTTTCCTAAGTTTATTCTTGCTGTGTTTAAACAGAAAAAGGTGAGGGAACAAAAGCAAGAGAGGTCAGACAAACTGATGGTGCTGTCACAACCTTTTGACATCATGAGTACTCAGATGTTAGTGAATGGGGCTCAGCTAAGCTTTAAAGTAAGAAAAAAAGCTCTCATAATTTCTTCACTTCTTTTGATCTGTGTGCTGGCTGTTTTAACTATGTTTTCTATTGTGCAGTTTTAAAAATTTTTTTGCAAAGAATTTTGCAAAAAATGCAAAGACATTTATACGTGCTGAATTGCACAATACCCAGCCATTCAGCAGCACCTCCTTCAGAAACATTTTGCCTGGATATGCTCATTATCACCATAGTAACTGAAACCCTTCCTTCACCCAATTCTACATGTGTCTTGCTTTTCTCTCATCCTTCTTCCTGCTTCTGGGGAAGAATTTATATGAAAAAACTGTTATATTATAGGAACAGTTACATGTTGTGTATTCAAAGTAATTGGCATATTTCTACTCACTCTCCCAATTTAAGATAGGCTGATTTTTAACTTTTTACATATGTGTTATCAATAATCACTTGTCTAATTATTTACCAATATTTTGTGATTGGTTTTAAACTGAAAGATGTTGTCTGGCAGATCAGACAACAATATCTCAAGAAGAGATTATCAGCACAAAAAACTGAATTCTACAAAAGAAGTGGACAGCAGAAATTATTCTCAACCAGCAGATGGGAACAGGCTGAAGTAAAAAGGAAGCTATCTGGTAAATTACCAGTGATTTACACAAAGAAGTGCATTCACATATTCATCTAAAATAATATTAGCAATAACAATAAAAATATATTCCAAAGTTCATGAACATTCAGACATATTAGTCTCAAATGGACCTTTTTCTGGATTTTCCATCACTTCAGTGTGATTCATAGACATTCTGAACACTGCAAAATTTTTTATTTTAGTAATTATTGTTTCTCATGTGCTCCTTAATCATGTGAATGTATTTAGACACTTCTCCCAGGAAGAATGCTCTTAATTTATTAAAAACCCTAAGAGTAGATGAATTACACAGAGAAATATATATCCAAGAAGAAGTTCTTTATACTACTGTTGTTCATTATTTATCAGCCAGTGTCTTCCTGACACTGAAATACACAAAGTCCTGCCCCAGGAAAGCTGCCTTGATGGAAGATTATTTAAACAGACTACTTTTAATATTCCACCTGAGGCAAAGCTGATTAAGCACTCTCCTGGGATATCTTGAATTTCCATGAGAACCTGCACGTCTTTGATTGCCTGATATTAGTCACGAAGCCAAAGGAAGTAGCAGGAAATAGCGATCAGCCTTTTCACAAAAGTTTGAAGCACAACTTGAAACACAAAGTTATTTGTCAAAGGTTGAATACAAGGTCTGTGTCAAAGGTCATGGCAAACTGGTTTTTGTACCCACACTGAGGTGGCTTAAGGCTACTAAGGCTCAATTTATGATGCCTGAGAAGGTGGAATATGATAGAAAACTTCAGATAATCTTTTTTCTAGGCCACATCCATAGTTCTTCCAACCATCTGCTGGGGTCATATAGGAAAGTCATTAACAATTTTACCATCATTTCATTTAAATTCCAGAAATGGAAATATCATTCCAATCCCTACAATAACTAATGGTGGTAAAAAAAGGCACACATGGAACTGTAATCTTACTGATGTTAAAGGTCTGTCTGAGTGAACGAATACAGCTCTGATGATAGAATCCAGGAATAGTTGAAATGAGAGTAAAAAAATAAATATTGCATATACATGATTTATTATTTGCTATACTAACTGCAATGTTTTTAATGAGAATGAGAATAATTCTGAATGTTGATCCCTTCAGTACACCTAAAATTTAATATTTGCAATTTTTTCAGTGACAAATTATTGTAACTAAAGCTAAGATGACCTTGTAGTATATGTTATATTTATACATTTACTGAATACAGATAGGTAGATAATATTATTGTGTCACTTCTCTCATTTTTCAGAATCACATTAAAATTAAACTATACAACTCTAATAGGAACAGCTGAATGCATGTCTCTAACCACAGACTTTCATCAGAATACAAAGCTTTAAAACTATTAATTCAGTTCACAGGAATTGATGCAACATTTTTTCAACTATTCTGCTTCGCATAATGAATTTTTTTCTTTTTTAATTTATGATACTGTGCAATTGAAAAGCAGGTGAAACTTTGCCAAAACACTTAAATTTTTCTTGGCTCCAAGTGAAATATTAAAAACCCATAAAGACATGATTCTGAGCCTTATAAGAGGTACTCTGTTTTAAACAATCTAAGGAATCTAGTCATTTATGTATTTATCCAAACTATAATAAAACAGAAATAGTCAGCTTTAAAATAAACATTTGGCCAATTTTTCCAGCACTGCATACTACACCATAAAAATCTCCATCTCAGTTGTTGGTCTTCATTCTTAGAGCTTTGTTACATCAACTTTTGTCATGTCAATTTTTAATTATATTATCTTGCAATAAGCACCACTGGGTACCCTTCTCTAGTATATTCTGAAATGCTATATTTACAAGAATATATGTTGCTATTCCATTAATAATGTTTGTTTAGCTATGAGTTAGGTAGATTTTTTTTTTGTTGTTGCAGGTGGAAGATTCATACTCTATTGATTCCAGATAGAAGAGTGGATTCTTCATTTTATGCTCCTTTGAACAGTTTTGGTTCAGTCCTTTTTTTCCCTTCTACTCTTACAGGCATAAATGAAAAGATAAAAATGAAGCCACAGTAATACAGAACACCAAAAGATAAATTCTCATCCCTTTTTTCTGAAAATATAGGATCATAAGTCCCTATACTATCCTTTGGTGTTTTTCATTATAATGAAACTGACCTTTCTGAATAGAAAGGTGTCTTTCTTCATGTGTAATGTCTAGCACAAAGGTAAAAATAATTAGGAATAATTTTAGGTATTGGAATTCATGACCATAGCACTCCAGGAAGAGGCCAAGTTAGAATCCATGTGTTTTTCAATACAAGTATTGTTCTGGAAGCTTGAAACCTAACTGAGGAGGACAACTGGAAAATTACTTTATCTTGCAGCCTTATGGTGCTTCTTTTTTAAGAAATTCACGTGTAAAATTATAACTAACCTAATGTCACTTATATTTTTAGAGGAAAAAAGGGATGATTAAGGGTAGCTAAGGCCTATCCATAAGACATGTTATAAATCTTTAGATTACTGAGCCCCAAAGGACAAGTTCTATAGAAAAGCATTACCTGAAGAGAAGGTGAACTGTGGGCCTGGATGATGAGTGATAGACAAGGCTGGCTTCCTCTGTTGTACTTTTTACTGTTGTACAAAAAAAGGATGAGGAATGAATACAATGACTAAACCCCTGGGCATCCATACTGCACAATTATCCTCTTCCTTTCTGGCTTGGGAACTGCTCCAACTCTCTTTCTACTAGGGCCACCTATTATCAAGAGAGATGCCCACAATTAATGCAGCTAATCCCACTGCAGAGGGAATGGTTCCATATCCCATTCCTATTCAGCTAGAGAGGCAGAGTGGATGAATAAATTAGATAGATAGATAGATAGATAGATAGATAGATAGATAGATAGATAGATAGATAGATAGATAGATAGACAGATAGATACATAGATACATAGATAGATAGATAATGTATATCCCACAAGCTTCAATGTTTTAATTTATAGAGTTATGCTGAATGTGCAACTAAATCTGATAGTGACTCAATAACATTGGCTTTCCTAGACCCTGCAGGTTAATTCCCTCTATCAGATTTCCCTAAATGTGCCTGTGTCAATAAATCACAATGCTAGTCACATAAGACAGTCGTGCTATGGGACTTGGGCTTGAGTTATTTCTGAACCACACCCAGTTCAAGAGCCAGGACCACCAGTCTGAATTAAAAAAAAAAAAAAAAAACTTACGGCTTTTCAACACAAACACTGAGAAGAAATTAAATACTTAACAGAATTCTACATGGCATTTGTTTTTTGAAGTTTGCCTTGAGAGAAAAAATAAAAGATGGATCAAAAAAATAAGATTAAATCTTCTTTTAAAAACAAAGTACAGGTGAAGTACTACTTCAGGCCAATGTGGAGATTTACAATATGATATAATATTCAAGGAAATATAATTGCTATGGAGTCTGATTTGAACATTTCTATCAAGATGTATTTAGAGGGAATAAAAAAAAGCTAAGAACAGGAGATAAAAAGGGAAATCTTAGGAAGCAGTAGATAAAGTGCATTTATCAAGTCTCTTGGTTCTATCTAGATCAAGTGATAAAAGATCTTTTCTTGAGAGGTACCTTGCCTTACCTTGCGAATAAATTTAGGCTTAATAGGAGTAATGAGTGAAATCTAGCATATGGGAACCCCTCAGGATAATTGGTTGGGTTTACATGATTTCACACTCCAGGCATTCCTTCCTGGAGACATTTCATGGAAGAAATACAATTAACCAAGAAATGTAACGGATCAACTTATTTAGAACTTAGCCACAAGAGCAAATCTATCCCTGTCTTTGTCATATTCAGGAACAGTCCTAGGGTGTGTTTTCCTTATTAATATTTTTCTTTCTTTTTTTTTTTTTCCCTGAAAATGGTTTTAACTAGCAATTCTTTATTTAAAGTCTTCTAATTAGACTTTTTATATAGTTTTGCTTCTAAAAGAAGATCCAGACTTCTCCAAATGTTTGATAGGACTGCCTGTCTGACAGTAACGAATTTTCCTGGACTGGAGTTAAACAATGTACAGAGAATGAAACTATCAAGCATCGTCATTCTTTGAAGTCAGGATGAGTGATAGATAGTTCATTGCTCCACAGTGAAGCATCAACATTCATTATAATATTTCATTTTTGACTTGGCAGTCCTTGCCTTGCACAGAAGGTATTACAACAAAGAGAACTTGTAAAACTGTACCTCAAACTAATATGTTATTTTAGTTTGTTCTTTCTCTGTGTTTTTTGATAGTTTATATTAAATTTGTGCCAAATGCCACTCTAATAAATATTAACTTTCCTCTGTTAAGAATGCTGACATCAGCAAGTGTCCTAGAGACTGTCTCTAGTTTCTGTTATCAGAAAAATGAGGCACACATTGCAAAATGAGGCAAGACATCTGGTTAAAGTCTCATTTTACTGAAAAGAAAACTGAGAAGACTACACTCAGCTCAGACTGTAGCCCCAAGAAGTTCTCTGCAAACTTTGATTTTTTTCTGAAAAACTTACGCATTAATTCAGCATAGTGTTTCTTTACAAAATTTTTAGTTGAAGCAGTAAAAAGTGAGCTCTTAGAGATTAGGGAACAAATCTCCTTTCATGTTATACTACAAATCTTGCTATAGGCAAAAAGCGAACACACTTAATATTAAAAAAAATCCCAGAATTTATTCTTAGTGCAGCTGAAATGCATGCTAAACAAAGATTTATTAGTAGTCCATATCTTCTTATTGCAGAAAAGTTTTTAAAAAATTAAAATATTAATATACAATCCTTTTTCTGGTATTATGCTGATCCCTCTGCTGTCCTTGGCTTTAGGCACGGGAGCAACTACAGTGAGTCACCTACATCCTGAGCTCTTTACCAAGAGGCATATGATATTGGTTTCTTTTTCTCATTCTAGGATCTGCATAGTTTTATTTTACTTGCTTGTGAACTGGCTTCACACCTGGCTCCACATTCACTGGTCTGCAAGTCCATTTTACATACAAATTTTCTCTGTATTTCATACATATGTATATGATACATTAGATCCTTGTTCTTCATTCTTTTTGTAATTCTCAAATTTGTTTTGCCCAGTTTATAGGTCTGCCATTCTCCAGCTATTGGTGTGTTGTTTACAAGTCCCAAGATTGCCATTGTCAGGATATGACCCTGCTCTAATCATGCAGCATCTGCATATTTCTCCCTTATGTAAGCTCCTCAATGTAGTGGCAATATCTTTCCACAAGTCAAGGCCCTGCTGTAATCTGAAATTTATCCATACTCACCCACAGCTCAGGACTAGTGAGCAAAGATTGCTGGCTCTGTATCTCAGCTGCCAGCAGCTGTATACTGAGTAAAACAGTGCTGTGAATTTTTACAGTAATTTCTTCAACCATTTAAGCCATTTCCTCATGGGTGGGATTGGTGGTTAATTCAATTTTATTAAATACAGTAGTTTTTAAAATTTGTTTCTTATCTTGAATTCTATTCCACAGTTTTTTCCCAATAATATTTCCTATATTGCATTCTCAAGCTGGGACTTTGACAATTATCCCTTAAGTACCCCAATTTTTATCTGTCAAGGCAGCCACTGGGCTGCTTGTTTTACCTTGTTGTAGAACCGAGGGGAAATCCTATAGTCAGCTGCACCTATTGAAGGTGGAGAGAAACTCTGTTGCAGGGTGTATCCATCACCAAGCCTGCATGAATACAATGTACTATGTGAAGAAATTCTGCTTCTTTCCTTCTTGTGTGGGTCCCATTGAAACTAGAGGGATTGGTGTAAATTGGGAAATCCTGAGGCACATGTGATATGGGCTAACCTGGGTTTTGTTAATGTCTGGGCCAGTCATGGCCCTGATCTCCAGCCCCATTCTCCTCTTTTTCTTAAACAGCTCAGCTAAAAGTCTACTAAATCTTGTACATATGGGTATAAACACTGAGAAAATAAATTTGTTTCTACAGAGATGTTAACTCATGTACATTTGGAGGGACAAAGACTTTTTTTCTTTGTTTTATTTGCTGCTCAGTAGTTGTGATCAACATCATGGGATCGATGACATCATGGGATCGATGTTCATGTCAACATACTTTTATGCATTTCACTTTGTATTACTTAAGATTTTTTTTTTAAACTTTGAATCTTTTCACAAATGTGTTGTTAACCCCTTCACCTCTGAGTGTCATCAGCGATCATCTGCATACAAACTCACATGGGCTTGGTTAACTTCTGATATTTTTCACATGACCAGGTAACACGAGCACCACATATATCTAGGGCATGGTGAAATCCTTGAGTAGCTCAAGGAAAGCAGAGCCACTGACTTTAGAATGTAAAGACAACCTTGAACTTACAAGTCCTAGAAATGTGATTAAAAAGAAAAAAGAAGTAATTTTTTCCTCCTCATATTGCCATAGAAGCCTCTTCTTTCAGAACCTTTGGCATTTTTTGCCACACCATCGTGTAGTCATTGCAAGACAAAATAGTCCATAGGTAACAATAATCATACTCGGGCAGAGTTGTAAAACAAGTGGATAATTACCTTGACAGAATAAAGTCTGACACTTACTGAGCATCAGCCTCTGGGGCATGCGGTCTGAATCAAAATATTTCACAGATCTGGGCTTTGAGACATTAAATAACTTGAGCATTTTTATAAGTTCCTCAGAGCAGCTTAACTCTTTACTGTATTTTTTCAACAATCTCGCTCAAAGGTGCAATTACAATTGTAGCAATAATTTACCATTACGAATGATCTCTTAGGTTTGTGTGAGACTATACCAGTGCCTAAAATTATCCATGTGTTTAAATGCATATTTGGTTTGGGCCTATGCAAATAAAATCATACCATTTGCAATGCCATGATTTGAAGACGATTCAGTCCTAAGAAATTACAGAAAGAAAGTAGGAAAACACAGGCCTCTGAAAACTGAGTGCTTCTGGGAAGGGAAAACAAAAAGAAAAAAGAACTGTGAAGGAGAGTGCTATAAAACTGGCAATAAGTCGATAATTGAAATTAATGTTGTGGTAACATAATAATATAATTGCAGAAATTAGTGACAGGGTACTAATAGCTGGGATATGAGGGAGTCAGTACTTTGGGGAATTACCTGTCACGACAAAATTTATTGAAGTAAAAGAATAGGTATATTCCTGACTTTTCTTAGCAGAAATGTAGAAAATACATCACACCAAAAGGCTTTTTGGGGCAGCTTCGGCATCATAGAAAAAGGACAGAGTGCTCACAAACTGTTAATAGTTTCCTAGTGTTACAGGCAGAACAAAATTCTGCTGCCCCAATAATAAGAAACTGAGGCTAAGGCTGCTATTCAGAAAAGGATGAGCTGGGATGGATCACTACGAAAATAAATAAGTGAAATACAGGGAAAATTACCTCAAATAAAACCCATATATTCATTCCCTTTTCTAAATTCAAAGGCAGTGGTTGGACAGGGTTACCAGAGCACTGGTATAGGCAAAGATCTTAACAGCTGCATGGTGCTTCTGCTGCTTCCATCCATCCACTGCCCTCGGCAATTATCTGTTTGCCTATGCTCACATGCAGATGTGAGGTGAATTTTCTAAGAATTCTTTCATAAAATAACATTGAAATCAGTGGATTTATAGCAATTTGCATAATATCAGAATCTCTGTCCCTGCATATATTGTTATTCTTGAAATGGAAAATGACAGCTGAAAGTTCTGTCTCCTGTAATGTATATGCTAGTATGTGAAACTCTGTGCTTGCATTCAGATGTATTAACATATGTCTCTAATTCCATGTTTGGACATGTTCTTGTGTTCAGGAGCACTATTAAGGAGTCACAGGGTAAATTTTAGCAAGGTCTGTCTATCAAAAGCATTTGGGTAGTTTCAAACACGCCTACACACATTTTGAAACGCATTTTGTAAGCACAAATGTTCAGGGAACATTAGTCACACAAACTTGTTTTTAAAGAGCTTATATATCACTTTGGAAGCATAAATAAAACGTTAAGTACAGCAGAATTCACCCGTGTAAATCAATGTATTTGTGTTACTACATGTTGAAATTCAGTATTTCCTTTAGAGGACACACAGTACATGACTTCACCCTTCAAGTTACAACAGAAAACACAGTATATTCTAGGAACACCTTATTTTATCAAAAGCAAAAAAGCAAAACTGACTTTATTTTTAGAATCAGATTTTCATGTGTAAGGCCCTTCTTTGTGTTCACTGAAGGTAAATAGCATGAAAAATATTTGGTAATTTTTATCTAGGTTTCTATTATAATCTCTGTGACTTGCAGAAATATGTACCGAGTACCCATCTACATATATTTTTGAAACAGCTGTAAAACACGATCAAACTGATGTGCAGCAGGCTATCCAAGGCATGAAGAAAATTTTCATCTTATTGACTTCTTTTTTAGGTGAAAGTGTCAAAAAACTGACTGCTTCTACGACCCATGAAGAGAAAAATCTCTCTCCCTTTCTGAGAGTTAGTGGAATTTGAACAAACTGAACATATATGATCTTATAAAAGGCTGAATCACTAAAATAGTTAAAGAATAATTATTTTTTCACAGAAAGTCAGAAAGATTTTGCAAGGAACAAGTTGCCCTAGCAACTCTGGCACAAAGCAGCTGAGGTCAGTTAGAATTACTATTACAGCTAGAGACACTGTTATTTTAGAATGGCATCAGCAGCTCTATAGCTCAGGTTCTTCCTTAATTTCTGGCAGAAGCTCTGTTCTCAAGGGTTATTAGTAATTTGACCATTTGGAATTGCATCCAAGGCTTGCATCAAAGATTTGGCATGTACGTTGTCATTACAGACGCTTATATTTGTTACATGAAAAAGTTCAAATTAATAAGTTTTCTTCAGTTCTATGGTAAAATGAAGAAACAGACAATGATTTCTGATACTTTTTCAAAAGTTCTAAAAAATAAATAGCTTTCTCTTTCATTGTTGGATAGCAGTGGGGGTTTTTTGCAACCTCTTGAAAGTATACACACTTTATCATCTTCAGAAACACTTTGAAATCATACAATCATTCAATAATTTTAATTTATAGTTGGATGAGAATTTTCAGTACATCTGAAAATCATCTGATTCCATAATTACCTATACATATATTTTTGGTTTATTTTCTTATTAAACATAATATATTTTAGCAGTTATGACAAGTAAGATAATCAAGATATGGTAGATATATAATATAAATAGGATACATAAATACTTAACACAAGTTTAACTTTGAATTACAGCAATTAAATATACAAACCTTTGAAACTTACAAAAGCAGTTTTTGACCTAATAAAAGAAGCTTAATTAAAGGTCTAATAAAAAGAAGCAAATAAAAAAAGACATTAAATAGTTGCATAAACTGTACTCTCTCACTTTTTAATTCTATATGGAACTAAACTATATCTAAATTAATATCAAAAAATTTGGTAAAGCCTAATTTAGGTAAGTTCCTCAAGGCAAGTGACTGGTTCACATATTGTCTCAAAGATCTTGGATTAATTTTGAGCAAATTGCTCTGCTTTCTCAGCATCCAGTTATATATACACAATATTTTTTGGAAAGTAACAGTGAAAACTGATAAGAAAAGAATGCCAAGCAATGATCAGGCAGAAAGATATTGAAATAATAATACTGCCTCATTTTCAAGCGGCAACCAGAATCTCACACCCTCTTTATTGTTTTCCTGACTTTATAGCTCTGCTTTCATGGTGTTGCGATATCAGAACTGGGTCCTAAAGAAACATTTAAATATCTTATGAAGAAGTTCAATATCTTAAAATTTATATACTTTCCTTTGCTTCTTTTCAGTTGCTTATAAGCCATGTGCTGTTTTAAATGTTAAAGAGCTAATTTATGCCTTAGCATGGGAGGAAATATTAATTTAGTTTAGAACTACATCTTGTCCAAATCTCTAAATGGTTGCTCTAACACAAACACCATTTCAGCTTATATACATTTTGTTTTTTATCTTCACAGGATTTACTTTAACCTTCTGGAAAATTAGTGAGTTGCTCATTATGTCTCTGCATATAATGTACATGTATACATACAATCATAGGTTCACACACATACTCATACAGAGCCTACAGACAAGACTTTCAAAATGGTTACTTTAATGAAAAAAGTGATGAAGTAGACTAAAAATGGAAAGAATCATAAAATCATATAAAAAAGGAGGTTGAAAGAGACCTCCAAAGGTCACCTACTCACACATCCTGCTCAAAGTAGAAGCGACTTCAGTATTAGCTCAGGCCTTATCTAGGTTAGTTTTGAACATCTTCAAAGACAAAAAATTCTGCAAGCTTTTGAAGTAAGCTGTCCCAGTGCTTAACCTCTCACTGGGGAGAATGTTTGTATCCAGTAGGAATTTTCCTTTATTGCAGCCATGGGGTTTTTTGCCTCTTGTGCCTATGCTGTTCATGTATGACAAGTGTCTGCCTCGATCAGCTGTACAGCACCTCTTTAAGTAGCTGTAGAATAATGTGAGCTCCCTGCTCCAGCTTTCTCTTCCTCAGGCTGAACAAGTCCTGCTCTATCAGCCTCTCTTCACACATTTTATTGTTCAGACCCCTGAGCAACCTGGTATCCCTTGGCTGGAGTCTCTCCCATTTGCTGACATTTTCCCTGTACCTGGGAGTCCAAAACTGGAGGCATTATTCCAGGCAATTTCACAAGGGTCAAATAGAGAAGAATAATAATTTCTGTGACCTGGTGCCTATACTCTTGCTGAAACAGCCCAGTTAGTCTTTTTGCTGCCAGAGTACACTGCTGGCTCCTGGTCAACTTATTCTACATGAAGACTTCCAGGCTCTTTTCCACAAAAAAAAAAAGCTTTCAGTCCAATCAGCTCTGAGCCTGTGCTGAGACACAGGGTTAATTTGAGTCAGGAAGGACTTTGCATTTTTTCTGCTGCAGAACTCAGTGTCTGTTGGTGTATTCTTACACCTTGTTGAGGTCTGAATGAATGGCAAGCTGGTCCCCAACCCACAATCACTTTCCCTTGATTCAGTATCACCCACAAAATTGCTGCTGATGCATTCCATCCGTTTATCCAGGTGACTGATGAAGATTCTGCCCCTAACAAAAACAGGAAGGATGCTACCTGAAACTCAAGAAATTGCTGGAAAATGTAATTTGTATTTTCTTCTTAACTTTATTTGCAAAATGGTAAATACCAAATTTCAAAGTTATGAGAAAAAAACCCTAATGTTAACTTCTCTCTGCTGAGAAGATCCTCAGGATGACAGTTAAATTGTAATAATTTAAAATTATCACTGAAGCAGAAGATTAACAGTAGTTTGTTTAAACAAAGTTCTTTCAGAATGCTTGAACATTGCTATGCCTTCAGGTTTTGAGGACAGAAAATAATAAACTACTCTTACAAAGAATGAAGGCCAAATAGTAAGCAAATTATTTAGAAGACAACTTAGCATATTTCATCATGGAACCTTTATTTGCATTTTAATTCATTCTGTTTCTCTGCTGTATATACAATAATTTATCTTCATCTGAAAGCTGAATCATTTCCTAGAGTTAGAATATCTAGCAGTTTTGATGATAAATACACAGCACAAAAAAGAAGCAGTGAATACAATGCTCTATGCCTGCCAAATCTGTTCATCTCTCTATAATTTTATAAACTGATTAAAACTTTTTTTTTCAAAGATTTTGAGAAAATTTCACTTCTCTAAATCATAGTTT
Organism: Dicaeum eximium; assembly: GCA_013396995.1. Taxonomy (NCBI): domain Eukaryota; kingdom Metazoa; phylum Chordata; class Aves; order Passeriformes; family Dicaeidae; genus Dicaeum; species Dicaeum eximium. The sequence goes on along the minus strand of VWZP01001424.1, from coordinate 1,131,025 downwards.
GTTTTGTTTTGCTGTCTACTGTGGTTAATGATTTCTGCTTCAACCAAAAAAACCCTCTGTTGCCAGTGTTCAGCCTTAATGCTTTTGATTTTCTTCGTAAGTGCTGACATCCAACATAAAGAATAGGAACCTCATATGTTGAATAAATATACCTCTGGAAGAGCCCCTCACATACCCTTTTTCTTCCACATGTAGTATAAATACATTTCTGTGTCTTTTTCTTCTCTTCTTATTTTACTGTGTCATCTTGCTTTTTCTTCAATGTCAGCTCTGTTCTCTCTTACTGATCTTTCTCTATTTATCTAGTAAGACTTGCTTAGTCTTCTTAATAGGATCTCTATACCCTTCATCCTCCCACTGGGAACCTTGAATTCTCTTTTGTCTTCTCAAAACTCAGAGGAGTTCAGTCACCCTGGAGCCTGTCTTTGTTAATCTCTGCAACTTGTTGAAGACTTTGTTGTATTCAGGTGGGAAAGGACGGGTACCCTCAGCTTTATTTAGCTTTACAATAAATAGTTAAAATGCAGAGTTCTGCCTTTCTCCAGTTTTTTTTTTTTTCTTCCAGTCCATGTAGAGAATTTCTCAAATCTTAATATTTTGCCTTGAACCCAAAATATTATATTAGAGGACTGCAATCTGATGACAGTAGTAGACAATGTTATGGCAAGCATGTTTTTTCCTTATACTGTAAATTGTGTCTTTTTCTAAGGTATGTTGTCCATACCACGGTATGAAAGATAAATATAGTGAATTTTTCTACAGATTTGTTGTGGCTTTCTTGATGTATTTTACAAAGACATAATGGGTAAAAAGACATTCTTTTCAAGAGAACAGTTTCTTTAGATTTAGCTTCAGTTTTTAGTGAAGCTGTAGCTTCACTTTAAGCACTTGTTTTGTGATTAATATATGATATGAAAAGTCAGTTTCCACTGAAAACACTGAAGATTGAGTGATTGTATTACAGTTTAAGAAATTTAAGAAGTCTCTCAGGGTGATTAAAACAAAAATATGAGATTAAATATGTGAGGTGGGAAATTACAGTTTTCACTTAAGTTCTAATTTAGTTTCTGTGGAGGACAAATAGGAGGATTCTTCCCTAAATTTAACCATTTTTAATAAGTTGATGGTCATTGAGGTTACCTATCTGCTCTCCTAGAATATTTTTGTAGTTGTGTGGGTGCAGGTGGATGCAAATAATTTTTTCTATTGTGTTGAAAATGGGAATCAAAAAAGGTGGGCTTTTATTTTAGCTCTGTGGTGAATCCAGAAGTCCTACTCCATTACAAACCAGTTTTAAATGCAGTGAGTGTTCCTCTAATGAACTCAGTTGTAAATAATTAATAAATATCTACCATAGATTTAGAACAGATTAATTTTGTACTCCATGGGTCTATATCAGAGTGGTGGTTTTTCGGGTGGTTTTAATATCCCTGTGTGAATCAACACACGCAGGTGATCAAGGGTGACAAAACAAAAAACCACACAGCTGGAATGCAAAGAGCAAATTTATTTAAATTTATTTAATTGCCTCACTGGCTGGAGGATCCCAAAACAGTGCTGTGAGACTGTGAGACATGCAAAATGAGGACACAGGCCCCGTCAGGCTCAGTTCAGCCCTAGCAGGTGGCAGGGCTGCTCTTGGTACCCATCTGTAAGAGGCTTGTGCATGCAGAGCTTACCATCGTGCTGTGATCAGCCTTGTGCTTCTTATGATCTTTGCTTTGATGCTTCTCCCAGCAGGGAGCTCAAGCAGCCTGGGAGAGGGCCTCCAAGTCTCTGCAAACACCTGTTATCCCTACCCAGAAATCCCACCTCTCAAAACAGACTGAGGACAAACAGCAGCAGGCATAATATATGGTTTCCTACCTCCAGGCCTTGTCATTCCCAGCTGCAAGGTCACTTGAGTGAATCTACCCCCTCCTCACTATTCTTCAGCATTTAACCCTTTCCTCCCAACAATCCCCTCTTTTCTCAATAAAAAGATCTGCAATATTGATAACAATGTGTCAAAAAATGTGGGAACTCTTTCTTTTAAAGGAAAGATACGAGAAGAATACACTAAACAGAGTGGCAAAATATGGTGATCAGTTCCAATTTACAGGACAAAGATCAGATGAGTAAAATGAATTTGGACCACTGCAGTATTGCATGGCTTTCAAATGCATCAGAAAGCATTAGGAATTAAATTTCTGAAGTAGAGGAAGTGGGTGGCATTGGTTGAGAAGTTTTGAGTTCTGTAACAAGTTACATTAGAGGAAGCAGATAACTTTGGTGAAATCAGAATGTACATACACAAGATATTTTGTTTTAAATCATAAAATCTATAACATTTTTATTTTTTTAGATTTGCAACAAGTATAGTCACATTTAATCCACTTGAAATTGTTTTAGTAAATCCTAAATTTACCTCTCTAGAAATGTGGGTGGAATTTCATTAAGTTCTTACACAGGGAAAGATTCTAGAAAAATTAGTGTATGAAATTATCCACATTTGAGATGATTATCTAGAATCTGTTCACAGTAAGTGAAGTGAAATTAATCCCTTTTTAAAATACATTATCTTGTGGATTAACCTTGGTATGCAGCTAAGATCCACACAGCCACTTACTCCTCCACAGCAGGATGGTGGAAAGAGTCAGAAGAGTAAAAGTGAGAAAACTTGTAGGTTGAGATAAAGACAGGTTAGTAGGGAAAGCAAAAGCTATGTGCACAGGAAAGCAAAATAAAGAATTCATTCAGCACTTCCCATCAGCAAGCAGGTGTTCAGCCATCTCTAGGCAAAGTAATGGTTACTTGGGAGGGCAAAAAACATCACTCTGAGCACCTCTTTTCTTCCTTCTTATTCCCCTAGCCCTGTACACAGACAATGATACCACGTGGTATAGGATATCCCTTTGGTCTTTTGGGGTCAGCTGTCCCACCCAGATATGCTCCCAGCTTGTGCACTCCCAGACTCCTCACTGATGGGGTGGCATGAGGAGCAGAAAAGGCCTTTACCCAGCGTAAGCAATGTTTGGCAATCATGAAAACATCTCTTTGTTATCAATGCTGTTTTCAGCGCAAAACCAGAACGTCACCCCTCTTTAGCCTCTATAAAGAAAACAAACTCTATCCCAGCCAAAACTAGTACAGATGATTAAATTGTCACATAAGCTTTCCCTGAAAATATTTATATCAATTCATTGGCTACAAAGTAGTTTCCAGACATTCCTCCAGATGTAGACATATACAGCATAGATACATAAAGTTAAATGACATTAATTCCACCCATAATGTCTAGTCATCAAACTTCCTCATTAAGCAATGGAGACAAGAAATTGCATCTAAAATTAAATTAATCTCATTCTAAAATAGGTGTCTAAGACAGGTAGGATAAATTATATCCTGATGGTATAAAGTATTTGCTTCATATTATTTACTCAACTTTCATTTAAACCAGGGCATGAATCCTAACTTACAAATTAATTAAAAAAAACCAAACAATAAAACCAAAACAATCTCTCCCACAAAAACAAAAAAAAAGAAAAAAAAACCAAAACAAAACAACAACAACAAAAAGAACCCCTGCAAAAATATTTTTAACACTTTTTTTTTCAGTAGTAGGAATTAAGAAAACTCCACATTTCACAGGGTCACATGAAAAAGGAATAAGCCCTTTGTGTTTGATTGGGCTGTAAGATATTTGTGCTCTATCAGTCCATCAGCATCCCACTATGGGGACTCTTCACTGAGCAGTCCTGCTGGATCGAAGGGTCGTTCAATGGGCTTGCTCCTGGTCACACAGCACAGGTGAGACCCCTTCCGAGGTCTGCAAGCTTTTACCCTAACCTGTTACCCACTGCCAGTGACTGCCAGCACCCCTGGAGCTCTCACAGGAACAGATTACACAATCACACTCTTTGTTAATAAAATTGTGTCAGGCTAAGGTTTGAGGACTGCCAGTGATAATATCTGACTGGTGTTACAACCTCCCCCTGAAGTGAGCGACTGAGGCTCTTGTTAATAGATCCCTTGGAGTGGATTAGTGAAAAAAACACTGAATGATCAGTGTTTATATATATATATATATTCATATATATATGTGTATGTGTGTATATGGCAAGTTTATTTTTGAAAAACTTGGTTGCAATGCAAAGGAGGAATATAGCTATTTTGGTTTTATCTGTAGAAATATAACAATATAAAAGTATGAAAATACCGCATAAGAAAATCTATAGGTGATTGAGTCATTAACCTTTAACAGTTCAGTCTCTCACAACTGGAAGAACCTATTCAAAGTGATACACTAACAAGCCACAATCTAAGTTTTGTCTCCCTTAGATTGTGTGTAGGAAGTCAGCCATACTGACTTCAGTCTCTCTTTATTACAATGTAATTTTACACTCAGACTTTTCCCACACACAGCTACAAAAGTACTTTAAAATAGTGACAATATTGTCACCATTAAATCTGATTTGCATTGTAAGAAGGATCTGCATTTTTCTATAATATGTAATATTGAGTTTTCAGGGAAACTTTTAGGTTGTTTTCATTTTTTAATGGTGTTTTATTTAGTTAGTTAATTCTCTATTTTAATTAAAATAAAGACTTCTCCGTTTTAAAATTTTACATTTCTTCATGTACTTCACAATTTCTCTGCCTCTTTTTTCTAATTTGAAAGATAGATTTTATGATTTCTGAAAAACAGTATTTTTGCAAAGGTGTTTTGAGGTCTTGAATTGAGGTCATTGAAAATGTTATTTATTAAAACCTGGAATTTGACTCATCAAGTTATAAATTACTTTTAAACTTCATGAGGTTATTTCTCAAGAGGTTTTAAAATATTTTTTTAAAAATCTCACAAGGACTGAAACCAAGAGAATTTTGATCTCTATCTCTTCCTTTTTATGTTCCCTGTGATTCGTGTTGTGATCTTCTGTGTGGCTGTTGAACAAACTGCTCAATGTTCCATCATAAAACCAGAAAAGAACACCACAGCATACGAGTAGACATCAGAGGTCAGTTCAAAGGTCCAACTAACTTAGAATCCTGCCTCCAAAATTAGATGGCAACAGAAAAAAAGGATCATAATAGAAACAGAGTATTAGGAAAAGGTAAACTCTTGGTGATATTTCTCGGAAAGTTTTCTAATTACTAACAATCTGTGTTTGAGAAAATTGACAACAAAGTTTTTTAAGTTTTTAGTATCTCTTGATGGTTTTCCTTTGCTTAGAGTTGTCCATTATCTCTTGAATATCTGTCAAGCTTTTTAAACTCATCAGGATGCTGTGGCTAGAAGTTATACAACTGAAGTTTTCATTTTATGAAAGATTCCTCCTTATGTTTATTCTGTGTCTACCATCTGCTAGTTTCATTCATTTTTATTTTGAGAGAGACAATAAACAACTGTCTTCCTCATGCCGTTCACAATTTTAAAGATGTCCATTTTTTCTTTATTCCAGCATCCATTTATCTTATTTAACCTTTGCCACAAGTCCTTGGTCATACTTGCTCTTCTATGCACTTTTTCCACATATGTGTCTTTTTCAGCTATAGAAAGAGGCAAAAGAGACTCCATCTGCTCTCAGTAATCAGAACACAGATTACCACAAACATGTGTAGTGGCATAGAAATATTTCCCAAGTCCTTTCAATATAATTTCTACTATTCTCCTTGGTATTCTTGGCTGCTTCTGAGCATGGATCCTTCTTTAGATTTTTAATTCCAGGAACAAGCATTTTAATTAATGTTGAAGATAAAAGTATGTGTTCCAACACATAGAATTTAGGACTGAGTCCTGAATTCTGATGTTTTAATGCCAATTTTTGAATTACGTCAGTAGAAAATCTGAAGAATTTCAATTTGAGAGCTAGGGCAAGCTTTTTTTATTATAAAATCCTGTCTTAATTGACAGTAAAAGTAAGTGTAATTATATAATTGCATATTTCAGGAAATTTTGAGATTTTTTTGCTAATTAGAATATAATTATTGTACCTTACAGAGATTGAGAAGTTTGTTTTCCAAAGGTATCTTATTTTAATTTATTAAGATTTTATTTTTTAATAAGAAGAAAATAAAGCTTTATAGGGACAAAATGTTAAATAATGTAAAAATATATTTTATTGGAAATTAATATTTTAGGCAATAATTTAATGTGTATTGAATAATAACCACTATTGAGCTATGATTTATTATGAAAACTGAAAATTTAATGCTGAATGTGTTCAACTTGCAGTGAAGGTATTTACAGATCATAGTGAAATGAACCAATCAAGAAGATGATCAATTCAGTTTATCAATTTTTAATAGCATCAACATTTTATAGCAGAAATGACCACCCTCACTGTAAAACCCAAATCATATATCATTTTAAAGTTAGAAGAAGTGAGTAGTGGAGCTAGCCTGCTTTCCTTATTCACCTCCAGAATCCACTTATTTTGTTCCTTTTCTGTTGGGGTTTTTGAATGGATAGATGGATGGATGGATGGATGGATGGATGGATGGATGGATGGATGGATGGATGGAGTAAAAGGCTGATTGATTTACATTTCTATTTGAGATTTCTATGGAAACCTGGAAAAATACTCATTAACAAACATGATTTTTTGTATCACTTTTATAAAATTTACCCTTCAGGAGAGACACAAAGGAGATTGTTTTATGAAAAGCGTGAGGGTACCTAAATATAATTTTATCACCACTGTGATCTTTATCTGACGTGAATTTTGTTGTAAGCGCTCTTACAATATCAACATTGCTTTTCTTCGCAAATATATGATGTGGCATTTAAACAGTCTTGTATTCATCAATATCCCAATGCCAAATATTTAACTTAAAATTATGCTTGCAAAACTGAAATGCACTACCTCTTTCTGGTTTTATGCCTGTAGAAGTACTTGGATTCTCCTTTTAAACAGAGTTCTAACACTGCAGAAATGAAGTTACTTGATTGTATGCAAAATTTTACAATTATTAGAAACCCAAAAAAAAGCCCAATTTTTTGCAAACAGAAATCTGATAATTTCAGCTTGCTAAAGATGTTTAGCAGAAATATTTCACTTTTGTTTGTAATTTGTATCAGTCAAGCTTCTCAAAAATCCGGAAAACTTTAAGAATTTAATTTCTAATTTGTGATGTCCATGTACAATCCTCTAGAAGTACAAAGAATCTTCTATAAAGAAAATTAACTTGGTTAAAGTCCAAGTCAAGCAGTTGTATTTGGAAATTTTGGCACAATTGAATTTGACAGGATTTTTGCATTTTACTACAACATACAATTATTGCCTTCACCAAGGCAATCCAAGTCTTGTTCTTAGTATTATCGTGTACTTTGTGTGTGACTCTTAAAAAACCAAAAGGACTGTAGACCATAGTTTCTACATAAAATCTACATTCTACATTTTATCTGTAAAATAAGATAATTTTCTAAAAACAATATTAGTCAACAATAATCAGAGTTTTTAAGAGCCTCTGATGAAAGCACTAAGCAATAGCAAAGAACAACTATTTCAATTATTACTGAACCCTAATTAAAAGAAAAACTCTCTTTTCCAGTCAGGCTGAAAACTTGATGCATTTGTAAATCAGATTTATTTTGTACAGAAATAAAAAGCAGAATCCAATCTAAATATTTTCTTATAAAATCTATGTGACAGCTTCGTGTTATGAATCCAGTCGCTTTCATTATTTGAAAATTATGTGATCTATCAGTAGACAGAATATCTGGCACAGTTCACCCTTTGCTACACTTGTTTTGATTGCTTTAATATTACTTGTAATTAGGAATGCAATGCTGAATTATAAAAATATTAAGCAAACATAAAAGCTACTGACTGGAACATTTTATGATGGAGAAAATAATTCTGAGTTTTCAGAAAACTGTCTTAAGGCTGTCTAGCATAATGCCAAATGATGAAATACTCAGTTAATGGAATGTCAAATTAAGGATACCTATTGCATGATTTATTTAAGCTTCTGTACATTGAAGGTGGTTTGGGGGGGTTTTTTGCTATTCACTTGAAACGGACTGCAATTAGCTCAAAATAGCCGATGATACTGCAAAATGTTTGAATTTGGAAGTAAACATCTTTAGATTTCTAATTGCTTAATTATGTCACAGGGATCTAAATATCATAGAATAATTGAGGTTGGAAGGGCTTTCTAGAGGTCATCCTACCCAAACCCCCTGCTCAGGTAGGGTCACATAGAGGCAGCTGCTGATGACCACGCCCAGAAGGCTTTTGACTGTTTCTAGAAGGCACTCCACAGTGCCTCTGGGCAACATGTACCTGGTCATCCTGACCATAAGAAAAGGTATCACCTGATGATCAGGGGGAACCTCCCGTACTTCACTTTGTACCCATTGCCTCTGGTCCTGTCATCACCACTGAAAATGGCCTAGCACCGTCCCCTTTGTGCCCTACCTTCTGGTACTTATAGGCATTGATAGGATCCCCCCAAATTTTCTGTGGAGAGAAACAAAGGAGTCCTTCTAAGGAGTTTTAGGGAAAAAAAACAAAACTAGTATAAGCTACCTCTTACTACAGCTACATTCTTTGACCCCTATATATTTGTTACAAATGAACTTCAGGGTGGCTTTATCATAGCTCTGTCTGTCACTTCTGAGGTCAGTCCTGACATATCACTGTAACTACATCATTTTCTATACATGGTATCAGCAAAAATAAGATTTCCTTTAACTACATGATGTGAAAGGTCACTTTCATCCACCACTGCTCTGTTTTGCCTCTCCTTCCCTCCTTCTCTCCTCCTTGACCCTGGAGCTAGGCCATACTTCTCAGCCCTGTCCCTATATTCTAGCCATGTAGCAAGGCCTCTACTCCTCTACAAGATGTTCTCCTCCTCTACAAGATGTTCTTTGAGCAACTGCAGCATGTATCCTCAATAAGGATCAGAAGTTGAAGGATATTCCAAAGGAAATTGAGTTAAGAAAACAAGCATATGCTGGGAAGTACAAAAATGATTCATTATTACCATCGAAAATCATCAGAAAAACTGCAAATAAATAAAGTACTGTTGCCAAAAATAAGATAAATTCAATAGCTTCACCTCAAGATGTAAGGGCATGGCTGAAGGCACTTTAATTGCCTAGCACAGATAAAACCTGAGGTCAATACAATCAAGGTATTGAAAATGCACAGGGAAGCAGAAAATGTGAGCAACATTATACAGAATGGACTGAAGTCATCATTGCCAGGAAGGGAAAATGATGGGAAATAAAAGATGAGTAAATAAGGCTTTATATAATTGAATCTATGTCTAGATTCTTTACATCTATTCTTTTACTGAATATAATTCCTTGTCAGGAAGCCGACAAGACATCCAATGGGAAATTAGGAGAAAAAGGATAGGCCATCCAGTGGGAAACTAGGCAGATAGTTCTGGCCATTTAACAGGCATCAAGGATGTAAAACTGCCAGTCAAGGCAGTGGTTATGTCATAGCCACCCATGGACATGGTACCCACAGCCAAGCTCAAGGACTTGTGTGACTCTGAGGACTGTGACAAAGTAATTATGTGCATATGAACCCTGGTAGAACAATGCACAAGTGTGCTAAATAATGGTAATGGCCCAATATGAGCAGTGCCCACCTAGGAAGATGAAAGTGGAAATTTAGTATGCCCCAGACATGCAGTAGAATGGTGGAAGTTGATACTCAGATACCTTGTGGAAAGCATAGAACAACAGAATCCATTAGGAATTATGATCAAAATGTATGAGACTTCGCTGGAAAAGTAGGAGCTATGCAGGATCATGTACTCAAGGACAAAACTCTTCTCTCTATCAAGTGACACAGAAGTTGCTGAATGAATTGCAGCAGTGGTACACAACAGCACATCAAGGTATCTTTCATGCTGAAATGACTCACTGAACAACCTCTAACAGAGTATATAGAAAGTACATAGCTCCCTTTTAGTACATCTCAGTGTTTTTCCCTTGTTGCTTCCATGCACACCTATGAGTAGCTGTCTAGTAAAAAATTGAGTTGAGTCTATCAAGCCTTCTCCCAACAAGATGTTTTCTGCTGATTTTAAAAAATGCCAGTATCTTTTTCTGTCTACTAATTTTTTTTAAATAAAACAACATGAATATTTTTAAAAATGGAACAGATGTTCAATTTTGTTGTGTTCTACCTTGATTTTCTTTTTTTTCCTAATTCTATTCTATATCTTAATCTTTTAGAATTTCTCTCAGTCATCTTTAATATGATCACGTGTCTTGTCTGCAAAAAGTTGTTTTCTAAATTAGAGGACCAATTTGGATGCATCTTTTTTTATCCCCTTAATCACAAGGTAATGGGAGACATCAAAGTATCAAATGTGTGTATTTCTGTGCAACACATGAATACACCTTAGAATTATACACATGAATACCTCCTTAGAATTATTTATGTATTTTATTATGTCACAAATATGGTTGCACTTTCGGTTATCTGACTATGCAGTTTCAAAGAAATGGGGCTTTTGATCCCTTACACCTGTTTTTCCAGAAGACTAAAGTCAAACTGGAATACTGAAATGAACCACTTGCTTGGGAATATGTGATTTTGGGTTTTGATGACTGCTTGGGTATAGATGAGAAAATTATGACCTACTCTAGCAATTATTATACATAATTTTACCATTCACATATTAAGAGTGTCAAAACATTTGTAATTGGGATACAAATGAGATCTGCTCCTTTTTTGTCCAGACCAGGATAGAAAACTGAGAATTAAATAATTGTAAAACAACCTTTGTATACCTACTATACCTAAGTATAGTATTCCTGAAAGCTGCCATGTCATAAAAGGTTATTGTACTGTTTTCCTGATATGATAGATGTCATTCCTGTTTCAAGAATAATGGTGTTTATGGAAGACTTATTCCCACAGTCTTTATTATATGAACTTGTTTTGGAACTTCAGTTTATGCACATACAATATACACACATATTGATTTAATTCTCGAAAATCCATACACATTTTCTGGGCTAGTGTTTTCAATATGTTACATTGTGACAGTTGGAAACAAGTCAAATTTGGGTTTTGCTGGTTATCAGTTCCTAAAGCATCAACATAATTTTAACTCAATTCTATATCTTAGAATGTTAATATGAAACAAAGTCTGACCACGTACTAATTTGCAGAAGAATGAGAGTTCTCTCTCCCAAGGTATGAAATTAATTACATAAACATGTAATGAAGAATTTAAAAATCACATTTTCCTCCATAAGTATGCATTTAAGTGACTTCAGTGATGTGCATATTTGACTAATTGCATTGTAGGATTAAAAAAAATAGAAATATACAAAAAAAATTCCTTACTGTGCACAGTTAAAATAATCTAAAAAGCTTATAGACATTTAATATTACAGCTGAATTTCTCAGCCTTCTTTAGCTATTCTGTGGGTGGACTGAAAGGGAAAAAAGTGATTAGCTGCTTTATTTCTCCTGACTTTTAAATTGTCGACATCTTTCTATTTATTCCTCAATATGTCCTTTATGACTAACACCCAAGGATAGATTCTATTGATTAGAATTTTGTCCTTTAGGTGTCATAGAGAAGTGTACATTACCAGAATCTTTGAAATCTCTACAGAAAAATGAGCACAGTTCCACACTTATTGTTTTATTCATAGTATTAGTGAAAAATAATAGTAATTTTGAAGATCTTATACAAGGAAAAATTTATTAAAAAAAAAAAGATATTATGGAGGTATGTAGAATTAAGGTTGAAGATTAAAAAACTAAGCTAGTATCCTCAAAATGACTGTAGACTAGCATGAAATAAAAAAAATTACACTGGCATGAAATAACCTCTACTGTGTAGGAGGTGAGATCAGATGATCTAATGATTCCTTTTGACCTCAAATCTGTGGTATTATGAAATTTCCCATCTTGTCACGGTGTAGAATTTTTGTTAAAGAAGCGGCATGTTCAGCCAGAAACAAAGGATCAGATAAAGGAGGCAGCTCTGTCAGGAACAGTAGAAATGAGGTTTGGGAAATCGAATCCAATACAAGTGTCAAAAGAGTTGTGAATTTGAAACTGGTCAAAGTAAATGTCAGGACTAAAGGAGGACTTTAATAAAGGGAGGCATTAGAAAGTTTAGCTGTCTTAAATGATCCCAATGCAAGTTGTTAGAGCTCTCAATTCCTCTTATATCTTTCATAAAGTGTGTACTTCCTTTCACAGATTGCTGTGCTTGACTCCTTGTTGCACAAACATTGATATGATTCTGCTAAATGTTAACCTGTGCTGTGCATAACCTGGGAGGTGCAAGTGAATTGATTAGCCCTGCCACCTTATACAGTCACCATCCCACTCAGTAAAGAAAAGCCTGTTTTCTTGTGCGATCCATCTGTTCCATTGGCTGGCAGCTCCCTGACATGGCAGAAATCCAAGGACTGGCCAGGTTTACAAAAAAAAAAAAGAAGAAATATTTACAACAGCCATGCTATCTGGAAGGTCATGACAGCAACCTGACAATGAAAATTAAGGGCTTCCTGTGACATATGATCACATTAGCACTGAACTTTTCAATGTGCGTGTTGTGATGAGGATCATACAGTTTTGTGTTCAGCATTTATTCCATGGCAATTATGGCATCAGTACTCATCTCTCACCAGTAAATGGTAACTACCAGTAGCATGTGGTTTGGCAAAGAACTTGATAGACTTCTGTGATAGACAAGCATTTCCTAGCCCACTGAGAAGCAAGTTGTTAACAGAAAGGCCCAAAGATTCACTAAAGGTATTGGGAACAGAAATCTGAACAGGAGTTGAATGCAATGCTGGTATAAGCAGTATAATCAATGCTGCTGGCACCCTCTTCACAAAAAAAATGGCTTTTATCCTGAAGCCAATTCAGACACATGCAGATAAACTTGCAATTTATGGAAAGACACAAGCCACAATTTCTTTTAGTCCACCCACATAAAGACGGCTGAGAAATTCAGCTAAAATATTGCATGCCTGTAAGCTTTTTGGATGAGTTCAAAAACAACTGTACACAGCAAGGAAGATTTTTTGGTAAAATTTCTGTGTTTTTTAATGCCACAATGCAATTAGTCAAATGTTCACAATTTAGCAGTTACAGATTTTACTTCAGAAACCGTTTGTCAAGTTAGCAGCAGCTTTGACGAATTTGAGCGAGTTGTTCTGAAAGGAAAAAGAACAGACACTGAGACAGGAAATCTCCTTCTTTAAAATTCTGTGCTCAAGTTACCTGGCTTTATATAAAAGGTCGCCACCACCCCTCAGCACTTCATGTGTATTACCACATACCCTTCCCTTCCCATAAATTGAAAGATGGAGCATGGGCACCTGTATGCTTACAATGGTCGCATTTGTGCCTCCAGGATTATCACATGCGTATAAGTTTAGTCATCTACATGTTTAGATAGTTTTGAACTAGTCTGTTTTTATAGTGTTTACTGAGTTTTAGACAATTACCCCGTGTGACTAATGCTATTTGCCTTCTTAATAGAAAATACCAGTCGTTAAAAGCAGAGCTTCTCTGAAACCTTTAGACCAAGAGATACCGCTAGACACAAAGAAGCATCTGACACACATCAGTTCTGGTTGTATTCAAAGCATTGTTTGATTCTCATCCGTTTACAATAGGATGCACATCTTCAGTATGTTCCAGAAAAGAAACAAGTAGATCAAAAATGCAAATAAATATTTGAGCTTCACATTATATTCACAAATATTTGAGCCTTCTGTTTCCTGGAATTACTATCTATCAGCAGTTAGTACATTTGCCAGATTCATTGCGCAGTTTGGCTCTCTGATGTTCATAAAAATGTAAATCCTCAAAGGAAATCCAAAGTCGCTGGCATATTTCAGAACTTGCAGCAATCTCATGTTTACTATTTTATACTTACACCACTTGACCTCTAGCCTTGTACATGCAGCCCAAGCTTTCTGAAACCCTTCAGTGAAGCAATAGACACAGAAAGAGGCACTTTTTCCTCCATTATGTATCACGGAATGTATAATAATACCAGCTGAATTTGTCCACTCCTGCAGCTGAAAATGCTCATAAAATACCTCAGTGCATGTAGCATTGTGTTTGTGTTTGCAGTAGTAAAGGTCATTGTCACAGCTCAGTAAACCACACCGTACATTCACTTTTTCCCCCTGGCAGCACAGTGCCTCATACTACCTACCATACTTCTTGCAGGCATCCTGTGCAGCAAATTACTTATTCAAAGCCTATTCTGGGAAGCAAAAAGACAATTCCATTATAATAGCTTAGATTAAAAACCAGCATAATGTAAAATTATATGATGTATGTACGGACTTGGGAAAGAGATAGTGAAAAGTGACCTGGGGATCCTTGATCATCCTTCATCATTGATGAAAAGCTGAAGATGAGTCAGCATTGCCCTGGCAACCAGGAGGGGCACCCCTGTGCTGGGGTTCATCAAGCACAGCATTGCCAGCCAGGCAAGGGGGGGGATTGTCCTGCTCTGCTCTGCTCTGCATTTCTATGGAGTGGCTGAAAAGTATAAAATACCTAAAACTAAAACTTCTCATCTTTCACATATCCTATATGTGTTACTGTAATAACCAGGAAAAGTTTCTTGAACTCTGTTCTCTGTGAGGTCACTGTTTCATAATTCCATAGAAGATTTGATTTTCGCTGACCTATTTGAAAAGTTGCTTGTTTCTTTTTAATGAAACTTAGTGAAATCACTTGAAGAACTGAAAACATCAATTCAAGTAGATCTATCTTTCCAAATATCTAGAGTTAATGTAAAGAAATTGTTCTTCTCCTAAAATCAAAGTTTGTCGCAATTACCTCTGATTACTATAGAATAAACTGGTGTGTTTTGCTAATCATTGACTTTACTAGTGAATTTTAAGGGGTTTTTTTGTTCCCTTCAGGTTTGATTATATCGCTTTGGGCTATAGCTACTTCAGTTTTTATCAGTTGACTATTTGCCTAACTTCAGAGAGCATTAATTATACCAAATTTTAATTTGGATTCTATTATTATTATTATTATCGTTGTTGTTGTTGTTATTGTTGTTATTATTATTATTACAGCAAATGTCATATAACTGGAAGTAGTTAAATTGTACTGGTGAAAGATTTCAGAAAAGAAAAAAAAAATCAGGCTTTGTTATACCTCTCAAAATAAGAAATGAAAATAAGCATAGCCTTTGAAAGCAAAAGTTCAAGAAGCTTTTTAAAAAGTTGCCTGTGCATGAAAGTAAAATTATAGAAAAAAATCCAAACAACAATTTCTTTGTGTCTTTCGAGCAAAAGTGAAGAGCATGCTTGGAGTGCAGTATGTACAAATACAAAGGTCACTGCTCTGAGTGAGAGGTCTCTCTTCTGCTGGAGATTGACAGCCATGGTGGAGCCATCTAAGACAGAACAAGACTAAAAACAAGAATTTATTTGAATTTTAAAGTACTAGGGTATCAAGAATGAGAAAAGTTCCGTTCTTAGTGCAAGACAAATCTGTAATGCAAACCAGTCAGGAAGTTTCTCTTCAAAGCAAGTAGTAAAAAAATTCCCATTCCATTGCATTCTTACAATGATAAAAAGATGTATTGTGAGTATCACATCTGTTAGAATAGGTTTAGTGAATATGACAAAGTGATTATTTCTACTTGTCACACCACTTATCTTGCCATCTGTGAATATAAATTATAAATAGACTGTAACACTAAGGTTTTCCTTCTAAGTCTTCTTACATCCCTCACTGCAGTAGCCACCAACTTCCTTTCATCAAAACTGAACTACTTTTATTTCTTGAAAGGTTTTAAAGTGACCTCTGCTAAGATGTACTAAAAATCATTTTGGTAAATGATATTCTGTTGTGTTTTTATTTATGACAGATTATGTATCTAAACATGCATTTACTAAAAACAACAGTAAAAATATGCATAAAGGGAGAAAAAATATTTTCTGTGTTAGTGAGATTCCACCAAAATTCCCTTTTAGATTTACATCATTACAAATTACTCATGACTATGGCTCATTGTTATTTTTCAATAAACAATAAACAATTACATTTGTAACAGGCAAGTTCTGTTTTTCTTTCGGAGTACCTAAACATTAAAAAAAAAAACCCCAAACTTGCAGCTCTTGAAATTTATTATTTAATATTTTTTCATTAGTTTATATCCTTTCGGTGCTTCACAGAAGTCCTGGAGGGGAATTCATATGACCTGAATTCATCATCTCCACTAAGGGTGACTATGTATCAACTGGTCATTCTTTGCTTCTTTTGTTTTTACTGTTAAAGAGAAATGGCATTCTTGGGGTTAACTACATCTTATCACACTGTTAAAAAAACATAGAGGCTCAATTCAATTGTCTGATCTTATGCTTTTGAATCCACATTACAGTCTCTAGAGCATATGCCCAAGAGTGGCAGAGAGAAATCAGGAACACACTCTTAAAGAGGCAGAAGAGAAACTAGAAGAGCTAGCCAAGTGTCTTAAATGGTGCTAGAAACCTAGATTTAAGCAGCGAATGAAGCTCAGGAACATAAGCTCTCATGTAGGTATCTACAAATGTTTACACTTAGTCAGAAGAGTAATATCCTTTACTGAAGCAGTTGTGCTCCATAAAGAAGCTTCTCACCATGGAATGGAGTGGGTTGGTTTTTTTTTTGCTCTTGGTTTATCAATTTCCTTCAGTCTGATTTCTAGTGTATAGATCCCTTAAAGTTACACCATATGGTAGATGGTTGAAAAGGGTGAGGAGTGAGTTTTAGAACTGCTTTTATAGGCAACCTATTCTTGACTAGTCCTTGGCAGGATGTCTGACATATTCACACCAGCATATATAGCTCATTCCCTCAGAAAAATGGAAAAGGGTGTCCTCAGAGGACAATCTTCAACCAGGCTTAAATAATGCTTGGCAGAGCTTTCCATCAGTCTGATTCAGGAAACAGTGGTTATTCCTGTGTTGTGCCCATATGATAAAAGAAATCATATGTTTCGGAGTGCATGTATGTGCTACTGTGTGGCTCAATTTATTGAATGTACATGTAATAAAACAGGACTTTTGTAGGGACAATTGGTTCAAATTTTAGATTCTTATGAGCTCTGGGAGCACCTAACACCAACACTATTATCACTATTTCTCCCACATTTATTGATCTGGGCTTGTCATGGTAATTCTTTTATATTAAATAAATGTGCCATAGTCTTCATTGTTTAATACTGTTGATTTATTAGTTAAGTTCTTTATTATTTTTAATAATTTCTCTTCAAATATAGAAAAAAATCTTGCACTTTTGTGTTTTTGTTGTTCCTGTACACCTTGTTTAGATGAGAAACAATATGAATACTAGGTGCATTACTTTAGAATGCCAAAAAGAATATGAGGAGTAGAAGGCAGAATAAGACTTATTTTTGGTAGTTATTACTTAGATGTCTTTATTAAAGACAGGTGTGAATACAGAAGACATCAAAGCCTGTCAGAAGGTGCAATTATTTTCAAGTCTGAAAGTTTGCTTATTCTTCCTGATACTCCAAATGTGCTGCTTGCAATTTATTTCAAAGGGTGAATGCTTCACAACAAAAACATGACAGAAAGTTAGAAATGGAAAGTGTTAAGAGCTGGCATATCTACTTAGTAATAGCAGAATTAGAAATCTAGTTGGGAATCTGCACATTTGGAATTCTAAGACTATAGAAAATTACCCTTGAAGATCTTCCACTCACATCTTCTGAGGATGACTAAGCACTGCAGAGGTGGCTGTATAATAGCAGTAGGAGTGGAAGGATTTTGAATGCTAAAGCAAATACTGTTTGAAATGTCAGATAGGAAACTCTAAGATGTTTCTCTTTTGCCTAGAGGTAGGCATTTCTATGGAAAAAGTTTGCACTTATTATTCATGAAGCACACTGTTGAGTGTGCTGGTTTTGAAGCAAATCTAAAACATAGCACTGTACCAGCTACTATGAAGAAAATTAACTCTATCCCAACCAAAACCAGCTGTGAAATTACTGTTTTCTAAGGAGGACTATGGAGGCCCTTACAACTGCATGATTATAGTGGGTGCAAGTTTCCCATGACTTATCTTTTTGCTAATGGTAGCTAAAACATAGATAATTGCCTTAGAGTAATATTCTTGTTGAGAGATAGATGAGCAACAGTCATGCATCTTCATATTCTCACCTCATCATAGGATAAAGGAACAGTAAGAATTTCATAGGAATTTTTATTATGATCAACTCTAACACACTGAGGCTAAAGAGGAAATTCCATGACTACCTTTTTTTCCATTAGTTAGTGTAAGAACTAATTAGGTCTTGTCTCTTGGGTTAGAATTTTGGGGTTACAAAATATACAGAACCCAAACACCTCTTTTTTTCACTCCTGTTTCAAAGTTCTTTTCTTTCATCTAAAGGTTGCTAATTTTTCTTATTTGATGTTAGTCTGAGCATGGCATTTTGTTTGATCTGTTTCGTGCCACAGATATATGACTAAAATCTTTCAGTAAGAGAAATTTAGAGTGGATTTTCTATTGCCAAGAAGCAGCAAAAGTATAGAATAACACTTTTTTTTTTCATTTTAAAGTGTTTTTAAAAATGTATTAACAGCAAATATGATTTATTATGATTAAGAGAAAAGGATATAATGAGGTCGTTCATTTAAATAATTGACCATCACCTATTTCTTTATTTCTTTTAAATATTGCTACCTTGAATGTCAGACTGCAGGAGACTTTGAAAACAAATCTTAGAAGGTCTATCCAGGAAAAAAAGTTTTGTGCCATAATATATCAGAAAAAAATTTCCAGCTCAGTCAGTGGATCTTGCTGATACAAACCCTCAGAGAATCACTCAGTTAATAAATACTTCAGTATATTCAACCACCTTTTATTTTTACCTGTAGCATTAAAATCTTCCACTGAATTGCTGCTATAAAAGCCTTAATTTCATAAATCTAAAGGAAAAAGGATACAGATGCTCTGTGTGCATACAAAGTACAAAATCTTTATCTATTCCATCTATTATAGAAGTCACTATTAATTGGTTAAGGTTTAAGTTCATCAGTAAGTCTTGGATCAATTCTTAAACATCCACAAGACTGTATTTTAAGTATATGTAGCATCAGACTATATGATTTGTGCCCTTTCAGTATTTTCTTCTTAAAAGAGATATTGTGAACTGAAATGCACATAAACTAACTTTGAAAAAAGAAATAAAAAAAAAAAACAAAACAAAACAAAAGAGAAAAAAGACAAAGAAAGCACAGACAACTTCCATATATGTTTTCAGTCATCTGCCACTATCCCTATCCCTTTCTCTCTTTGCCACACATGAAAAAGAACTTCTCAGCAAGATGTCTACAACGTAGTTAAGCTTAGAGACATTTTTGAGAAACCTTTCTTATGTGGTGAGTATGAGATCTTTAGCATCAGTTTGGAAATGAATCACCAAGAGAAGTCCCAGCTGTGCTAAAAGTCACATCCAAAACCGAAATGAGAATGCAGACTGAGAGGATAAGGCTTTTTTCCCCAGTTTATTGGAGACTGTGAGTGTGATAATGCAGATAAGGCAGGCAGAGTGTATTCAAGATGGATTTGATGTGTCTGACTTCAGTGGGAAGGTGGATAGATGGGAAAACCAAGGCTCTGCATCAGGCTATACAGGGAGAACAAAATTTTCTTTGGGAGGAGAATGCCAGCCTGCAGCCATTATGGATTGCCCTGGCCAGTGATATGTGAGTCACTTCTCCCATGGCTCTGCTCCCATGACATCTTTATCTCACTGTCACTGCATGTTTCTTTATTCCTCCTCCCGTCTCCTCCCATTACACTTGTGCTTCAACATCATAGCTCCTTTCACTGTTTTTACCACTGAACCTACAATTTCCATAGTATTTACCCATTGCCGACTAATATGTATTACTGACATTTGTTTTTATGCTCTCCCTCAGACCAGTGTCTGACCTTTCCATTTGGATCATCAACTCTATCCAATAAATGTGCTTAGTTGTAACAAAACCCATATATAATTAATTTAGATTAAAGAAATTTAGTTTAAACATGTTAGAAGGATTTGCTTACCTGCTTTCTCCACCTCTCAGAAAACTAATTAGCAACATATACAGTTTTGGATTAGCTTTTTCTTTATTTATTTCCTGCCTGCCTAATTAAGTCACTGTAGGGACATAATTCTTGTTCTGTTTGCTACCATTGTTCCACAGAGATAATACAGACAAAAGAACAATCGTCAGAACAATGTGACTGATAATGTAGTCTTGTATTCATTTTCTCCTCTGAAAATGAAAATATGTGTTCTTTCTTATTTTGTAATGTGGGTTGTTTCACTGATCTGGTTTACAATACGACTCCAACAGTTACACCATCAGCAAATGTCAGTGCATTTGTAGAAAACATAATCAGAATGAGAAAAACTTCAGTTCGCCCTCAATTAGATATCTCTGCTTGGATGGATGACAATCCCTCTGCATGTTGTTTGCTACATTGACTAGAAACTCGATTCATTTGTGAGAACACAAAATTTTTAGTGTAACTGGAGATGATTGACCTAAGCTCTAGTGAGCCTAGTAGCTTGGGGCAAAGCAAGAAGAGTATCCATCTGATATTTTCAAGTCCTGTGTTGATGTTTTGCTACAAATGAAAATGTTGAAAAAGCTAAACCATACTATAAAGCACTGTCCTTGGTGCATCTGTGGATCCAGGTTCGGATTTTTCTTTTTATTGTTATAGTATACTTACCAAAAGAGGAATGACTTTTTTAGAAAATAGATCACCTAACCTTGTAATTGTGGAGATTTTTTTCTCAGAAGCCTTGCTGGCAATCAACTCTCTATTACCTCAGAATCTGTTACCTAAAGCTGGAAGACCACAGCCATGCATTTTGGTGTTGGGTAAGCAATTTTTCATGTTAGGAATATTAGAAAGAACAGTCAAAACCTATTCAAGATGTTAAGAGAAGTAAACTTATAATTACAGTCAGATGTAACAGATTTTAATGCACTAAGTAGCAGCCATTTGCATATTTCTGTGTTTCTAAGACCACATTTACTTTAATTTCTTTTTTATTCTTTTATCCAGATCCAACACTTAATTTTATATTATGTTATCTCTTGTCTTGATTTTTTCTTACTTAGTGTATTTTAACTTTATATAATTCACCAAAGTAGTAACAACAGTAGTAACAAAATAAGGTAAACAAAAAAACCCCAATGGACACCAAATGATGTACTAATAGGAGGAAACAAAAAAGAGTACTTTTACTTTTAGACTTATTGCCTTAGGGCTTTAGTTAGAAGTGTTTGAACTGTTTTGAAAAAGTTTTTGCTTTGTGTTGTGTATCCTTAAGCAAAGAAAGATACACTTAGGATATGATGTCTACTAAAAACTATCAACATTATTCTCAGAAATGTCAGACATCTATCAGAAATCCTTGGGTTGGCAAGCTTATTATAATTAGAAAAGGTTCGGAATCTGAACATAAATATTTCTTTGTTTTCGTGCAAGTGACCTTATTATCAGTGTCATGAAAACCTGCCATAAGTGTTGCTGCTCTTCAGTTGCTGTCCTGAAGCAGTCATACACAGAATAGAAAAGGGATGTTTTAATGATGTTGAGAGTTCAGACAGCTTCTTTATGCTGTAGGGTTTTTTATTCCTTTCAAAAGTGAGAATTTGAAAGTAAAATTATTACTTCTTGTTTTTTTCCTATTTTTTCCCCAGCAAGACTTTATTTTTCCTAGTCCTGTTGTAATCAAAGTACCTTTCATAGTGATTATCATGATTACAAATTACCTACATGCTTCAAACATCGTCAAGATTTTTCTGTTGGCATGCTTTTGAAAGAAAGTAAAGTTTCTGGAGGAGTGAACTGCCTTGGTCACCGAATGTTAAGGGGTTGGAATGGACCTTAAAGACCAGCTAGTCCCAAGCCCCCATGCCAAGGGCAGGGACACCTCCCACTGAACCAGGTTGCTCAAGGGCTTGTCCAACCTGGTTTTGAACACCGCCAGGCTTGGGGCATCCACAACCTCACTGGGCAACCTGCTCCACTGCCTCACCACCCTCAGTGTAAAGAATTTCTTCTCAATATCTAACCTAAATTTGCCCTCTCTTGATTTGTCCCTATAACTCCTTGTTCTATCACTACAGATCCCGATGAAGAGTCTCTCTCTGCCTTCCCCCTTCAGATACTGGAACGTTGCCATGAGGTCTCCACGCAACCTTCTCCAGGCTGGACAGTCCCGGCTGTCTCAGCCTGTCTTCACAGGAGAGGTACTCCAGTCCTCTTATCAACTTTATGTCTCTCTCTTGGACTTGCTTCAATGTCCTTGCCATGGTGAGAACACCAGAACTGCACACAGAACTTCAGGCAGGGTCTTGCAAGGCTCGAGAAGATGGGGAGGATCTTACGTCAGGTGTAAGAACAAAGCACACAGATACAACTACATCTCTCAGACTCGGTCATTTGGGGATCTTCACTGTTTATGGAAATATTTTGATTTGCACTAAATTCTTCATCAAAATGCACTTAAAATTGCTCTGCACATACTCCCTTTCATCCAAAAAGCATATTGGATTTATAGCAAAACCCAGGGACGGTTGCCAACATTAGATACTTGTTACACACACCATTCTGCTAGAAAATTTTTTGCAGCCTCAAAAGCTTGTAACCAAAAGAGCAGTGCAATCTAACATCAGGAAAAAGGAAGTATCACTTTTGCCATTTACAGGTGGTAAGATATAGTCAATTAATTAAATTTTCAGTGGAAACCATGCTCGTTCATTTACACATTTGTATAAACACCTGATTCAATGAAAGGTTATCTCTAAATCGCTTTTCAGTTTACTGACTGTAAAATAATCCTTTAGACAATGTGGTTTTTTCAGACACATTTGCATTATGTGTTACATGACACTGAGTGCTCTTATTAAAGTACTGAGAAAGTGCTGTGTTTTTCCATACAGTTCCAAGCATTATTTGGCATAAAAATATTATTTATTGAAATAATGATTATGGCAACTCTGAAAATACATGTAAGATATTCAATTCTCATAGATATCACTGAAACAAGTTTTACTTATGTTTTATCTCAAACTTTATGAGGAATAAACATATATGGATTGTTTTAGCATTTTCTTCAGGGTAAAAAGTTTTTAATTAAAAAATCCTTTATAAAACTCAGTGAAAAAATAATCTTTTTTAGTTCAGCTGTAGTTCTTGTTATTTCATGTCATGAAGTTGGGATTTAGTAATATTTTTTCATCTTTACCATTCCATAATACTGTATGTGAGGGGACCTGCTAAGCAAATAATAATGACTTTGTTATGAATGTAGGCAATACCATAGGTAAGAAATGTTTTCCCAGAGATTTAAAGCCATCTATTTCTACTTTGGCTATTTCTTTATTTTCTTGATAATTTTCTCTTTTAACAGCTTCTCTATTACACATGTGTTTAATTAATCTCTTCCTGGGTTCTTGATTTGTCTTTAAGAAAACAAAAAAAAAAAACAAACCAACAACAACAACAAAACCAATTACATTTCTAAGCTACACTTAGTATTTTGGTAATGTTAAAGAATCCCTTTTGTAAAAGTAATCACTTTGGCCTTTTGGTTTTGTTTTGTTTTGAGGTTTCCCCCTCCCCTCCACTGTTAATGGTGAAAAACTGTTACCTCTTTGGTGATGTTAGAAGCAAAAATGTCAGAAGTTTCCTACCTTCAGATACCAAACACTCCATATGAAACTTTTCACAGGAAACAGAGTACAGAGCTCAGACTGCTCATGACTACACTTCCCTCTACTCCAGGTTCCATTGGTTTGGTGCAACTAGAGTGGATTGGTAGAGTGAACAAAATAAATACAAACTTACTAGTAACCAGTTATTCTCAGAATTATTTGTAGATCTATGTTTTTCTAAGGAGAGATTTGATGAACCAGTATATATCTCTCATGACTACTGCAGAAAGATGATTTTGATAAAGTTTTGTGTTGCTTCAAAATTATCAGTGTCAATACCAAATGTTGACATCACAGCTGTTCATAGAAAGGTACCACTTTTGAAGAGACTCTGGTAGTTGTGATATTTACTCTGAGCTGCTGAAAGTGTAAGTACAGGTAAGTACAAGATACTATAATCTGGTATTCTAGTCTATAAGATATTGGGTCTTATGTGTTCTTACTTTTTTTTGTCTGTGGAAGGAAATGTACATTATAGAACAAACAAACAAAAAAACAAATCAAACAAAACAGAACCAAAACAAAACAAACAAAAAAATTAAAGAAATTTAATTGTAAGGAAAACTGTTTCCTGCACAGTCCAAAAAGTTGATTTTCCACTAGTATTATCCATGGGTACACAGAAAGAAATTTTTTTTTTATGTCACACTCAGACACCAAAATTGTGTCTAGTTGTTTATATATGCTTTGGGGAGAAAGAAAGAGCTAAAGGAAGTGTCTAGGAAGGTTATGAGAAATTAAGAGGATATGCCTATGAAAACTAGGAGAGGGAAATCCTTAACACTTCAGTGCATTTATGCCTAAATTAGTCATTAGTGGACTTTGTTTCTAGTGGGTAGGGAGAAAAACATGACTTAGAACTTTTTTTTTTTTTTTTTAATAATAGGGCAAACTGTATTTCAGTTATATTGCTGCCTCGTGTAAAGGGAAAACCAGAAGAGAGTGAGACAACACAGGAAATGGAGAAGACTGTTCTATTCTGCTCAAAGTTCTATTCAATTGGTCTGGAAAATAAGAAAGAAAATGTAATATCTGAGACAGAACACCACAGGGACAAATGAAGGCAAAGTCATGAGGAGCAGAAAAGAAATCTTGATCCATTGAAAGCATTTCAGTCAGTGGTAATTTAACAAAGTTGAGGGTGCTGTGAGAGCTTGGGGAGGATCTGATAATCTTTTAGTGGTTGGATGAAAGAAACAGTTGTTGGGCATACCAAAGGGGTACGGTGGAAACACCCCCTGAAGTTAAAATATTGCTCTATGAAGCAAAAGGGCTTCTCAGTCACTGGTGGTACTGTGAAGACTGATTCCATGTGCGGCAGTCCTTCCATTTCTGCACTGTGGCATCTGAAGTGTCCCTCACTGGAGATGTTCAAGAACCATCTGGACAAACCCCTGTGCCCTGTGCTCTAGGATGACCCTGCTTGAGCAGGGAGGTTGCACTGTATGAGCCTCTGGGGTTCCTTCCATCCTGACCCATTCTGTGATTCCGTGATTCAGATGGCTTTTCCACAGCCTGCTTTTGCAGCTGAGAGAGAAAGGCATTATAATTGCAGGTGATAGCACACAGCCATGGAACAGAAAATAACTTAATGTACTGCAGAGCACTAGGACAATGTCTTTTGTATAATAGACTCTTAATTTATGTTCTGATGTGTTTTTTCCTCTTTCTCGCCACTCTTCTCTGGAAATCAATCGTAAAACCTTCTCTTTACAGGTTGCATATTTCCAAATAAAATTTAAGAAAGAGAATGATGTACACACAGTTCAATCTCCCATATGAGCCATAAGGGAAAAGGAAACATATTGACCTAATTTTTTGATCTGTCATATCAAGAGTCTCACAAAGTTTAAGAACTAATAAAAATTTGGGTATGATCAGGAGCACATATTCTTCAGTGGTTATAACTACTAATACAGAATGTATTGAATAATCACTGTCATTTTTGAAAGTGTTACAATATCTATAAGTTTTGCTGTAGCATATATTTTATTTAAATCTGAATTCCGGTTTCATTTCAGATCCTTGTTACATCATATGAAAATTCTTAAATAGAATTGTTCTGAATATTTTTCATTTTCATTCACTCATTTTGAATGAACTAAATTTATTAAATATTTAACTTTTAGCTGAAATGTACATTTAAAAAAAATTATCCAATTTGCACACAAGTAAGGCAGGAGCTTGCATTGCCCCATTTCTGGAAATTCTGTTGAATTTCAGCTTTGAAAACCATCAGCTTTAATCATCTTCTACTATTATTTTCAAAATCAGATATCTACTTCATATTTAGTGTCTCATGCTGTAATATTAAAGGATCAAGTAAGGGAGAACACCAGGTCCCCATGATTTAACTGCTACAGCTAATTTTACAATGCTTTACCCTCAGTTAATTCAAAAGACCTATGTGTCTAACCAATTTCAAATCATAATCCATGTCAAAGAAGGACAAAAACAATGTTTGTCACAAACACAGAGGTGATTAAAACTTAGGGGATAGCAATGTGAAAATGTACTGAATAGAACACATATTAAACTGAAAATCGTGTAAGTGCTGTAGTGAGCAGGAATGGAGCATGGCATGTAGACAGAACTTCGATTTATCATTGAAGTAATTGCGATTTTAACAATCTCTTTAAAATGTAGCAAATAGATACAAGTAATCCAGCCCTATAAAACAAAGATCTATTGTTCCCCTCCTCACAGGGCCTTTCAGGCCTTTGATGCAGGCTTTGGCAATTTAGTAATTCACAAGTATTTTTATTCTCCCTTCCTCCATGAATGACAACAAAAGATTCATAATCCTACCTTAATTTGGTTAATTCAAAGTTCCTTGGAGGAATGTTAGATGGAAAAAAAAATCATAAAAAATTTATGGAGTGATTCCTTAAGGTGCCACAGATGGCCTTAATGGTGGTAACCTGTAGTGAACAGTAGGACTGAGCTACAGTAAGGTATAAAATAACACTGGTAAATGTTCTAGAAAAGGGGAACAGGGAGTCATTAAGAGGATTTGTAGGATGAAAGGGAAAGTGTGGATAAATGTCAATGTAGATAGCCACAAAAATAGTTTGAAGAGACCAGAGGAGACAGCATTTATACTACCTTGATCAGAGAAGATACTCTGATACTAGAGAGAAAAAGAATGCAACTATGAAATCAAGCCTAGTGGAAGTACAGAGTCAGAAGTATTACACCTAGGACATAATATAAATAGTGCTTAAGAAAGACCTGGTATTAAACTCTCTACATTATTCTGAATGTAGCATCATATGGTACCTAACCCTTCATAGACTTTTCTAGAAATGCTTTTCTATACAAAGTTTTCTAAAACTTTATCACTGAAAAATTTCAAATACCATTTGAGCTTAATAATTGTTAAATCAAACCTGAACATTTCTTCCTTCATATTTTCGTCAGAAGTGTCCATGCTCTCTGATGTCTCCACTAGAACTAGTACTAGACTCCCAAAAGTAAGACACTATGTTTTTTATGCCTCTCTGCCTCTCATTCTCTTTACTATTACATCTTTTTTGATATTTTCTCAAGGGGAAAACCTCAGCAAATGATAACATATCAAAGACCACAGGTTCCTTTAACATCATAGAAATGTTTGAGATGCTGACTGAGATGTAAACGCTTTTCTACAGATTAATGTTGAGTTTTTACTATATTTTTACGTGCTGCCTCTAGCTAGGTCAGGACCTAGAAATATTGAGTTAGGCAAATATGGAAGAAATGAAGAAACATAAAATAGCTTTTTGGCTTGCAAGTATATATGTGTGTACATATATATATATACAGGGAGAGAGAGAGAGAGAGATGTATTTATAGATCTCAAAGCTATGCTGCCTTTATAACATCTGGAGGAAAAAAAAAATTGGCTTTTCTTGGACGGATAATTCTAGTAATTTACAACTGATGATAAAAGTATAAGAGAAGCTGTGCACATACCCTCTGATGACACCTAACAAATATCATTGAGCACTGTCAGCAGAACTCTTGATCACCTTTGACAGCTACTACTTGACAGTTTGAAGACATCTCCCAGTGATTTTTTTTTTTTTTTTTGTTAAATACTGCATCTATGCACAAGAATCCCTATATATCACCTTTGGAGACTTTTTGATCTAATAAATATCAACACATGAACAAAGGAACCATGTGTGCTGGGTCTGGCTGGGATGGAGCTCGTTTTGCCTTAGCAGCCCTCACAGATCTGTGCTTTGCATTGGTAACACCCTGGTGCTCTGGCTGCTGCTGAGCAGGGCTGGCACAGCATCAGCGCTCTCTGCCCAGCATTCCTCCCCACCAAGGAGCTGGAGAGGGCAGGACCCTGGGAGGGGACACAACCAGGCCAGCTGACCCAAATTAACCAAAGGGACTTTCCATATGACATCAGGTCAAACAGAAAAGCTAATGGAAGGAGGGGAGGGACAAGTCTTCCAAGATTTAGGATGCACTTCTTTTCAATTGACACATGATGAAATATTTTGGACTTAAGTAGAAGCAGAGGTAACCAAGTAACCTGCTACTATTTTCCTGCCTACATTCATATCACACTGAAACCTCTCTCAAAAGAGAACCTTTATTTTCTTATGACTGCCAAGGATGTGGAGGCTTCACAAAGTGCAAGGATTCCTCTTAGTAATCATATTATTCACAGATTATTTGAAAATCACTTGGTGCACATATAGAAAATCTTGAAAATGTCATTAGACTATATTGTTGTTATAAAACTGTCAGAAATACGGAAAAAGTTTACTCCTAATTTATTAAGTTCTCTCCCTTTGTCAGCAAAGAAATAACATACCAGAATGAGAAAACAAATAAATTTAGAAGTCTGGTCCACAGAAAATCCAGAAATGCAGACAGGTATTTAGGTCCAACTAAAGGTGCCATCATACCCTCAATCTCTTACAGTACTGCTGCCTGAAAACAGGGTTTTTACATCTCTATCTAGGACAGAGGGAGTCCTTTTAATACCATAATTGATTATTGGATAGAAATAGCTGTATATCACCAGACTCAGAAGTGAGCTTATCCTTAGTGTTTCTCCCTACCTTGTCTAGTAAAGTTTGAAATTTACATCTCTATTCCCACAGTTTATTTGGGCACAACAGCTGTTACATGGCATATTTCTGATAGTTATATCCTGACTCTGAACAAGACACATTTCAAGCGACATTATCTCCATTGGGAAAATACGAATAGGGGTCATCTAAATTGGAAAGTAAAATTTAGTAAACAAACAACTGTTGTTGTGTTATGTGTTGTACAAAAGGAAAGATGGGATGTCACTTTCCATCATATAAAGTATAAATATATAGGGAACATAGTCTAAGATGCATTTAAATATATTAACTTTTTGTCTGGTTTTCTGTTTCATTGCCTCTTAATATATGTGTACTCATATGCATTTACTTTTAAACATATGACTGAACAAGGAAAAAAAAACAACATGTATTTACCTCTCTAGCTGATTACTTCTTCTTAGAAATAATGTAAGGTTATATAAGCTATCTGTCCTACTGGTCAAAACTAATATAATTTCTCTCTCTCCTTTGTGTATTTCTTTTAACACATTAGTACTAATAGTAATTATTTCTGTTATTATAATATTTTCATTTTCATTTATTTTTCCTATCCATAGAGCTGTAGCTTGGAGAAAAAAAACTGGAAAAAGGATTAAGTAAAATAGGTAAATGATCTCTTTAGTCTTTTTAAGTTTGAATTTAGTAGGAGAGAGAATTTCTCCGTGAGTGTGTTTTTTACTCTTCCAAAACCTTCTTGGATTTTTTTCAAAGCTAATATTTTAACACTGTTGCCAGGAAGAAAAAATAATTGCAAGCACAAGCTGCTGTTCTGAAAACATCGCTCTTGTAATTCCAGGCTTGTGTTTAGTGTCCCCATGAGTGCCATTCCAGCACCATTGGCTTCTCTTCTGTTCTTGCAATTTCTGTTGATTGTGTGTGCACGGCCTCTTCCATCTGCTGACTGTAGGTCAAAGAAATAAGCAGCACTGATAAATATTTTTCTTCACATAAATACCACTAAACTTTGAGTTAGACACACACACACAAAAAAAAAAAAAAAGAAAAGTAAGATTAAACTTACTGGTATTATCACACTAGCAGTACTCACACTTATTTGTATAATATATAGAGAAAATGTCTTGGGAAAATAAAATTATTTGGCTAATTTGGATGATATGATAATATTATATGTCGTTTTCATAACCATTTGTTAAGAAATAATTAAGTAAGTAACCATTAAAAAGTAAATTATAGTAAAAACTAAAATTAAATTATAAAGTAAATTAAAAGTAAATGATAGTAAATTATAATTATATCCCCAGTAAAGGCTGGGGAGGGGAGAAGCAGAAGAGAAATCCTATTCTAGTTCAAAATGTTAGTCAAGACTTTTTGGTTGACCCACACTTAGCTCCAATGTGCTTTTACACACACATGTGCCCACATGCACACAGACACACACATTAATTGAGGCAGATGTACGTGATATATCAATAATTACTGCAACTACGTTTTTCACTACATAAGCATAAATTGAAAACAAATATTCATGTACAGAAAAAGAGCTATATCATTTCTTAATATCTCTAATAGATTCCACAAAGCAGCAATATTAAAACAAGCTTATGCAGTGGTAGCAAGATTTGTGCCTTCAGATTTTTTTTTGGTCCCTACCTTGTTCATCCTGTTATCATGAAAACTGGCTCTATCTCCTCACTTTGCATCTGCCTGAAAGCTACAATTGACAGCTATAGCCCTGAGGACTCTGATATCATCATACACCAGGACTTTTAAGGCCCCTGATATCATCTTCTATGCTCCAGTTTTCACTTTAGAGTCATAGACAAGTCATTCTATACAGAATAACCAGTTGTTAGCTCTGTCTGTAAGTTTATACTCCAGAATTACTGTAACCATAAGCATTACATTACACAGTTGCATTTCACTGAAACTTGAAGGAATTTATCATGCTATGACTTGAAAAAATATTTGCTCTCAAATTACAAATAGCATTTCTTACTATCCCCCTGTCCTCCCTTCTCTATCTTTATCTTTTTTCCCCTTCTGTTTCTTTGGGGTTTCTTTCAATGTAAAACTCATTTTTTACCTTAATCTTCTTCATGCTTTTTCTTTATGGGGATACAGGTCTGTGAAAAAAAAGGAATCAAGCCTCATTACTTTACTGAAACTGTACCAAACTATTTTTATAGATAAGCTTATAGAGAATCATTGAGAACTTATTTCTCTTTGTGATCAAGGCCTGAACAATTAGAAAGCTATTAAATGTTTAAAAACCCCTGTGACAAGTAGGAAGAAAACAAATTGTCTTAAGATCCTCTGACATCATTGAAGTGCCTTTATTTCCAGGAGCCTTTTTTTCTGTATTGTTATTAATATGTATTTAATACTATAATAATTAGGTTCTGATTCACCAAACTATTTGCTGTGTAGGTAAGATTCCATGCAGCAGTGATTTCACACTGATTTTAGCAACTTTGCCTCGAGGAAAAGGCTCAGAAGAATTGTAGTTGGTCAGAAGGCACCTTAAAAGATCCATAAGCAACCTTATTTTCTAAATCCTATTGAAAAGAATATCCAACAGGGAAAAAAAAAAAAAAGACATAATATCTTTAGACTGTTCATACATATTTTGGTGCAAATATTAGCTCTGAGCTAGACTACCCTGAGATTTACTGCTGATTTTCAATGGGATTTATTAAACTGTCTTATTTTCAAACTATTTGCAAGCAACCACAACAATGCTGTATTTCTTAGTTGCAAAGTATTTAGTATATAAGCACTATAAAGATTGTTATATTAGAGTTATGATTGTAATACATCTCAGCTATGTTATTTCAAGGATTATGTCAATGAAAAAGTGAAATTGCATCTATTTTATTTACCTGTGATAAATCCAAGCAATGATAAATCTGGTATGGTTATTACAAACTCTAGAGAAATTCAAATTATTCCTATTTAATTACATTAATGATTACCATAGGGCCAGTCTTAAAAGATTCAGAGTGAAAATGGAGACAAAACTGAAGCTCATGTGAGTTTTCAGATGGTGAAAAAAATAAGCTGCAATTTCTAAATCAAGCTTTAGCTATAATTGCTGATGAGGAGTTTTGAGAGGCCAGGTTCTAGACTAGATGGAAAACATCAAATTTGAAATTCAAGCTTTCATATTACAGATAGAGTAATAGTGATCTTGCTCTTGATTATAATTTGTGTATTTAAGCCTACCATAAGGAATTTCAGCTCTGAACTTTTATCATTTTTCTGTAATGATACTATTTTTCAGTGCCATGACACTGTAAATAAAACCATAGTGATATCCATTTTGGATATAGCATGAAGGCATAACATAAGTAACCTGGAAATAGAGCAGTTGTGTCACTCATATCCCTCATAAATTAGGCATTTAGGTTTAGTTATAGAGAATCCCTCTGAAGGCAGTAGAAGACAACCTTTGAGGAAAATTTATCCTTCCTTGTAGCAACTCCAAAAAAGAGATGGACTCCCTCTTCTTTTTACTTCCTCTCCTATCCTTTTACCTGAAGAAAACCATTTACCTTAGTCTAGATACAAAACATAGGTATCTGAAGTTAGAGATGGATTTCTCCTTGGTGGATTCACTGGATGTACTGGCTGTGTTCCTAGCCATAAGTAAGTTTTCAAATAAGTATCAGTCACGACTTATTGCTTTTGTTTACTTGTTTTTTGTTAGAAGTAAAACATGCTTCCAAAAAGGATTGAAGAATATTGTTGACAACCTCTCACTGGTTAAAAAAAAAGGACAGATCAGAATGCTTGGAATTCTTTTTTTGTTTGTTTTGAGGTTATTTTTTAAAGACTATTTGAGCTAGTCAGACTAAATCCTCCCATAATCGAAACAAGTACTTTTATTTTGCTTTGTCATCATAATTTTGTGGTATGGAAAGCTATAATGACAATTATCACCATAATTTTGTGGTAGGGAGAGCTAAGTGTACATGTAAACAACTGGTAGATGAATTTCATCTGGTAATATCCCATCCACCAACAGATGCACACATGCATGGGGAGAAGAGTGCATAAAAAAGGCATTACAAAGATGCTTATTTCATACCTATGTGGAAACATAAGAAGTCTCTACATTTTAGTCCAAAAAATCATGGAGCACATGGGTAGAAGGTCATTGACAACTGCAAGATTTAAATCAAATTCTGTAGGTACCCATACATTTTGCAGAAAAAATGTGCTGCCTTCTTTATGAAAAGTGTGTATAAGGGTTTATTTGTCCAGCTTTAATCTGTTCTACTGAGGGAAATATTTCAGCAGAAGAAAGTGCTACATCCCATTCTAAAGAGCTTCAGTGATTTCTTGTATTATGCAGATTTACTCCACTGCTCTTGAGCAATGACATTCAAGAAGCAGACAAATACTAACCTGTATGAAAATGAAAATTATGAGTACCAAATATTTTTCTACTGTTGAATTTATTTCTCTGTTCTAGAAATCTTTCTGAGGTAATTTCATCTGGATTATACACATGCCTTGTTTTGTAAACGCAAAAGTACTTGAATTATACTCTGCATCATATGCTGATTCACTTCTAAAACTATGAATTAACATGCATATATATCTGCATTAGGATCTTTCACAATAATTTTTCTAAGTGTTCAAAAATCATAAAAACCAATATAATTTTATTTTTAATGTGCATTTCCTATTTTTCCTAACAGGATCTCTTTATGTCCTACATATTAAACAGAAAGACTGAATAGCAAGTCTAGTCTTGTATGCAATTTGGTGCAAATTCAACAGGGAATAGCATGAAAAAAGTTTTACACGGAAGAATGTTAAGACCCCCCACTATTTCTAGTGGAAGCATCCGAACTAAGTCATGATTAAAAGGTTATAGATGCAGAAATGTAAAAACCAACATAAAGTCATACCATCATTACCTTTGATACACAGTAAGTTCTTTAAGAGCATTGTTAGTACATATTTCATATATGCTTAGAACACATAAAACTGATGTGATGGTTTTAGTCTAAATACTATTGTGTAATTGTTTTTTTTTTTAAACTAAACCCACAAAAACAAACAAACAAACAAAAACAAAACAACAACAACAACAAACCATCACCAAAACAAAAAAAAAAAAAAACAAACCAAAAAACTCCACCAAAACAGGATATTGGATTAATATCTTCATATTTCACAATTCCTGATCAAAAGGACAAATCTTTTGGTAACATAGCAGCAAGACTTATTTCATATCTGAAATTACTGTGAGATAATGATACAGCAGCTACCTATTAGCACTATAATGGTGCTTGACACCTTAGAGTGCATCTGGAAAATGAATCATGTCACAGGATTGATTCATGAACTGTCTTGTGGACAGGCACTATTTAATTGCTAGTACACTTAAGAAAGCCTTGGGTGATGAGGACACACTACAGGACAGATTTCAAAAATACAGACATGACCTGTGCCCTCCTGTTTGCTTTTTGGGGCTCTGGCTCTGTTTAATTTAGAAACTCCTTATGTGGTCAAGGCCAAAAGTTTCTTTCTCCTTTTCCTGAAAATAATTCAACTGCCAACTTCATGGCTCAGTCCAGTACTCTTTACAGAGGACACTTAAATTTTCAGAATCAAAGGCCTAAATGAAAGATAGAAAAAGTTCCTAATATAACATCTAACTGCATTGCATTGTGCAAATATGTATCCCCAGATACAGAATGGAAGGAAATTTTTATGACTTTGTATATGTTGACTAAATTAAAGGAAAAATCATACTTCAAAGCCAGGATTGCTCTGAAAGCTCATATGGGTTGTTACTGAATTGCTGCTGTTAAATTTCCACAAGGACTTCTTCAAAAGGAAGGAGAGAATCACTAATAATTGGGGGTCATAGTGACACCTGTATGAAACTGCTGTAAAGAACATTCAAAATACTTAAAAAAAAACCAAACAAAACAAAACAAAACAAAAAGAACAAAACCAACCCCCTCACAACCAAACAAAAAAGAAAGCCCAACAGAACAACCTTATTCCAGGCTTTTCAAAATCTTATACACAACACATCATTAAGAGAAACTGCTTATCCTTGCAAATCACTCCTGTAAATGAGAGACCAAGTCAGGGAAAAAGTTTAGGTTGCAAAAGAAATGAAGTAGTGGTAGTTGTAATAATCAGAGTGAAATACAGTAAAATGTATTAATCCTGATTGAATCTATTTTCAAATTTGAGGAACATTATCCTGAATGGCTAATATTATAAAGCTAAAATAAGTAAAATTTATTAAATTTCTTATCAAAAAACTTAGATTTTATGTTTTTTGTCACTCACTGATTTTACTGAATTTCATAGTGCCGTGGAATGGTTTGGATTTGAAGTAACTTCAAAGGTCATCTAGTTCCAATCCTCCTGCCTTGGGCAGGGACATCTTTCACTAGATCAGGCTGCTCAAAGCCTCATGCAACCTGGCCTTCTAGGTAAACGCTTCTACAAAAGGAGCACCTACAATGTCTCTGGGCAACCTGTTCCAGTGTGTCACCTCACAGTAAAGAATTTCTTTCTGAAATTCAATTTAAACCTACCCTCTTTTAGTTTAAAGACATTCCCACTTGTTCTGTCACTACATGACCTTGTAGAACGTCACCATTTAGGTACTGTAAGGCTGCTATAGGATCTTCCCAGGCTCTTCACTATGAACAACCCCAAATCTCTCAGCCTGTTTTCACAGGTGAGGTGCTACAGCCCTCTGACCCCCTTTGTGACCCACCTGCACACTCCAGCAGTTCCATGACCTTCTTATGTTGAGGCCCCTGGAGCTGGATGTAGGTGGGGTCTCAGAAGAGTAGTGCAGAAGAGAAGAACCACCCTCCCTCAGCCTGCTTGGGATTGTCCTGACTCAGGTTCAGAAGCTTGTATTTGGCCTTGCTGGACTTCCTGAGATTTACATAGGCCCACCTATCAAGGCTTTCAAGGTTCCTCTGGGTGGTGTCCCTTCCCTCCCGCTTGTTGACTGAACCCCACAGCTTTGTGCTGTCAGCAAGCTGGCAGTGGATGTACTAGATCCCTCTGTCTGTGTTGTCAGCAAAGATACTGAACAGCACTGGCCCCATTCCAACCCCTGAAAAATATCATATTCTCAATTTTGCTATGAAATATCTCTTTAATAGCAACTATCAGGGCAGAATATGAAATCCATTTTTATTTTTATTTTAATCCTGACCCCCTGTGTTTCTTTGTTTCAGTGTCTAAAATTCACTATTTTAATTTCAAGGTCAGATCCCATCCCAGTTTTTGACTCTATTCATTCAAATGGGCAAATCAATGTATTACTGTTTCTTTCTGATCTTTAGCTGTTCACTAGAAACTAGGAAAAAACTGTCAAATATAATCTAGAACCTCTAGGGCATTTCTCTTGAAAATCCACCTCCATGAACTGGTTCTACAGCCCTTTATGTAATCAGGGCCATATCTAAATACTTTATTGGATTTTTTTCTCCTTAGCAATACTGTTTAGTTCCCATAAGTTTTCTATTTGATCAGTTTTTTACTGATCATTTGTTGTTACCACAGATGTTACACTACAAGAACCAAAGAGAATGTTGTGAGTTGTTGCATAGTGGTCTGTGAAATACACAAGGCAAGATTTACTTGAAATATCTGATCTTTGTGCTAAAATATGCCTATATGCATATTTTAGCATGTAGCAATTTGCATATTGTCGTATGCAAACAGTTAAGCAGTAGTTAAATCAGCAGTTATCGCCTCAGCAGGTTATGGCACTGCTTTATTCCAGCAGAACACATGCAGACATCAAATACTTTTTTTGTTTCAAAGTTCATATACACATTTTCTGTTTTGCTTGTTTGGGTTTTTTTTAATTATCTAATATATGTGTCCTCCTTAGAATGTCAACCACATAATACCAAAGCTTCATGGAAAAAAATTTTCAATCACAGTTTTTAGATTAAAAACACCCCACAACCTCAACTTGAGAGTACAGAGGCATACGTTTGTGTGTTACAGAGAAAGTATGACTCACTTTCCAAATGAAATAGAATTTCTTAATCTGTAACATTCAATTTCATTTTTTCTCCTTCCAATTTAATCCAGATATGCAATGTTCAGACTTGCAGTTCCAGTTGTGAGCTTTCATCATCAGTTATTACAGTCTTTCTTACTATTTTGTCTAAAAACTAATTAATTTTAGAACTGGCAGAATTCCAGGAATCATTCCTACTTTTATAACAGTCACTAGACATAATATTGCCACATTATTCAACATCAGAGTCTTAAATTTAGGTTTCTAACTTAATTCTGCTGGAAGAAGAGTCTAGGGCAAAGAAAACTTGTTAATATATACTTTTTGTTGAATGTGAGGTATTACCTCATAGATCAGTTCATAAATTCATACAGAACTATTGTTTTTACACATATATTACCTATGCTTCAAATCTAAGTAGTATTGATTGTTCAATTGTATTATCTTAGATATTCTTCTTTGATTTAACAATACACAAATCTAGGAAATAAAATTACATCTTTATCTGTCATATTCTATTTCATTCACAATAGAGGTATTATATCATTATTTTCTGTGACAGTCATAAAATCAATTGCATCATCTCCTGTAATTTGAACCATGTAACTACATACTGAAAAATGTCTCTGTATTTAACTTTTTTATCAGTCCTTATCAATCACAACTTATTTTTCCCAACAACAGAAATTCTTGCTTTGGTATATGTGAGATACTTCAGTGGAGATCCTTTAATTCTTTCAAATATTGGTCAATCTTTGATGTCCTAATACCATCTAGTTTCAAAATGCTACAAAGCTGTAAGAAAAAGAATTAGAAGGATTTAGGATAGTGTGAGAGTAGGAAGATGTCTTTCTCTTTTTTTTAATTTTGGTTGGTTTTTTTTGGTTTTTTTTTTTACTAACACTCTCTTGCTTCCTTTCTCTTTTTCTGC
This sequence comes from Dicaeum eximium, assembly GCA_013396995.1. Lineage (NCBI taxonomy): Eukaryota > Metazoa > Chordata > Aves > Passeriformes > Dicaeidae > Dicaeum > Dicaeum eximium. The sequence continues at coordinate 1,093,307 of VWZP01001424.1, read as the reverse complement.
AGAGATAATTTGATCTTTTATCAAGAGTAGGAGCTTGGATCTTCCCCTGAGGGTTGTTACTCTCTTGCTGTGGACTATTACACAGAAACATGAAAATCTCCCCAAAGGGAATTATTTTGGTAGGAGAAACACTATGCTATTACAGATTAATTTCTCTCCTAAAATCTATTGATTTCACACTGATTTCCCAGTGCTCTGTTTTGTTCCAATATTTTGTCAGGGAAAAGAAATATTGCAGCTGGGGTTAGGAAGAACAGAGAGACATGTTCAGGGTTTCCAATTCTTCTCCCTTTTGGTGTGGAAAGATCAGTAGCCGTGCCATACTTATAGAAAAGAAATGAGAAATAAGGCAATTGTAGCATAGTAAGTTTGGACTGTGCAGGGTCCAACATAGCAAGATCAAGCAAAATAAGACAAGCCAGAAAGGTAGCAGCAGGTGTATCAAAGCTATTTGGCAGTATGTCCCCCTAAGGATTTTGGGTTTTAGCGATTACACAATGCAGAGATAAACAGTATATTGTCTAATTCCAATGTGCTTTTGTTTAGTAAAGCAGACGTTGACTTTCTTATGGGTTACTGCTTATGGTATACTGAACAGATTTTAGTTCTTACTGTATCTTCTCTATACTTCAGCCCATATATAGCCCTTTTCATCAGCCTTTTTTTCTCTTTCAAGATGATCCAACACATTAAATGTTAGCTTCTGATATGGACTCCTCACAAGGGATCTCTAAAAAAATCTTATCAAAAAATGTTTACTGCACATCTTCATCATTCTGGCAGGTCGATTAACACTGAGATCCAACAAATTAATAAGATGACCCGTTACTTTAAAATGAGAAACCAAAAAAATACACCAAAAAATTGTGTTAATCAAGCTGTAGTTTTCCAAATTTGCACTCTTAAAATACTTTTAAGATTTCAGATAGCTGTGAGTATAATTGATCTATAACTGGTTTACTATAACTATAGTACTCTACGGTTTTTTTCAAGTTTTTATGTTACAATTCTTCACTGCTCTGAGAAATTTTGCTTCTACCAATTTCGTTTCATTCATATAAATAATAATCCATATTCAGTGGTTTCTTTTCTTAATTGCTCCTTTTGTTCAGTTGTAAAGGCATTTATAAAATATAAAAAAGATGTCTGCTATACATTTGTTTTTCTTGAAGTTTATTCTTGGATTACTTGGATATTACTTATCTATGGATAAGTAATAAACTTAAGTAATAGTACTTATCTATTATGGATATACATAAACTTCTAAATATTTATTTACCTAAATATATAAAATAATGCAAATAGTCTTATATTGTATGCTTTTTTTTGTGTTTGGGTTTTTTTACCAGTGACTCTATGCTACGTTTTATTAATTAATCTGACATTCTTGATCATAAATACATTCTTTCATGACTTTCTTTCTCTTTGAACTGAAGCCTTGACTACAGTAAAAAATCTGGGAATAACTAATGTGCAACAAAGTATGCATATATACTGTTAAGGACAGAGCATGTTATCTGTGTGAACAGTATTGAGAGTACCTATTATGTTCTTCTTTTCCCCCATGAATATTGAAGAACTTTTTAATGGCAGGTAAAATCACTGCCTTCCTGTATGAATAATATTAATGAATCACAGAAGATTGGTTTATTTTTTTTTCAAGCTGTGCTATCAGAGAACTGATGGTGAAAGTATTACAAGGTACTACAACTTGGATTTTCTTTGTTTCCACATCAGTGTGAAATCCTATTTCTCTCTTGTAGAAAATATAGCCACAGCTTTATTTTTCTCTTACAACCACATAGATCTTAGTCGGTCAACAGCAGAAGGCCAAGAAGGTTATTCTGGAATTTGTGAACAGACATTAAAGACCTATGATTGCACAACTGAACTGAGCTACAAATAGCTGAGCTCCAAGCCACAAACTCAGACATGAAGTTTCTTGAACTGTGTGCCTTTGTGGCAGTTAAGTCTCTCCTCTGTGCTGACGGATTGACAACACTGAAGTACTAGAAACATTTTTTGCCTCTTTTCTTCCAAAACACATATTAGAATTTGTTGCTGTCTTTCTGAATTAGAAAGCTAATCAGAGCAAGAAGTATAACATTTTCAACCAGCTTAATTTACTTAGTATATCACTGTTTTAACACTAATTTAAAGCCCAGCCTACATACTGCATAACTTCCATTTACAGCTTTTACACTAATGGCATTTTCACCACTGAATGATGCTGTCAGAAAAAGTGGCTGTTCATTTCTTGGAAAGAAGTTAAATCAATCTATTCCTCTAGTTGCTTAAAGAATTAAAAAAAAAAAAAAAGCTTTTCTAGTGCTTGCATTATACATCTGAGCCTAGAGATAACACAGCTTTCATTCATTCAATTTTCCCAGGAACTGAAAATCCCATGATTGGTTTTCTGATCATCTTGCAAATATTTTATTACATATTTCCTTGTTTGCCTCTTCTTTTATTATTTTCATTGCAGTAAAAAAAAAAAAATTAATTCCTAAATAGCATAATATATTACTCTATTCTTTGGTAGTGTGCTTTTGTATGCCATTTTCCTTTACATATTATAGACACAGAGAGAGTCCTGATGCAGAAAATCATGCCTTCAGTTATTCTGGACTTTTTTTCTTACATTTGTTACAAGAAAGGTAATCAGTATAGAGCTTGCCTTTTATTTCTTTGCTTGAGTATTGATCATTCTGCACTTTGAATACACTACCATTTTTCTCCTTGATGATAACATTTTTTCTGCCTGGAGCTTCTACTGTTCTAAAATTACCTCTTGTGTAATACATAATTTTCATTCTTAATTTCATATCACAGACAGTAGTGTGTCACACAAGCAATAGTTGTATAAAAATGAAAGTTGTGAATATTGGATGTTGTTGTAGCTATGTAAAAAATAATATTAGGTATTCATTATTATCGCAGAGCTGCATGACCACCTTAACAAAGATGATCTCATGGAAGGTATTTGATGAGCATGCCCTTTTTAACATTTTCCATACATGATGAGTGAAAACACAGAAAATAAGAAAAGAAAGACACACACTGAACATATGCCTCTCTAATCTACATGACCTGATTTTATTACGAGCTCTTACTCAGCTACTGCAGCTCAGATCTGTCAGAACTTCTGTATTAAATCTCAGTTCATTTTCAGAAATAAAAAGAGATACATTCAAATAGATTCAGTCACCGGAAATATTTTACATGTATAAAACTGAGGGAAAAGCAGTAACCACAGACAAAAGTATTTCTGTGTCCAAATATCTTGGATTCTAATGGGGTTTTAAAGAATTTAAATAAAGCAAAAATCATGACTAAACTGCTTTTTAGTGCAACTACTGGCCTTTTACTATGGTCAAGATGGATGAACCTCATTTAAATAATAATTTGTTTTCTACACCGTGTCACAGAAGTAAATATACTTGTGGATATATAAAGGGGTAGTCTGCATTCATCTGTAATTTTATGCTGAACATTGAAAATCTAAACTTTTTGTTGAATATGGTTTAGCAAACCCTTTGAACATGATGGTATAGGAATTGAGTGAAAAGTCATCAGAGACAGTTGTTGAATAACATGTATTAACTGTATGATGCATTTTTCAAAGGAATCTATTGAAATGTGCAATAGCAGCTTTTGCTCTTTACACAATGCCACGTGCAGTTGTGCACACTGTGGATGCCAATACCAGAACACATTCTGCTAGGTATTTCAAAACAAATTTGCATGGGCAGGAATTCTATAAGCAGTTTTTCACCTGAATTCAAATTAGATAAGATTTAGAGACTGAAGTTCCAGAAACAGGAGGCAGGAAAACTTCACCTACTTTCCTGTGCTTAGGATGGTACTCAGTTTATCAAAACTGGATATTTGCTAAGTATTGTGGGAATCTACACAGATCTATTAATTCAGAAATATATCTTTTTGTACTGGAGATCATTAGGTTATGAGATAAAAGGCTTGCCTCTGCTCATGAACTGTCACAGGCAGAGGAATCAGAATAAGCTAATCACAGAAATGAGCAGCCATGCTAACATGATGGTATAGGGCTGTCACAGGAAGGCCATCCCCTCATGGTCTGGCCATGAAACAGGATTAGTCATGAAGCACTTCTCTGGATCACCTTTCAGACTAAGGAGGGTTACTGCCCAGAGTGTGGAATTCATTGGACAAGGGGAATATCATCTTCATATTGCACAAGATTTGTTATGGTATCTCTAGGGCAGGTAAAGGGAGGGATCAAGGTAGTTTTGGGGGAAGAACTACTATTGGAATGGAGGGACAAGGGAATAAAACAGGGACAGTTGCATATACACAGGCTAATCATTATGCTTCTCTGGTCATTCCTTGTGCCTGGTTACCAGAGACTGTTCTGCCTTCTCACTGAATTCCATTACTATCTATTATATATTTATATATATATATTTTTTTTTTTTAATATATATATTTTATAGCCTGTTCAGTGTGTGGACACTCATGCATATCTGTCAGAGTGGGGAACATGGTGAATTGTTCAGTGTTTCCTGTTTCCTTGACTACTGAAGGTTTCTGTGTGAAATGATCTTCAGAAGAAATTTTGTGTATGTTTACATACATATTGTATTAGTCTGCTTGCATATGTACCTGTTGGAAATATATGCCCACACTTGCTACTGGTTGGATGTGGAGGCACAGAGCTGCAGCAGTCAGGTCTCTATTGGGCTGCAGGATTTAGCAACCCATGACAAAGAAAAATGGGGGTTTAAAGAAAATGTGGATTTTCTCATTAAAGAAAACCATAAAATCCCAGCAGAGAAGATGAACAGATAAACATTTGTATGTAGATTTCCATCTCCCCCACACTCCATAGGAGGTACATTTTCAAAGTGTAATGCATCTTTTCTTAACATAGATGCCTACAACAGTTTTTCTACGTTCCTATTCCTCCAGTTAAGGATTAATATAGCCTAGAAAAATAGTTTTACTAGGGGCACTAATTTTAGACTGAAAGATTTGAACCTAAAAGACTTGAACCACTATTCCTTTGACCCATGCTTAAACTTTTTCTGAGTGTTCAGGGGACAACTTCTGTTGCTGCATTTAAGATATTATACAGTATGACTGATTATCTTTTCATTATTATTTTGTATACTCTATAAAGCATAAACCACATCCTACTAAAATATTACTTTCTGCAGATTGAGACTTCTAGATAGGTCTTTGTGCTTTGTATTTTAGATTTGGAAGAATTCTGTGTCACTCCTACATGTACACTATGGTCAGTCACTGTTCTGTTTTTTTCCTCTTGCTAGCATATCCTGTATTTGTTCACTGTATCATTACCTTGGCTAACCATGCACTGTTTCCTATCTTGTTATTTCTTCCTTTTCTGCCTACCACTGCAATTTTAGCTTTGGAGACATTATTCATAAGGACAGTAACTTTGATATTAATGTCAGACTCCCTTAATTGTAAAAGAAATGGAACTTGAGGAAAGTATAGGCCAGACATGGATAGGTTTTTCTTACAGAGACACATAATGCTGTTTTTTAACCTGAGGGTGATGTAATTTCTAATTTTTTTTGTTCATAAAATAAATCTCATCAAAGTGATTATACAGATTTTTTTTTTAATTGGAAAATCAATGTAGTTTATCTAAACCTCTTTTAGGAATAAAAAGGTTTAGCTCTGAAAGTCTGACACACATTGAAGCACATGATAATTGGGGTCTATATTGAAAAGTTATACTACACATATTAAATACATATTTTTCTGACAGTTCAGTCATCATTCTTTTCTCAGTGAAGGGGAAAGATGTGGAGAAGCCTTCGAAAAAACTTGAAGAGACTTCTGTTCTGTTAAAAAGAGAAGATAAAGAGAGGAAATACAAATAATGCATTGCTTCACTAGGAAAAGAGCAGACATGCAAAAAAAAAAAAAAATCAAATTATTCCTCAGACTCCTGGTTTCAAAATTTGCTAGTTTTTTGTGGGTCGTTTAATAGTCTGATTTTGTGTAACTTGGTTTTAACAACTAGTTGAGATCTTGTCATATATTTGGGTATAAATTCACAGAACTTTTTCAGATTTATTTTTTTAAATGAAAATAATTTGACAAAAAAGCAATTTGACAAAATAATTTGACAAAAAGCACTCATGATTCATCACCATCTGATGAACTGAAATTCTGAAAAAGCTCAGAAGAGAATTGAATTTTTGCATAAAATAATCTGTACGTTTTGTGTCTTCTACAATGTGCTAAATGAGAATGAGGTGCTGAGAAATTATTTTGATTTTTATTATTGTTTGTTTCTAAATACAGTGTTTTGTATTTTATTTTTAATGCTAAATGGATATACAGATGTGCACTTTTTTAATTGAACAGCTGTGTTTGCTCAGTATCTTTTGTCTTTCATCAGTTCATCCATTCCTTACTGCTTGTTGCATTCCTTTGTTAGAGCAGATCTAAAATTAGACTGTAAATAAGGAAAAAAAAATCTTGACATGCCTACTTCTGTAAGTGGCAGTACAAAGTCCAAATGAAAGAAAATAAAACCAGAAGTCTATTTCTGAACAATGTCTGAAAAGGAAGATGGAAATGGAAAAAAGGAAGTATAAATGTGTAAAGAGTATCAAATAATCTGCCTTCTCTCACCATCTTCTTTTCCAGCCTCACATCTCCCAGCAGTCAGTATCTAAAGTAGTGTCAAAGCTTGGGTAGCTTTACATCATATATGTACAAGGTTCATTGGAACTTTTTTATATTTTTGACTGTATTTTTGACAATACATTTATGTCAGTAGAAGTGTAGTAGAAGAATGGAAACTGAGCCTAATAACTTTTGGACACCTTCGTTATGTAGGTTACCATGAACACAGTTCATTTTTATTAGTCAATCAGTTTTCAGATTTAATGTAGATGTACAGCAAATCTAAGTCCTGGAGTTTGCAAACTCTGGATATCCTGGATCTGCAGATGTTCAAGGGTGTCCAGACTTTCTGATGGTAACCAGGAGCTGAATTACTGTTGCACACTGGCTCGTGTTCTGGGTTATTGAATAACACAGAGCCTCAGTTCTGCAAGGTTTATCCAAAGAGGCAATTAAAATTATGTGCTGAACCTATGTAAGAAAAGTTAGTGATGGTAGAGGACATTTCCAGGCCTGGGACTTGATCATTGCACTTTTTAACTCTCAGAGCATTCTTTCATGTATATTGTCTAGACTAACTAGTACTTTTCTAAAAAATCTCTGGATCAGGGACCATTTGAAACATGGTTTGGATGCAGCTACCCTGCTTTGGAGATTAGATGAACTGAATTATGAACAATGACCCTTCCATGAGGGATGGAACTGACTTCAGTTTCTGTAAGTAGTCCTCCCTGTAATTTTTTTAAAAAGTTCTTTAAAGTAAACTGAGCTGCAAGATGTTCCAAGCAAAACTCCTGTACCCTGAGGCTTACAGAACAGAGCTATGATGGAGTGGTCAAGGACTGGGAACCAAACACCCTCAGCACAGGTCACAGCTCTGCTTCTTATTCAAGGGGGAAGAAAATCTAGGCAGGCATTTATTTTGCAGTTGTATTCTACCTCCCTTCTGGAGTGAGTTTGATTCCGATGACTGGTACTTTAAAGGAACTGATCTCTGCCTCTGAGTTCATTGGGATGCTGCACAATCTCCCCTGCTATATCAAGAAGCAACTGTGGAAAGGGCTTATTTGTGCCACCTCTCTCTATGAACTGAAGGTAGCTGATGCTAAAAATTATAATAACTTCTTGGTTGACTTTTCACTATTCCTCTCTGCCTACACATTGCATATAGAGCATCTTCTACTATAAAAGAGGNTTTTTTTTTTTTTTTCTAAAACAGAGGAGGGAGATGAAAACAGTGGCATAATATACTTGCCCAGGTCAACCAAGAGCAAAAGCTGTAAGTAAGGACTAAGTTGCAGGGTGTTGGTGTGTTGGTGCTAATTAAAGAGCAGGACATCATTTTCTGCAATCTATTTAGGCAGTCAGCTGTAATACCTGATAGTTTTTCTTTTTATAATCCACTGTTGTTTCTCCCACATACTACATTTACTTGATAAAGTGAGGATGATTTTCTTAATTTGAGTTTAATGGTGTAGTGCAGAAAGAGGAACATGTTCACTCCAAATGTGTTAGCTAAACTGTGATTGCAAGCATTCAGCTATGATCCTCTGGGTTCCACAGACACAGTTCAGTGTAAAATATATGCTGCTGCTGCTAAAAACTGGTCCTTTAGGGATGTGGGCAGAGGGTTAATTTTCAGCCAAATTATTTATCTGATATAGTTCCCAGCAGGTCAATGAGAAAACCAGAGCCAACATAAGGGAAACAGTAGCAATAAACCTTTGAGAAGGCAAGTAAAATTGTATTTTTATAAAGAACTCACACTTATTATGTGTTAAAGAGGATGGATAAAAATAAAATCGTGGTGGATAAAATATGCTTTAGATTCCCAATTATTTCTTTTTACATCCTTTTCCCAGAATTAAACCCATAAATAAGCATTCTATCTGGCAAGTGTAAAAAAAACTGTTGTTAGCATCTCACTGTCCATTTAAATTTTCCTTCCTATACACTTACATCATGGGAAACAACAGATGAGAGCTTCTCTACAGGTTACAGTATGGTCCAAATAGGTTGTCACAGCAAGGGAATAAATCTAACAATTGGGCATAGTTAAAACAGGGTTACAATAATCCCTCATGGTATATTAAAATATTTTTCTAGTAACCCACATTCCAGTGTATTAAATAGTAGACAGTATATTAACTGGTATTTCACAAAATAATAATTTATACACTTACATATCTATATTAAGATATGCATCAGAGAAAACACTTCAGATGACATTATTATGATATTATTATAACTGACATTGAAGTGTTTCCTGACTTCTAAATACCTAACTCTGCAACCTTAATCTTTTTTAAGGTATTTAATTCTATTCAATATATCATATTCTGTACAGATGATGCATTGTATTACACATTCAGTGAAGCAAACAACTTGTTTTATATAAATTAAATAGATTCACTTTTGACCTGCTTTCCTCCAAGCAATCTGATTAGATCTGGTTTTAGGAGGTGCGCAGTTAGGTGAGTAGTGGTGGTACTTTTAGCAGTGGGGTAGATTCCTTCACTGAAAGGATAGTGGAACTTTTTGAAACCAGTGATTGCAAAGTTTAGCAACAACAATTTCTAATCATAATTTCTGCATAATCACAGCAGTAAAGGTGGTTACAGGCAAACTAATCCATTTTATTGCCTAAAAATATTTAATTTAATATTTTACACTGAAGAGGCAGCTGTTGGTATTTCATTTCTCTTTGGCAAACTTAGAAAGCAATCATTATGTAGCAGTTAAAAGCATACTCAAAACATTTCACATTGGTTGATTTTATATTCTGACAGATCATTAATATACAATCATGCACTGCCTCATTTTCAGAAGACCACCATTTCCTTTCAGTGAAAAATGCAAGAAATAAAAAATCAAGAAAATCCTGTTATAAGGAGATTATTTTAGGAATGTATTAAACTTTCTGAAAGCTAATGTCTTTCTTAAATTTATCCAGGTCTCATCTAAACAGTAATAATTACAAGATACCAGAGGAAATGAAAGTGAAGATAAACAGAAACCTTTTCCTTGGGGGATTTTAAACATCTATTAATTCATATGTGCCAGGAAAAAAATAAAAAAAAATTTAAAAAGCTAAATTTAGACCTGTAAACCACATCACAGTTTTAGAAATAACTAACAGTACATCTGAAAATAGACTGGTGAAAAATAGAAGTCAGCACTGATGTAGAGACAGATTAATTTTTTTTTCTATTATCTACAAACCCTGAATCTCTTTCCTAATGTTGAAAAAAATTAATACATAAGCCAGAAAATATTCTGAAGTGTGAAGCATTTACTTTTTGACAGTGTTAAATCTGGAAAATCTTTTGTAAAATTGGAAACTGTTTGATTGGCATTAGGGTAGAATTTTTTTCAAGCATGTCAGAAGATTGAACAAAGACCTTTAGATAGGTTTACAAGCATGGGAACATTTGTGGATCTTCTGAGCACATTAGGGCTCCTCTGCCCTTCTGCTCAGACCAGGTTTGTTTCTGGCTATTTTTTCCAACGCTAATTGGTTGGGTTGAGGAGGGAAAGGTTGTCTCCTTTCCTATCCTTATCCTCCCAGCTGAAAACATAAACATTTTCACACTGCACGTCTCACCAATTAGTGTGGCTGATCAGGTTTTTTCTTATCATGACCTCCCTTACAATTTCTTGGTCGGTTTTTTCTCTGCATATTTTGTTTCATTGAAGGTATCCTTGATGAAGCAAACATTCTCCTTCCACCTACCCTTGCAGAGAGCACTGGGAAAATTTGTGACATTTTTTTCCCTCCCCTTTTTTCTTCCATTGTCTTCCTGATACAATTCAGCTTGCTAACCCACTTTCTACTAATTGGAAGACACTGGCTTGGCATTGCACCAAAGCAATATTTCTTTAATGTGTGAATTAAAGTTGAAAAAAGCTAAGGCAGAAAATGAGCTTTGATCTACTGATGAAAACAAAGTTTAGCCAAAAGTCGAGTTTGGTTCTGGGTGGGTTTAGTTTTGGGTTGTTTGTTCATGGGGATTTTGTGTGTTTACTTTTATAGTTATTATGTTGTTTGCTGGGGTTTTTTCCCCTTTTATTGTCTTTTTTTTTTTTTTCCTCAGACCTTTCTTTTTGATAGAGAACAAATTTCTCATCTATATGGCAGAAAAATATGTAAGACTAAGAAAACTAGTTGGTTTTCCTGGGATTATTATCTTTGAATCCACAAGCATTTGAAAATCTTGGGCCAGTTGACTGCACTTGCCGAATGTCACTCTGTGGAGGACATTCTCTTTTCAGCATGCATGCACTTTCATGTATAACACCCATTAAAACTCAGTTACAAACACGAGTAAATAATATGCTTTTCATCAGTGACTATTTCTGTGGCATTTATGGGTGTAGAGGAGCCATGAAGTGCTTAATTAGTTTATTCTGAAGCTCTAATAACTAGGTGTACACCACTTTGAAACATCATATAAAGGTTTAAGAAGCAGAGAGCTGTTGTTTGTGCTGTGACAACAAAATTCTTAACCTTACAAACTCCCTCTGTGTAACAATGCTGTACACTTATTTTTCTTTGCTCTCAGAGACAGGGGTTATTTTTCTTCACAGTTTTTTGTTACCTAGTTGCTTCAATGTTGAACTCCATTTCTAATGTGTTTATTTCAGTATGTATTGTATAATTTCCATATGGCTCTGCTTTTGATGGCAATGTGAGTCACTGATAATGATAGGTGAAGGAATAGTCTTCTGAATGTACCCTCCTTTTTCTAAATTGTGGAGGATTTAATTCTGCCTAGTAGTTTCTTTGCACCATTTATCAAAATAAGGATTATAAAAATACAAAGACCTTGTTCTTATAACCATTTTACAACTATATGTAATCTTAGATTATATGTGAAAAAAATTTTTGATAGCAAAATTTTGAGAGACATCTTTGGCCATCAGGAAACAGGGGACAAATAAAGAGGTCATTTTATTCAGTTACAAAGTCATTGATTTTATTAGGCAGGTTTATAGAGAGAGGTGATGTTGCTTGTTAGAGCAAGTTTTCCGCTAGCAGAAAACAGAAAGTTCTCATACACAAAAGCCCCATTTCAGGTATATATTTGTGTCATGTATTTATAACAATAGTAGGAAGGCTTTCAACTGACAAGCAGCTCCGCTTTTTCCAGGTATATTTTCTTGTGTAATAAACATATTACCTCTCCTTACAAGGTCTGGCTTAGCTATTATCCTCAGACAGTCGTAGATGTAGCAACATGACTCACATGAGGTTATGTGACTGTGCCCAACCTTCTTTTTGAAGATGAGCCTATTCAGGATCTTCTGTTTGAAGCTGCCAATTTCTTTCAAACATTTCTCAAAGTAGCACTGTATAGTGAGTTCCTAAATCATATCTCTAATCATTGTTTATCAACACTTTGGGTAGCACTCAAAGTTTTAACTTTCTTTCCCTTCACAAAATCACTGTTTGTGCTGTCACTGTGAGAAGACCTCAGCTGGAGAAGTGCTAGGGAAGTAAGAGACAGACCCTGCAGGCAAGGTGGCCCAGAACAAAGCAAGTAAAAGAACCCCAGCAAAGACTACAAGATTCATCAGTCTAGAGTCTGAATATATGGCAGACAATTACCGACAGGCATGTAAAGAGGCTGTATGATAAGGGCACAAATTTTTGTATAGTCATACATTAAAAACTTAGCTAATTTATTCTATCTTGCTCAGATCCATCACTTCCTTTTCATTTTTTTCATACTATCTACTTTTTTGTTTTCCTTTTCTACCTTTTTGGTGTTTTTTTTCCTGTTTTTGTTTGTTTGTGGTTTTTTGAGGGGTTTTTGTGTGGTTTTTTTCTGTTTGTTCGTTTGGTTTGGTTTTTGGTTTTACTGTATTTACAGTACATCTGAAAATCTAAAGTCCTATTCCTGTAGGAAGTGATAACTTGCCCTGAGAATTTTTCATGTGTTTCTTTCCTCAATTTTTTCCTCTGTAGTAGACATGCAATTGTGGATGGAATGCCAGGTACTCTCTTTTAAATATGTAATTTCTATATTTTCTATTTTATCTATTTCTGCAAAAATAAAATTTCTCTATCTGCTTTAAAGAATTTTTTCTACTAATATATTTTGCATACTAATATATTTTGCATTTCTTTAACTTTGTAGGTGATGAAGACTTTTTTTTCTTATTTCTCTTTCTGAAATTCTAATAAGCATCCCTCAAAATACTAGTCAGGTCTCAGGGTCATGAAGAAAACCACAAAAACAAAACAACTTTAAACCTAACACAAATCTTCCTGAAGTTGCTAGGAGCTACTTCACTGGCTATTTGATATAGGTTTGTTATAGCAAATTTAATGGGGATCTGTAATGTATAAAGTCAAACAGAATAGATTTTAGCTGTCAAACAGGCTTTTCTGGAATTTCAAAACTTAAGCTTTATAATTCACTTTATATCTCTACAGATATAAATTAAAGGATGATTTCTGTGTGAACTGTACAACAAAAGAGTAATAGATATCTTCATTACCTACTGTCTTTATCAATAGGCTCTAATTTCTACAAGTATAGGAGACACATTTAAATACTTAATAAAGTTTTGTTTACTGCTAATTTTACTATGAGAAAAGAATTGTTATAGTAATTACAATGTGAGGAGATTATTTCATTCAGTTTTCCATACACATTTAACACTACATTAAATGTCACCAGAAATTGTAAGCATTGTGCAACATTGAAAGAGAGAGGAATTACTGCATTTTCATGAACACACAAACTGTGTTTAAAGTCAATTTGACATGGTCGGTTCTCCATTTTTTGAAGTATAGCCACAGAATTAAATCAGCCTGCTAATACTGAAACTCATGAACATGTTGCAGTTATGGGAAGAGTGCAGCTGTCTCTGTCTTTGAGCTGACATTTGTAATCCTTCTTAAGCACAACCTGGACCAAGTACAGTTGCTCAGATGGCTCCATACTGCATCTTCCAAGAAAGGATTGTTATGCTAGCACACGGATAAGCCCAGTCTAACATTAATACTGAGCGGCTTTCAAGATAATAGCCATAACTATAGGGGACCACAATGCAGCAACTCTTACTGTGCTTTTCACCCTGCAGGTAGTGTCGTATGGAGATTACTTTGGCCTGGCAGAATTTAATAACTTGGCCACTATCCAATCCAAAATAACTAGAAGGACTTCCAAGCCCAAGCATAACCAGAAAATGGTACAGCTGCATTTTTATAACCCTGTGATTAGGCTAATGTTAGACACAGCTCGTTATCTTGATTTCAGTGTAAGAGTTAATAAGATTCAACTCTCACAAATTATTTAGATATTTATTATGGTACACTTACCATTAAGAGAGGAAGCATGTATTGAGATAGAAAGTATTAAAAGTAGTATCAGAAAATAAATAATAAAAAATAAGCATTGAAAATAGGATAAAACCATTTAATAGTAGATACTAATTTTGTAACCTACAGAAATCTATTATCTTCTTTGATGTGTTGCATGGTCTAGAAGTTCTGGATTAAAGTTCTATTCATGCAAATTTTCTGTGTTTGGATCCAGAATCACCTGTGACTTCCAGGAGACTCCAAGTGGGCTTAAATAAACAAGAGATAGTTCAGATATATGATCAGTCTGTCCTTCAAATATCACTCATTTCTCCTCACATATAGAATGGCTCATCTTTTTTATAGGAATCTATAGTCAAACATATTAGTAAGTTGGAATTTTCACGTTCAAGTCCTGAAGTTAGGTCACATAGTGGGACACTCTGGATTCGTTTGCTATTTCCACCCATAAAACAGCAAAAACAAGATGGTCTCCTTTGAACCGGATAGGAAAATCAATTTCTTAATCCAATTTTGAATTGACTACATAGAATATACAGTTATGAGCAAAAGGAAATAAGCATTTTGAACCACTATCAGATCTTTTATCAGGACCTAGAGCACAATGCGTAGGAAGAGCTGTTGAAGTATATCTGGTCATTTGTTGGTACAGCTGACACAGGAATACAGAAACCTTCATTGCTTCAACTTTGCTAAAATTAATATCTTCCCAATGATATCTTTTCCCAATCTGTGCTGTATTGTAAAAGAGTCATGATTATATATATTTTGTTAATAATGGATCATCATGGGGTTTTGAGCAAATCCTTGACTTAATTGTTCTTTAAAATGTCTCTTACATTAAAGACATATCAAAAGAAAATAGTTACAACTACAATATGTTATAATGTTAAAATTAAAAGCTTTTGGTGATTGTAGTTGTGGCGGTGGGTTTTGGGTTTTTTGTTTGTCCTGACAATAAAATAATATACTGGGTATTTCCAGGATAAAGCAAATTACACAGGATAGCCTCTGATCACCACCTTATATGACATACATCACTCAGACTAAAGGATAAACTACTAATTTCATCTTCTGTGTTGTTTTCACCCCATAATAAAAGAAGATAAAATTTGAGCAACATTTAAAACATATTTTTTACAATCACTGATTCACAACTTATACATGTATGAGTAATAACATCTACTTTCAATCTCTTGCAGGGATTGTAGATGTTATTGGGACAGTACAATTACAGTTATGGCTAATTTCCAAGGAGGTTCTGGTCTACATTTCATTCTTTTCTTTTTACCAGGACTTAAATACAGTACTTCTATTTAAGCAGGGATATAGAAACAGGAAGTGTTTCTGCAAGTACATAGGAGAGAAGAGGAAACTGAGGAAAACGAGGGTCCATTGCCCAGCAAAATGGGGGATGTGGTCACATGGAATATAGAAAAGGCTGACTTACTGAATGTCTTTGGCGGTCTTTACTAGCAGAGCACTCTTCAGGAACCATAGATCCCAAGGGCCATATGGAATTCCTGATATAAGGACAATATACCCTTGGTAGAAGAGGATCAGGTCACAGGACACTTGAACATTCTGGACATAAATAAGTCCTGGGGCCCTCGCAGGCCAGCCAAACCCTGTACAGAAATTCACACAAGTATTGAGGGAGCTGATATGTATCATTGTGCACCCACTGCAGTAACGCTGGGGGCAAACACCACTCTTCTCTTTAAGGTATATGACAGTGAGGATCCGGGGAGCTACAAGCCAGTCAGCCTTATCTCGATGCCTGGGAAGGTGATTGAGCATGTGAAAACAAGAAACTCATCAGGAGTAGCCAGCACTGTGTCACCAAGGGGAAGTCATGCCTGACCAACTTGGTTAACTTTTATGATGAAATGTCTGGCCTGGTCCTATGTCAAACTCTTGACTCCTCAGTACAAGAGAGACAGGCACATACAGGAGAGTCCAGAAAATGGCCACAAAAATGACAAAGGGAAAGGTGCATCTCTTTTTTGAGGAAAGGCTGAGAAGATGGAACTGTCTGGCCTAAAGAAGAGAAGGTTTAGAGGGATCTTATAAATATCTATCAATATGTTAAGGTAGGGTGCAAAGAAGATGGAGCCAGGCTTTTTTCAGAGGTTGCCAATGATGGGATCTGAGACAATGGTCACACACTAACACACTGGAGGCTTCATTTGAACATCAGGAAACCTTTTTTACTGTAAGGGTGACTGAGCACTGGAACAGATTCCTCAGAAGGTTTATGAAGTCTCCCTCCCTGGACATATTCAAAATCCATCTGTACATGGACCTGGGCAACTCTTTCTAGTGACCTTGCTTTGCCTGTTCAAGGACTCAGTTATTCAGTGTAATATTATGTGTATTTCATTTTCACCATACACCTGTAAATGTAAAGTAGTATAATTCAATTTAATCTCACTTTTTCCCTAAACACGATCACTTCAAAAATAAAGAGCTTATAAGGTGCTTCAGTACTTTTAAATTGTCTCTTTTTTTTTTTTTTTTCATTTATTGGAGCACTTTTCAGCTATATATTTAATTCATTATTTTTCAGATTGGACAGTAAAAATAAACAATCAAAGAATCAAAGCAGATGCTTATAAATTAGTAGATGTTAAAGGAACTGTCCTCATGTACTTTTGAAGGATTCAATTTACTGAATTGCCGAAAGAATTCCAGCAGATAACTAAAGAAATGACCCCATCCATATAGTGGTATGTAGAATCATAAAGCTGTAGAATGATTTACATTGGAAGAAATCTTAAGAATTCATTCCAACCCACGTGCCATGGACAGGGACACCTTCCAGTACATTGGGTTGCTTAAAGCTCCATCCAAACCGGTCTTGAGCACTTCCAGGAATGGGGATCCACAACTTCTCTGGGCAAGTTGTTCCAGCATCTCACTAGGCTCACAGCAAAGAATTTAGTCCTAAAATTTAATTTAAACCTTCCTTCTTTCAGTTTAAAACCATGCCCCACTGTCCTATTGCAACACTCCCAGATAAAAAGTCCCTTCCCATATATCCTTTAGGTGTTCTTTAAACATGGTAAGGCTGCTGTAAGGTCTCCCTAGTGCCTTCTCTTCCCCAGGCTGAGCAACCCTAATTCTCTCAGCCATTCTCATAGGAGAGATGATTCAGCCCTCTGGTTGTCTTCATGTCTTCTTCCTCTGGACCTGACTGAGCAGGTCTATGTCTTTCTTATGCTGGGAATCACAGAGATAAACAGGGTATTTTAAGTGAGATCTCACAAGACCTGAGGAGAGGGGAAGAGTCACCTCCTTTGACCTGCAGCCTGGATACTTCTGGCTTGATGAGACAGGAAGAATGATCACAACAATATTTGCTTGTCTCATCACAGTTCTTCCTTAGCCATCTGCTTATGGTTACTGTCTGAGATAAAAGAACAATTTGAAGGATGTTGTCTAATCAGGTAAATCTGATCTTTTGCTCTTGAAGTATCTGTAGTCTTTGCCACAGAGTGGTCCTGCATTGGTATCACTGATGTTTGGAAGACTATTGAGTACAGAAATCTCTGAAGTAGTTTAGCAAATGGTCGATTTCACTATTCAAATTATTTCTTGTTTTCCACTTTCTTGATTGTGACATGATTTAGAAGATACTGTGATGTCTCCTAGAATTATTCTAGGTATACTTTGGCATAAAATACCAGCTAGAATTGATGTGGTGTTAGGAAGTAATTAATTTAACATCAGTATGAAATGAGTTTTCTAATGTTGCAACTCTGACATAATTGATTTTAACACCAGTACCTTGCTGGTTTTTGGTTGTTGTGCACTTTTATAGCACTAGTACTAAAAATCTTTAGCTAGTATTACAGAGTGCTGCAAATGAAGATTCAAGTATTCAAATAGCCAGAGGACTGTTTATACACTTAGCAGTCATATTTGCATGCAGCATCATGCATGGACTAAGTCTATTTATCACCCAATTGGAACTGTATTTAATAATGGGTGTACACTTGTATATGCGCGTCTTCTAGCAAATACAGAGTTTCAGTTTGCATCCCTTCATGGGATTTGATCCCAAAGCCATAACTGCATTTCAGTTTTCTAAATGTCAGGATTTGACTAATTTTTAGTTATCAAATAGAATGGGGGGAAAAAAAAGTGTAGAACAGCTGTAATTTTTTTGAAGCTCATGTAATCTAAAAATGGACACACAATTTGCATGCCAAGTTTTAGCCCAAAGCAAATTTTCACGGATAAATTATACAGCCCTAGAAATACTAAGATTATAATGGCAGCAGTGAAATGTTTCTAAGTACAGCAGTGCAAACAATGACCAATTAGCATACAGTTTTACCACTTCAACACAAAAGAAATTCTCTACAACTATGAAATTTGAAAATGCCAAGGCAGATTACTAGGGATCCAAATGCAGCTTTCAGATAATGTTGTAAGCTACAAAACCCTTTCCTTAATTGTCATAAATTGGAACAAATGAGAGAATTTTTAGGAAGCTATGGTGTAGTCATTCATAGAGACTTAAAATGCTAAATCAAAAATAAAAGCTAAATCTGCTGAATATGACTTTCTGTTATCTGTCATATTTGCTGGAGAGTCTGAATGAAGCTTAAATTACTGTTTTAAACTCACCAAATTAACAGAAGAACCCTTTATTGACCACTCCCTACCTTTCTGTTGTCCACAAGAACAGCAGCATCATAAGTAAATTATGATAAACTATACATACTCTGATAATTAAGATATACACATTCAAAAGTTTTCATTTGCATAATTGCAAGGAATTAAATGCCTTTAAGATTTTAAAGAATACCAATACCACCAAATTGACTATTATTCATCATTACAACTTCATAACATTGAGTATAAATCTCTGCTCTTCCAGCCATCTTATGTAACCAAAAGTAAAAGAAATGTGCAACTGTTATTTTCCCGCTGTATTTAAGACTGACTGCAGAACAGAAGATGAAATCACTGTTATTAGTGTTATTGTCATACATATCAAGATGGTCAAGGTTAAATAACAAACAAATCAAGGTTATAATACCTTAGGAAAGCATATTTTTTTCAGCAATACCTTAAGGCTCAGGTGAAAATATAAAACTGGAAAATGGCTAAAGAAAATAAAGCATGAGATAAGTGTCTGTATTCTGCACCTGCATGTATGAATTTATTTTGTTGTAGACAGCCGCGAAAAGAAGCAAGAACTGAAGTTCTTGTGCTTAATTCCCACAGTTTGTGGTTCCCAGTATAGCACTTTGATTTGTAATTTGTGAGTGTTCAGAAGGCCTGAATAAATGTGCACACATGATTGGACAGCACAAACATAATAAATGTGATAAAGCATGTTGTTTCCATAACTAGATTTTTTTTTATTGCTTTTGAAGTAATATGGAACAAGTAATGAAGTCATAGGAAGTAATAGGATTAAATGAAGTAATAGGATTAAACTCAGTATTACCAAATTAAACATTTAATAGTTAAATTTGCCTATTTAACAGTGCAATCATCCAAACCAAGTCTATCTTTTGAATAACAGGTATAATAAAAAGGATATTTTCAGAATATGATCATTTTACTTCTAGAATGACTGATGAATTAGGTCATTGTCACCCAGATGTGTAGACAAACAAAGATAAAAATTATAGAAGAACATCACCACCACACATAAAAATGTAAAAAAAGAGAAGCAAAGAGATGAACAGTTAGCCCATAGCACTCTTGATACATTGTTCTATAACACTTTCCTTCCTGAGGAAAATGGATCAGTATTTCACTGGTCAATGGTGGGAAAAAAGTTGTATCGGCATAGGGAATGCTTTGGGTTGGTATTTTTGGTTGGTTTGGGTTTTTTTTAAATCATATGAAAATTACTAAGAAAACACATATAGGTAGATATTTAAATAATATAGAGTAAATCATTAAAACCAAAGGATCAGAGCCTATAGATTCAATGATATCAAAATTCTCTAGAATTACAACCACAGCCAAAAAAAAAAAAAAAAAAAAAAGGAGAAAAATAGCACACAGTAAATAGCAAACACACTTCTGTGTGTTTCTAGGAGTATTTTTATTCCTGTAGCATAATCCATGACAAATTCTTTATCTGTTATTAATGCAATCCTTTTATAATTCTGTAATATTTTGATCAAATAATTCTAAATTAAGAAAAAATCCACCAAAAAAGCGAATTAACTAATAATATGTTGTACCTAAATGGTTTTGAAGCACAATACAAATACATGAATTTTTGTCAGAAATCAAATATCACTATGGAAAACACTTTTTATTATAATTGTGATTAATGTTAGACCTTTTCAAAGCTGGAACTAACTTTGGGACAAACACAGGCTTTGATAAAAATTGAAGGGACAGCTATTATTTGCTTCCAGCATCCTAGTTCAGAATAACAGCTTGAGGAGAGGAAATATGAAGAATCAGGGAAACAGAGAAGAAAACATACATATCAGGGAATTTTATTGTACCCCTTGAGGTAAATTAATCACAGGTTTGTGATTAACTGTATAGNGTCCTATTGCCATAAGCAGTTCTACAAGGAGTCTGCAAAGATGTGCCAAGAGCCAATCACCAAGGGAAATTTCCCTTCTTTTCAGGGAGTCCTACTGTGTCTGGCATTCCTGCTGCCAGACAGTTTAACTCTTTCTACAATTAGGACTTCTTGTCCTTTGTGCAGTATAACACCTCAGTCACAAGCTGTGCAGTTTTAACTTTAATTTCTTTTTAATCCATCCTGTGGTACAACTTAAGGAGTGAGTAGAAAGGAAAATGGAAAGTTAAGAAAGGGGGAAAAAAAAAAAAAGTATAATGAGAAAGGACAGACTAATCACAGAATTGTAGAATCATAGAACAGCTAAGGCTGGAAGGAACATTAAAAATCATCTAGTTCCAAACCTCCTGCCATGGGCAGGGACACCCTTCACTAGACCAGGCTGCTTAAAGCCCCATCCAAACTTGCCTTTAGATAAGAATTTCTGCAAAAGGGGCATCTACAATGTGTCTGCAAAACTTGTTCCACCGCGTCACTAGCCTCATAGCAAAGAATTTCATCCTAATACCTAAACTAAACCCACCCTCTTTTAGTTTAAAGCTATTACCCCTTATTCTATCACCTCCCTCCACCTGTTGCTCACATTTCTTTTGATGCAGCCCAGAGTCCTGTTGGCTTTCTGAGCTGCAAGTGCACACTGTTGGCTCATGTCCAGCTTCTATTCACTAAAACTCCTTCTCTGCAGGGCTCCTCTCAATGAGTTCTTGTCCCCATCTTCACTCGTGTGGGATTGCCCTGATGCATGTGCAGCACCTTCCACTTGGACTTGTAGAACCTCATGAGATTTCCATTGGCTCACTTCACAACCTTGTCCAGGTCTCACTGGATGACATCTTGTCCTTCAGGTGTGTCAAGGGCACCACTCAGCTTGGTGTCATCTGCAAATTTGAAGGGGGTGCACTCAATCTTGCTGTGCTGTTCATGTCATTGATAAAGATACTAGACAGCACTGGTCCCAAGGCAGAGCCCTTAAGGACACCAGTCACGACCAACCTCCATCTAGATATAGGGAACTGACCACCACTCTACTCAATTCCTTATCCACTGAATAGTCCACCCTTCAAAACCATGCTTCTCCAATTTGGAGATAAGGATATCATGTGGGAATGACAATTTCTTACTAAGTAAAAGAGAATGTTTATGACTGTTGTTGAGTGGCATTTTCAGCTAAGGAGTAAACCTTGTGACCATTACTCTGCCTGAATCACTTTTTTTTTTTTTTTTTTTTTTTTTAAATTGCTCTTAGGCCAGATTATAAAATATATTGTGATAGTTCAGCTCCCATTCACATGCCTTTAAATGTCTGGTCCTTATTTCTTAATCAAGTTTGGAAACTGAAAAGACTGAATTAGTTGACACAAATTAGAGAGATACCAGAAGGGAGGGGAAATGATGAATTGGTGTTTGTATTTGAAAGAATCATTTCCTATTTGACATGAAGAGTCAAAGACAGAGGTGCAGTTTCTATAAATCTGTTTTAAATAAATCCATAACCTATATTTTTATTAGCAACGAACAGTTATTTCTGAGCATTTTCCATAATTCTGTCATTATTTTCCATGCACTCCTTGCCACTCCATCACCTTAATACAGTGCAATGTTTAAAAGTTGTACAGAAGCTTGAAACAATATTAGCATTCTGTTAGTTTGCTGTATCATGTGCAAAAATACTTCTGCTCTCTGGATCTTGCATCTCATTTCTTTCTTACAAACCACCTGTCACAGAGTGAGCTGCCACGAAAAAAAAATGAGCCAACATGGTTAATTTTTAGATTAAAATTGGGAGCTGGCAAAGAAAGAAGTGTTATTGGTGGAGCTATATAACCTGAAATTTATTTGACTTGTTGATACAGAGTCTTCCTATTAACAATTTCATAAAAGAGATCATGTGCTCAACCCCTCTGACATAGATCAGCACCATTGAGTTGTATGAGCTTTTTCTTTTCCTCTCCAGAATAGAGGGCCAAATGGCAAAACTGGAATTGCTGTTGGCTCTTGGATGTTTGGCTAAAATTAAGAAGTCACTGGCCAATAATGTTAACCATAATGCCCACACAGTGCTTTTGTGATTGCTAACCCTAGCAAAAAACTTTCAATTTTTCTTTTTAGTCTATAAAATTGGATTAAATCCAACATCTATTAAAAGCTGTCAGACATACAGCACAAAGACTCAAGTCTTGGTATTGATCCAAAATGGATGGCTCACAACTTTCTCACTTGCACTACTCATGTGAGAGGAAAATATCACAGTCAAATGAAAAAATAAGTTTACCACCATTAGAAAACATGCACAAAATTGTGACCATATACCGATACAGAAATATTTTCAAGTGTAAATGCTCTTCATCGTAAATGTTCTGGTTTTATGGGTTTTAAGTAGTTTTGCTTACTGGTAGGCTTTGAAAAGTAAAAAAAAAAAAAATAGGTATTTTTATAGAAAATATACTAAAACTTCATGGATATCCACTTGGTTAAGAAAGGGAAATAAATGGTGCCTAATGTATCCAACACTGATCTATGCATTTAATTGGAGATACCCATTTTTTGTAAGGTGGGTTACACACTTCTAAAGTACATTTGTCTTTTAATTAAGGTTTATTGGATTGTGGGAACTCCTGACAAATGAAAATGTAGTTAAAGCTAGAAAGCCTCAAAATGCTTACAACTTTGAACAGAAGTATGGAGAACAGACCTGGAAGAGATTCCTCCACTGGTAGGGTAGATCTGTTGATCATTCCCTCTTTGTGCCACTGCAAATTTATCTCTTTTCCCCAGTGTGTCCTGAGAACTCACCTCCAGCTCTGTCTCATGACACAGATTCAGAAAACAAGAGAAAAGCTGAAGAACTCTTCAGACAATAAGAGCTTGGGGTTTTCATTAGCTACAAACATAAGTAGACCCTGGGCTTAGTGTATGATCCAAAACATGTATATAGTCTTGAGAAGTGACCTTTGAATAGAAGCTACAGTCCTGCACCACACATCTGGGTCTATGTGTTAGATAATAACATGTTACCAATCAAAAAATTCCAGTGAGACAATAAAATTAAGACTTGGATAGGCTGGTAACAGTTTCTAGGCAGACTTATATAAATAATGATGTATAATTTATTTAATAAATAAATATAGATTTTAATGTAAATAATGGCATTTGATATAATTTTACAGAAAATAAGTTTTTGGGCTGATTGTATTCCATGTTGAAATTACAAGTTTAGTTTTAAAATTTAACCTACCTAAATGAAATAAATAAAATATCATTAGTATGTTGGAAGGTCTGCGTTTTATGTGTGCTATATTGTAGTTTGAAATATTAAAATTATCTAATAAACGTTACTGGCATTAGGAAATGATCATAAAAGGACTATGATAATTTGGCTTTGCAGAAATGCTGAAAAAACAATGGAATTTATCATCTTTACTGATGAAATTTTTAATTCTTGAATGAAACCACAGAACCAAAAGTGCAATTTAAGCCAAACTTACCACAAAGGGAGGAAGATTATATACAGTAATACTAGTATCTTAAGCCCCAGAAAAATGGAATTGTGGTGATACTTCTGCCACCATCTTCTCCGTCTTTCTTGTACAGAGAGCAAATTGTACAGTGCAGAGTGAAAAAATAAAAAAGACTCAAGAAAAAATCCCATAATTTTTATCTTAGAAGACCCATTTCATAGCCTGGAACACTGATGCAAAGTAGAAGGTTTCTGCAATGTTTCCACAAGGCTTTGCACTATACCTTTGAGCTGTAGGCATATTTTTGCAACCCTTATAAAGATTTTCAGGTTAGGTTAAGGAAAAATGCAGTTTTTTCATTAATAGTGGCTCTGCCTTACTACATCAGTGATGAGCTTTGTCATTTTATACCTACAGAAGGCTTTAGCAACTATGATAGTCAGTTGCATAGCAGCTGTCCTTGATTCATAATGTATTGTTTCATAACTTACTGTTTTTCCTTCCTGTTCATGCCAAGAAATCTGAACCAGAATTCATGATGCAAGTTTCTGTATTTTTCTGAAAAATATCCTTATTACTGCATCTATCTTGTCACTTAATATAAGAAGCAGGTGTTGAAGATAATCGGCAAATTCCAGCTTTTGAACCATGGAGTAAAAATGCAAAAGGTTTTTACTCTGTTATCTTTGAGCTCTGACACTCAAGTCTATCTTAGATTACATGGTAGACTGCTCTGAAGAAGCAGTACACTTGTATCCTTATACTCTTTTTACATAAAAAATACTTTTGCTTATAGTGACCCAGTCCACAATAGCCATGGTGCTGGCTATCAATCCCTCTAACGCCTTTTTCTGTTGCATAGGAGCTGTCTATGGCAGGGATGCCTTTCAGGAGATCAGGGCCCCATTCAAATTGGCCTTAAACACTTGCAGGGATGGCAAATCCACAACTTCTCTGGGTAACCTATCCCAGTGTCTTACCTCCCTCACAGTAAACAACTTATTCCTTATATCTAATTTCTAATCTAAATCTTTCAGTTTAAAACCAATACCCCTCATCCTACTACTACACTCCCTGATAAGGAGTTCCTCCCCATCTTTCCTGTCAACCCTATTTAGGTACCTGAAGGTTGCTAGAAGGTCTTCTCAGGCTGAGCAGCTCCAGCTGTCAACCTGTCTTCACAGCAGAGGGGTGTCTTCATGGCCCTCCTCTGGACCTGCTCAGGTAGATCCATGTCTTTCTTGTGTTGGAGACCCCAGTGCTGGACACGGGACTCTCACAAGAACAGAGTATAGGGGGAGAGCTTCACTGCCCTTGACCTGTCACTCACACACTTTTGATGCAGCCCAGTATGCAGTGGGCTTTCTGGGCTGCAAGAACACCTTGCCAGGACAAGTTGAGCTCTTCATCCACCAATATCCCCAAGTCCTTCTTTGCAGGGCTGCTTTCAACTCACTCATAACATAACCTGGTTTTGATTGCCTTTACTCAGGAGCAGGACCTGCGCTTGGCCCTATTGAACCTCATGAGGTTCCCGTGGGCCAACTTCTCAAGTTGTCAAGATCTCCATGGGCAGCATCCCTTCTCTCAAGTTGACTCAACACCAAGCTTGGGGTCATCAACAAAGTTGCTGAGGGGACACCCAATCTCACTGTTCACATCCCTGACATTACATAATACTGGTCCAAATGCCAAACCCTGAGGGGTGCCACTTGTCACTATTCTTCAGCCAGATATCAAGCTGTTGATTTTTCAGCTGCTGACTGAAAATTGCATATTACCACCCAGAATATTCACCATGCATGAAATGGTTGACCTGTAAAAGCCATGTGTCTCAATTTTAGAGACGACCATGTTGCACGGGATAGTGTATAATATTTTGCACAAGTACAGGTGATGATGTCCCTCTTCCTTTATCCACCAACCCTTTTGTAGAAAGTCACCAATTTTCTGAGCAAACATAAACAGCAAAAAGCAACTTATGTATCACAACAGAACACGTGAGGCTCTTCACGTGGGGTAAGTTTTCCTTCTCTGGTACAGTCATTCTGCTGAGGACTCAGAATGTTGGCACCTGATTCTACAGGCCTTTTGGAAACCTCAGTTTACTGTCACACATCTCACTTACCATCTTTTTCTCTCTCACAAACACATTTAATGCATACATCAACTTTAATTTACCATGACAGCTTAATTTTGTTGGTGTTTTGGTCTGAGAGCTACATGAGTTTTGCAATGAAATATTACTTTGGATGATTTCAATATCTCTTTCATCTTCTGTTCCTGTTCCTTTCTCATGTTATTTTCAGGTCCTAATCTCCAGTTATTTGCTTTTTCATACTACTTTTAGACATTACATTCATTACATTTCCAGGCAAGCATTGGTTACTTGGCAATTGTCTTAGCTCCCTTTTTAGACATTAACTATACTAACTGCTGAATTCAAATTTGCCTCTGGCAAGTTTGTGGTGCCAAGATATGGTTGTGTAAACTCCTCCATGAGGTTAATATATCTATAGCAAAAGCTGTAGCAGTCTGAGGGGCTTACTTTTGGTCACTACACATTTTTCAAAATTCTTATTTCAACAGAATTCTTTGAGCATATTATAGACTAAAACAAGTCTCTCTTTCTATTTGAATATATAAATAACATTTTCATGTCATGCATTCTGACATGTTGCTTAAAGGCAGGCATCTTGCAGAGGGCAATGACATTTCAGCTAAAGCAAGTGTATATCCTTGTGGCAATAATCAATATCTCCATCTTACTACTACAGAGAATCTCAAATTTTGTCCTTGACCACATTAAACCCTGCCAGTGCTATGCTATTTTTATGCAACTGGACAAAACCCCTTTTTAGTTGTTGTGGTTTAATCCCAGTAGGCAGTTAAGACCTCACAGTCACTCGGTACAACTGTCCCAAAGCAGGATGGAAGAGAGAATTGGAGGGGTAAAAGTGGAAAAACTTGTGAGTTGAGATAAAGACAATATGATAAGTAAAGCAAAAAGTACACATGCAAGGGAAAAAAAAAATTACTCCCCATCACCAGGCAGGTGTTCATCCATTTTCAGTAAACCAAGATTCCCTCATGAACAGTGGTAATCTCTACTAACAAACACCATAACTCCAAACATCCCCACTTTCCCCAGATTTTCTTCCTGAGCAGGACACAATACATATGGTGTGGGTAAACCCTTGGTTAGCTAGGGTAGATGAGATGGATAAACAGTACAGAAGATACCTTCTATTTTCATTAGTGAAGCTGAACTATGCTGTCTATTCATGAGAGATTTTTAATGGGATTTTTATACTGAAGATAGGTGACTATTCCATAAATATTTTTTAAAGGATGAAGTAAAATGAATCTATCTATAGCTAGTTCTAAAATACTGTCATTTTTCCAATGCTCTTATGAAAATATCATCAGGTAAGCTTAACCATCATATGGTAAGAAGCTGCTGAAGAACTGACTACCACAAACTAAAAACTAGTGATCAGTATTTTAGTAAATCTTGACTGAGACAAATTTTTCTTGGATTACATCCAAAATTAGAGTAGAGTAAGAGCACTGAGGATTTGACCTATGGTACAGCTTCCTGGACCGGCTGTGTGCTCCATGAGAAACACACATCACTGCTGTCAAAGAAAATTGCAGCAACGATAGTAAACAGTCAGAAAACATAATAAACTGACAAAGGGCATAAACAACACCAACACAATAAAAATGTCTGAAGTGTTTGCAGAAATCAGTGTATATTCTCTGGGAAACAAAGAGATTAGGCAAGTAAGGCATCAGCCGATGACACTCCAGGTTATGTGAGCTTTGCATTTCACAACTCCAAATTAATTATCATCTAGCTGTTATGCAATGATGCACCACATCCCTATGACATGCTGTTATACCCTAGATAAATTGTGTACAAATTTAAAACCAAATTCCATTATTTCTAAAGTAACAAAAATTCTTTTAGTTCCATTTCGGTTAAATTCAAAGTCAGAGAGTGGCAAATACAATTATTTTGTGTCCTGTTATGGCAACCTCAGGAGCAGGTGCACGATTGTGCTCAGTTGAATGGTATTTTTCAAACCAACAGCAGTAAGCATTTCAAGGATTTCCACCTGCCTTGTGATCACATCCTGTCTCAATGACTGCTTCTCATCAGTACACTACTCATAGGCAGCCTGGGGACAGTCCATCTGGAATGTTCAATGGTATGATAACATGGGAAGCCTGTTTGCCTAAGAGAACTTTAAAATACCCCAGGTATTGTAGTGTGCTTGAATGCCTAAAGCTAGGCTGTGAGAATGCAAGATGACTCTGTTCAGGGAGATAAACTTGGGGTCTCAAGATGATTTTCATGTAAAATATAGATATAATCAATTACTCTATATGAATTAATAAAAAAAATTCTGTTTCTCCTTGCTTTTTTTTTTTCTACTTGTTCAGTTGAGTTTTATCACACTTAACTTAGTTTCAGATATGTCCTTATTTTCATGTGCAAATTATGTTCCCACCTTGAAGGGTGACATAATAAGGTCTTTAAACTTTTGTATTTCAAACAGATTGTTTTCCTCTTTCAGTCTTGCTACTTATAACTCACTGCAGTCCTCAGGGAGCTGTGCCTTTTTCCTTGCATTTGAAGGTTTATCTTGGAGACAGGTAAAAGGAAGCAGCACAGATTTCTACTCTGGCACAGATTATATATTATCATTCTACTTCTTGCACAATTTAAAACCACCGTCAGCAAACTGTGATCATCCCAGTCCTGAACAACATACTCAAGCTTCAATTTTGATTACATCTACTAGAAGTTTAGTTTCAAAGGGAATTATAAATCAGGCTAAATAAATGTAGTATATAATGAGGAGGATTATCTGAAATCCTGATCCAACAGTCCAGAAATATTGCACGTACAAAATATCTTCCTTTCAGCTTTCGAATATTAAAAAAAGTTCATTTTTAGAGATACCAAAGGACTTTATTTTTTATCACTAATTTTGATTTAGAAAAAATGTATAAAAATGTAGTTAGAATCTGAAAACCTACATCACATCAGTTAAAAATTAAATCAAATTTTTCCATGACTGAATAGCATATTTTAACAGTATATTTTTATAAATGCTTGTCTGTATGATATGTTTACTATGTACCCTCTTTACAATTTCCTTTTAAACTTGCCTCTATTTCCTCACATATTTAATTTGGTTTCAGCATTATTCTGATAGAGTATTAACCATTTCAATAACAATGCATTCTTATGCTGTTGTAATTTTTGTCAGGGAAAAACCCTTTTCCCCCATTAAAAATTCTGTCAAATACGTCAGAATTGTGACATTGCAACATTATAAAGCTTACATACGTCAAACAGTGATAAAATAAAAACTCTATTAAATATAATTACCAAATGCTAATATGTTATAAATGAAATTAGGATCAGGCATATTAGACCTTTCATGAAAAAGAAATCACATTAAGAAGTCATTACTAAAATACCTTTCAGACCTAAACACAATCTACTTCCTGAAGTAACACACACTTAGAATTGAGGTTACGTGATTTTAAATGTTATTACTGAGAACTTAAAAGACTTTCTCTAGTTACTGTTCCAGCCTGTAGCAAGTAACTATAACATCATCCTTTTGCAATCTGAGAAATTACCTGCTGACATCAGTCTACACAGGAACATGACAAATTTCAAAGCTGAGACATAAATGTAGGAAAATATTATTCTCACAGAACATTGCATTGAGAACAATGATAAATTCTATATAAACTGCTGTGTTTAACTGAGAGTTTTTTTTTCCAATGTGTATTTTAGTCACCCATGAAGATCCATCATGCTGTCCACACTTCAGGCTTGGTGAATTCACAGTTAAATAACTAAAATCACTAAGAAATTTCTGGAAGTAAAACATGAGAAAATATATGGAGGTTTTGAATTTGAAAATATTATTGGTAATAATTGTAGCTGAAATTTGTCAAATTTCCAAAATTAAGACAGTATTGACTGTTACTGTCTTTCTGTTTCTTTAAACCCATGCTGGGAAATGATGTATGACCTTTGAATAGCAGGCCTGACTTTTTGTCTAAAATAAGCATGCTTATGAAACACAGAGTAAAATTTTAAGCTTTAGAAATAAAAGCTATATTACTAGATCAGTCTAAACTTTGGAATTCAAACTTAGACCCTTTATTTCAAGTTCACTTTACTGCATCAGCATCCTGGGAATAATAAAGACTTCTGATGACAAATAACATCAGAGCAATAAATAAATAAAAGGCATGAGGCTAATGGAAAGTAAAGTCAGCAACTCACAAATACTAAGGAGAGCAAAGTAAGAAAATAAGAGAATGGTTTAAATCTGATCCTGCTTTCCATGCACACAGTACAAAAATACATTCTCATTTCTTTGGGGAATAATATTCAGAATACCGTTCTTCGTTAGTGAACTTGTCATACACCACTCATGCTTGAATATAAATACAGGAATATCTCTATTACTTTTTTATTCCTTCTTAGGAAGGCATATCTTTCCTTGTAGGCACTCAAGGTTTTCCTAAAGCTGCACATGCACATCAGAGACAGTATAAGGAGGTACTATTAATCTTCATAAAATTGATGGTGCTGAACCAAAAGTATAAAATAGGAGAAGTAAAGTGATTTTCTACTGCTCTTATTTTCAGATTTTATTTACATTTCTATATATTGTACATATTAAAATAGAAGCATCCAGTCTTATTTCTCAGGCCTTTTTTATCTGTTTTTTAGATTGAGAAGAATAAAAGTAAGGAAACAAAACAGGGAGTGAAAAAAAACCAATATATTGGGTAAAGATGTCAAGATGTTTTCAGTGGGGACTGCAGGAGTACCTTCTGTTGGAAAATGTGTTGGGAAAAAAGTCAAGAATGGGAAGGGGAAAGAGGAAACATGCTATTGATATATTTCCTTTTGTTTCTCCCTACCTAAAGATATTGTAATAGGCAATAAATTAAATTTATTTTCCCCGTTTCTATTCTGTTTTACCTATGAGGACAATTGTAAAAGCAATCTCCCTGTCCTTAAGTCAACATATTTCCTATCCTATTTTCTCCCCCTGCCATGGTAAGGTGAGGAAAGGAAGGAGCAATTGGGCAAAAATGTGTCTGTTGGCCAAAGCTAAACCACCACAAACAGTTAAAGTTTCTTCGGGGTTTTTTATATACAAAAATAATAGGGATTTAATCTGTGAAATCCCTGTACATTAACCAATAAATAAAAATACACAATAACTAAACTCTTTTATTTGCATCAAATTTACCCATCCTTCAACACTTTATACAAATATATATTTCCTGTGCTACTGAAACTTGTCTAAATGTATCTTTGTATTTTATAATAATAATAATAAATATAAAAATGAAATATTACATTATTTATTTCATTCAGCAGTTGCATTAAAAATCATGCTTGAAACTTACTAAACATAAGCAGGAGCTATTATTGCCCACATAAGAGCAGTATTTTAGTGAAATTAATTTAAAGCAAATTTTAATGACCTAAAAGGTAGGACTAAGAGAAAAGAAGCAAGTCACTTTAGATGTCTATATAGGTGGTAGAAAAAGATAAGCACCTTTGGAAAGTAATTCAACCCACTCTAAATTACTTGTATAAAAGTCATCCACCTTCAGCAGCTAAAGTCAGCTAAATTAATCCTTCCACCCCTCAAATAAGACTTTTTTTTTCCAAAGATAAGTGTGACATGAACACCAATAGTAATATTTCATCATCAATATTTTGCCAAATTCATGTTCTCTTGGGTAGGAGCTTTACATAAATGCTAGAAAACACATCTGCAGTTAACAAAAGGAGAAGAGACAGACAAAAGTGATGATATGTATTTATTATTCAACTAATCCATCACCATGGATAGATCACTTATAAAAAAATATTTAATAAGCACATACATTCTTCTGTTGTGTTAGGTGTCAGACATGTGCCACCTAGGGCTGACTACTGAGGATTATGTTACATCTTCAAGCACAGTGAAGATAACTTTAAATTTTTTTGCTTTTTGCTCTAAATCAAAAACAGACTAAAAAGTTGGAGCTAGAGGCAGGGTTGAGTGCACATAAGGAAAGTAGAGACATTTAACATCTTCCTGAGATGAAAAATTCAGGACAAAAGAGCTCCTTGAAGAGTCTTCTCTGGGATACCATAAGAGTTCCTGTATTCCCCAGTTACCCTGGACAGCATTGATTGCAACTTGTTTCCATTATGGGTATTAAAAAGAAAAAAATCGGAAAAACAAGCCTATGCAAAATACAGACTGAAAACTAGCTGTCCTAACCAAAGTTACAGAACCTGCACAAGAATGTATTGCAATGCAAATTTAAGAGGACAGAGAGAGGCATACTTAATTAATTTTTTAAATATAAAACTAAGCAAGATCTTTCCTAAGGCATCATGTGGGGCAAACATCCTAGCTTTTTGAAGGTAATGCATGCTCTTACTCCTAATTTTTCCCTACCTTATTTTTGGTTTTTTTGCCTCAGCTGAGTGTCTGCTTTCCTGTGTACCTCTAATATGTTCTTCAAGGTAACTGGCTTAGTTCATATTGTCTTAAAATAGATAACTAAAATAGGCCAAATTAAATGGAAGGCTAAACTGCCAACTCAGATGGGGATTCTATACTGTAGGATAGTAGAGTTCAGTGAGGTGAATCCCACCTCCGGTGTACCATTTTTGAGTTGTTCTATAGCTTATAAAAGTTACATAATTAACAGAATGCATGTGTGTCTGTGTGTGCAGTGGAGGATTCTTGAATCAATTTCATTGATGTTCCTCTCCTTAAGTACAAACACAATAGGTTATAAAATATGAAAAAAAAAGGGCACATATATAATAAAAGTAAATAAATTTTAGGAAAAAAGTAAAATTCCTTTACCTCAAAACTTAATTTTAGAGTGGGAAGTTATTCAGTACTACTTTAATGACTTCTCAGGCATATTGTCTAGAAATTTCAAACTACTTCCATAGCTTACACTAATTCTGAAGGATGCTTTAATGATTACATGAGAAGACTTGAGGTTTTGTTTTATATATATATATATATGAACCATAACTTCCTATATGCTCATAACTATATATAACATCAACTTTCAAATAAATTAAGAGATTAAAAATATTATCTAGGAGCCACAGTTGAAATTTTTTGCAGCTCGGTTTCTAAGCACAACAAAAGATATCGGGGGGAAAAAGGACTATTTATATTTCTCTTGCACTAACTTATATAACATAAGCCTAGTGAGAAAAGATTTTTAATGTTCATTTTTAGAAAGTAATTGGCTAGATCAGTGAAAAATCTAATCTGTAATAGATATAAAGAAATGTAGGACTTTCTTTAATGGGAAGGACAACCCAGCAGTCTTCCTCTGCTCTTCAAAATGCTGTGAAGAAAGCAGGACTAATCAGTGAGATGCCTGCTTTTTTAGTCTAGGTTGCTATGTGAATGAGCTCAATAATATCTTATATGGTCTTTCCTGGAAGTCAGAGGGTGAATATCTAGCTACAAATATTTTTCAAATACATAGATACTGTGGCTGTCAGAAAGATGGTTTCCACAATTCTTGAACAGTCTGTCTGTAGAGATATTGCTTCTACTTATTTGAATGTTTTAATTCACCAGAAATAATTTCCTCTTTTATAAAGAACTGAATATTTAGCTCTTACTAAATAATATTTTCACCATATGCATTAAATGCTCATGAAGAGGCATGTATCAGCACAATAAAAATATTGACTTCATTGTATACAACTACCAGTAGCAGTATCAGAACAACAGATATGGATTGGACAGGAAAGCTGAAAATATTAAATTAATCAGTTGTTTTATTACTTTGCAATTTTAAGTCTTCTCATCTATAGAAGGAAACATCCCTTCACTACAATTCCTTCCTAACTTCCCTGCTCTTATCTTGGTTTAAAAAGGTCTAATCCATCTGTCCATTTTACATGATAAAAGAGCAGCAGTTATGGCTCTCACAGATGAACAGGTAAACTGGGTGAGGGAAACAGGGGGAAGGGACGAGGGAATGGGTGTGAGGGGAGGGGAGAGGGACAAAAAACAAAACAAAACAAAACAAAACATAAGAGAGAAAGGCAGTATCTACCTTAAAGATCCTTCTTTTCACTGAATGTTCTCCAGACCTTTCCTAGAAACAGTAATGATGTATTTTGTGAAGTCTCCTGAGAGCGGAAGTAAATATTTTCTGAAGATTTGTACGAATACTTAGTTCTACTGCATGTTCCTTCTGTAGACCATATGCATTAGTAATAACATAGATCAAATGAGACAGTAAATTTCTGCAAAAAAAAGGCTGCAACAAAACATTTTAAAAATATTGTTATTTAAGACAATGAAAATTGTCTATCTCCCTAGCTATTGTTAATGTTAAAGAAAACTACTATGCTAACTTTTTGCCTCTTTCTAGATAAATTAAAAAAAATATTGGTATTCTTTGACTTTAGCTAAAAAAAAATATTAAACATAATGTGACAAGTATATAGTCATTTCTGCAGAATGACCTTTTGGCTGTGAAATTTCAGTTTATTTGACAGAAAGTCTGATTTTCTTGGAGACCTGTTAGTTGTCTGGATCATATCTGAATAATAATTTACAAGAAAATAAAAATTAGTAGAATGGATGTGAAAAAGTGCAAAAGAGGCATAGATACAGTGAAAGGACACATTTTACAGACAGGAAATCCTCAATATAATGCTAGAAAAGTAATTCAAATTTGCAATATATAAAGTGCCATTAGAATCTCTAACCAAATCGACTACATAAGCATGTTCACACATTACTTTAGGTCAGAAGTTTCAGAACACAACATCTCTTAACAAAATTTTGTTATATTTTTATGTTCTTCTATCAGCTAGGTAAATCAAGTATCATATTACCTCTCAGAAATATATGAAGAGTTATACAAAATTTATTCTTCTTTCTAAATAGTATTCTACATTTTAAACTTCCCAAAGCTAAGACAGAAAATGAGTCACCAGGTTTCTTTGTTTTTATCATACTAAAAACTTCCACCTAGCAATACAGCATTCTAATTTCTAGATTATAGGCCATAAGAATGAGGATCACCTAATTTCCTGTGTAGAATGTGACAAATGATGAAAGAGTTTTCAAGGATTTCTCTGATTTAAGACTTGGATGTAAGCTTACCTTCAGGTGGTTCTCCGGCTGCCACTGTATGACATGGCTTCCATTCTGTGCAAAACAGGCTTTGAGTAAAGTTCAAAACAAACCCTACCTGTACATATGTAGAATACAGAATGTTTGAAGAATGGCATCTCCTTTCTCCAGGAAATAGGTTATCCTATTTATTTCTCTTTCTCCTAATGTATTTTCTTTCTTGGTGTTGAATCCCAGCTACTGTTTGTATGTAGTGTATTTAACAACAATGTACATATCAAAGGATATATGGGTATATGGATCCTGCTTATTTGACTTATATATTCACACATTTAAGTTTAAACTAGTCACCTTGGCAGCAGCCACCTGGTCATTATTGAATGACCAATTTTGTAACATAAATAAAATATTTTATGTCTTAAGCAAACTAGAAATCTTGCCCCTGCCTTTCCACAAATAAGTAAGGGTCCTCTGATTAGACACTCCTTAAGAAGAAAAAACTTAAATTTGTTCTTTCTCCTTGGAAGGTTCATGATCGGTAAACTGAGTTTTAACATTGAAGGATACAAGAGTTAAAGACTTATAATACATGTCTACTAATGATTCATATTAATGATTGCATAATGCTTTACTAGTCCTCAAAATTACTCATTGGTCCATGCTATTAGGACAGTTTGATATAAAATAACACTTATAAAAGTAATCTTTTAATTCTTACTGTGGGATTAAAATGACAAATAGAACAGTTGCTCTTTCATCTTGAAAGGCTTGTTAAGGTGAAACATCCTGTGCAATCATTGAAATACCTAGAGGTCAGCTAAACCAAATCCCAAAGGCATAGGACTAGCCTAAGTAATTTATGCTTCAAACGATTTAGGAAATGAATCTGTTCAGATGTCTGTTGTCATGTCAGCCATACATTATGATCTGAAAGAAGTCTGGTTAATTACCAGCCATAAGGAGGGTACTTCAGTCTGTGGAAGAGGTATGCAACAGAAAATTAAAAAAAAAAAATTACAACATCACCCTCTCCATACAGTTACTTTTCATTCCACTTGAAAAAGTAAAATCCAGCTGATGATTCTTTTATTCTCAAGGATTATGTAAGTGGATCTTCTGTGAAATTAAATTTATCTTTGGGTTTGTATATTTGAGTTAGAAGTTAATGTTATTCTAATCTCTCTGGTTCTGTAGAAAATCTGGCTAATAAAATTTTGTTTACATTAATATTTACGAATGTATCTTGAATAAGCTGGCTCTGGCTGAATGATGGAAAATCATATTGATAAAGAATGTGATGCTGAACCTCTCCTTTGAAGACAGATGTGAAGTCAAGGCCTTATCTCATACCTTGTTGTCACAGAGATATCTGTCTTCAGTTAAAAATCAGTCAGAGAAAACAAATGTTAAAAACTAAGCAAAGGGGTAGAGAATCCACTATAAGAAGTCTGCACTTGGCCATCTCTCTTTTATCTTATTTCATTTACAATTACCTGTATTTGGCAAGTTCTGCTTCACTATAGAAGGTACTTAGGTGATGAGGCTTGAGAGATGCTTGAGTGTGCTTTACCAGTGATAAAGAGATGGGAATATCTTTTGTGGATGGTTGAATGGTTATTTTTCAATATTTGTAAGAGTTCATTATTAATGAACATTTCTGTTGCAAATACATGTGTCAAAATAAGCTTAACATTATGAAATGGTTGCTTGTAGGAGACTGTAAGAATGGCTGGCTGGTTCAGAACAACCAGGTGGAAAGCTTGGGGACAGGGGTATTGCAGGGCAATTTCTGCATAGTGGGACAGTGCACTGCTCCACATCCTTCCTCATGGAGCTTGTGGTCTGATCCCAAACCAGCTGCCAGGCATGTGGCACACTGGAAGCCACATCACAGTGCCAGGTGACCACATGGGTCCTGGGGGGAATATTACATTGCAGGCATGCACCTGAGGAGGGCCCCAAGACACCAGAGCAGGTAAAAAGACAGCAGTACAAGTGTTGGACACTCCACTGCCTTGGAATTAAAAGCAGCTGAGACCATTCTGGGTCTGAGGCTGTGACTATACATACATATCTTTCTCTCTCTCTCTTTCTTCTCCTAACTTCCTCTTCTTGAAATACCTTTTTAATCTTAAAATATTTCAGTCAATGACTTAGGAAGTGCCTTGTTGTGTCTGGACAACTTAAAGC
The DNA here is from genome assembly GCA_013396995.1 of Dicaeum eximium. Lineage (NCBI taxonomy): Eukaryota > Metazoa > Chordata > Aves > Passeriformes > Dicaeidae > Dicaeum > Dicaeum eximium. The sequence goes on along the minus strand of VWZP01001424.1, from coordinate 1,055,927 downwards.
TGTATAAGTTTAAGTTTGCTAAGATAAAGTTTGGTAAGTGCCTTACTGTGTTGGGTTATTGGTTTAAGATTTGCCAAGTATCTGATTCTATGTTCATGTTCTAAAATTTACAAGTAAAAGATTTTTATTCAATGCCCTGAAAATTTTGCTGTTTCTCTCATGCACTGTCAGAGTCAATCTAATTATCCTCCCCATAAACTCACTAAGAGCTGGGGCTTAGCATTACTGTATTTGTTTCTTCTAAAATATAAGAAAAAATTGTTATTGGGTAAAACAGACTGGGTATTTTAAATTTTCATTGGTACCACACCTTATTTTAAGTGAAATTTCTACTAGAAATAAAACACCCTTTTGTTTTTTCTATTCTTTACAACATATAATATCTTGGAAAATAAAACATGGGATATGATAGTCTTCAATTAATCAAGTTTTCAAGATATTGATTCTTCAAGGAGTAACTATTTATATCACAATACCAACGAAAGTTGTTCAAAATACAAAGAATTTCAAATGTCATAGCTAATATTTTATATTTCATGGTCAAATTCTTGTGCAACAGTGATGCAGTAGATATGGAAACGTACGTTTATAAACGTGCTCATTCCCCTTTTAAGATGACATTTGTCATTCCAGTTAGCTATGATTCTGGGGGAAGCTGGGATGGGCAGAAAACTGTGATCCAAAAGCAGAAGGGCCTCAGGTTCTGTACCCTTCCAGTTCATGCATGTCTGCTGTGTGATGTTGCTGAACATTAAACTATCCTCAGGGATCTTTTAATGCGTTACAAGACAGGAAGGACTTGCCTGCTGTTACTAAACTAAACCTTTTCTGAGAATTATCATTACTGTTCTTTACAGGTATGATATTTTTGCTTTCTATTCAACACTCACTCACCTCCTTTTCCTTCAGGATATGGAACATGTTAATGTCAGTTTTTAATTTTTTTTTTCTCTTTTTAATGTGGAAAAGAATGTATGTGTTATTTCTATTTAACCATCCGCACTTCCTAAAAGACCATTTCTCCTCAATTCTTAACTTATCACTAAGTGGGGGAAGAATATACACAATTTCTCACTGGTATGTACTATAATAATTATATTTTAAAATTGTCTATTATTGTATTTATATCATAATCCCAAGATTCTCACTCTGAAGTTTTCATATGAAGACTAAAATTATTTTTGTTAATGTATATTATCTTTCTCTTATCAAATACTTTGCACACAATACATACTGTAGGATACATGGACACTGCACTATTTTATGTGAATCATTTGGGAATTAGCTTTCTCATCCTTTTTATTAATGTAACATGTACCATGTCCTTTTCTTAGGCATGATAATAAAAAAATCTTCTGCTTTTTGATTATAGATATTTCACTGTAGAATCAGTTACAGTTTATAATGTTGCATAATAGTATTTACCCATCAGCAGGAAATTCACTCAAGTCATCTTTGCTTAGTATTTATACTTTGAGTTTTCTCCTCTTTTGTAAGTACGAAAAATGTCTGTCTCTTTCTCTTAAAGAAGATGTCATCATTTCTCTTCAGGGACAGATTTTTGAAAGCACCCTACAAAATGTGCGTGCCTGCTTGATAACACACAAGAATTTCACTATTGTAGGCAGAAGGCTGGAGGTCAAATATATAATTTCACGTGCTTTCTCTGAGCCAAGACTTTGGTTGCTCAGTGGTAGGTTATTAGAAACAAAATATTGTCCCTGTTGGAATCATTGATAGAACTGAATTGACCTTCTCAAAAGAATTAGCCTTTCTAATGATCAGATCTGCAAAAAACCCCAACCCATATATATGTATATTCTTAATTATATATACACAAGCACATTCACATTTATGGGGAGATGCTAACCAGCATCTGTTCTTGCTCAACTCCAGAAGGGATGGGAGAGTTGACTCCTATGCAAAGTATGTTAATTCTTGTCTCAGATTTACATATTCATTAATTAGACTCATTTTACAGACATGTTCCCAGATATTTTAAAATAGATATTTTAATCCTTTGACTACGTTTTTCACTAGACATTCTCACTTTCAAAATTGTTTTATCATTCTAAATAACCTTTCACAATTCAATTACTCTGAATAACTATTTTAATTATTTTAAGATACTTGCTTAAGAGGAAAAGAAACATGCTGTTTCTCACTAACTCTTTGCAACAGACAAGCTGTTATATCAGTTGTAAAGAAAATACAATTCCTTTCTTCCCCATTCTTTCTTTTGGTTATATTTATGCCAACACTTTGCAGTGCTCTTTGGTGTCTTTTTCAAATCTTCTTGTGGACATTTGACCATTCATATCCTAAAAGGTTTTTAAAATTTTTATTTCTATTTTCTTCTTCCTTATTAACATGATGCTCCCTTAATGATGTTCAAGGTAAACTAGAAATCTCTGTGCTTCCCTGGATTTTAATTTCACCAGTGTTGGAACTGTTCTGCCATTATCATTTTACTACCTGTATCCCCCTTTCCTTTCTATAGAAACAGCATTGCTGCTGGATTTCCTTCCCCTCCCCGCCCTTTATTTCTTTTTCCTGGTCGTTGAGCTCCTTTAAAATCCTCCACTTCCTTAGGGCAATAGCAAAGAAGACTGTGTGTATGCTCAGAACCTTCCTTCTCATAACATAAGAGAATCAAAACATAAAGTTACTGACAACATATCAAAGCAATTCTGCAATGTGGCGTACTGGGAAAAAGTATTCTCAGGAAAATTATTAAGGATGCTTATGAAAACAAGGAATGAGGTAACCAGATTCCTTTTTTTTTTTTTCTTGTGAATAAATCCTATTTCTAACATATCTCATGAGTAGAAGAAGCATAAAAGTAAAACATTAACAGAAACAATGTCAAGTTCATTCTAACCTGAGGCAACTACAACTGGAACCAACTCTTCAAAGAACAAGGAAAAAAAAAGAGGTAGCCTAGTATCAGCTTTGTCTGTAAATCAGTTTCTCTCTCCACTAAAAAGTAAGCAAAAAGTGTATAAATAAACCAAAATCTAAAAATGGCTTTTATTTTTTTCTGCTGGTTCCAATTATACAAAATGATGTCAAAGATTCTGAAAATAATTTGATCGTGTATGTATTTTTAGCACGAAAATTATGCTCATTAATCTTCCAGAGATACTAAGTGGTAATTGGTGTACGTCTTTATTTTTCTTATGATAGCAAAGCAGTATCTTTATTACTTTATTGCTTATGTATTAGATAATTTTGGAAACTTTCTTGCTGCTGCAGTTAAAATAAGTGTCATCAACAAAATGGAGACAGTGTCTTTGTACTTTTTTTTAATTGCATATTCCATTTTCTTAGTACAAATGTTGTGAAAAACTAATTAAGGAAGGAAAAAAAATAAAATAAGGAAACTAATTTTTAGCAAAAACAACCCTGAAATTAGATCTTATTTATTCTGTTTTAATTCAGCAGGTGAAATGTGAGAAATAAACCTGATGAAAATTCCAGGAATACTGATTTCAGTTTGTTTGGGATTTTTTTTAAGTTTCTGGGAAAATTTGAGGAGGAAAACATTAAGTAGCAATTTTTGATTAAACTCCCACACAAACTTCAAGAGGAAAACAGAAAAGCTTTAACAATCATTTAATATTTAATAGTTACGATCTCTTTGACCACCTAATAAAAGTCACATTTTCCCTGGTTCTGCACATTTAACTGGTGGTATGAGGTAAATTTATGATTTCTGCATATGTGCCATGCATACCTTTGTTTCTACTGAGGTCAGGAAAGCAAGCATTTGATTAATGTAAAAATGTCTGGTCAATAATAATTTTTTTTAAATCCAAACAACAATAGAGATATAAAGGCAAAATTTGAAAAAATTAAGAAAATTAAAAAATATAAACAGTGTCATGGAAGAAAATTATCTGGTTGAGATCAGATGGGTAATAAAATGTAGAGTGACACCATGCTATAGCAATGCTTATTAAAAATTCAGCACTGTCTAACTAGAGAGATTTCAAAGTTAACAGAAAGCAAATATGAGATGTCTCAAAGTATTATAAGCTTTTCCCTAACTATCTCAGATACTGTTGTTTTTATTAAAAGTTGAAAGGGCTCTTTAGTTCACAGTGTTGCTAGAATTAGAATGTAGACAGGGCTGAGAGACAATATTTACAGTTTCATTCTTCAGAAAGGGTAATAAAATAACATTTGCTCTACATTTTCCTTATCATTTCAGCAATACTCAAGGATCTGTGGTTACTAGCAGGCAAAGATTCATTCTTAAAGGCAGGGGGATAAATAATGAATGGTGAACTTCTTGGTTATGACAATCTTCTAAACAATATTATGTTTTGTAATTTTTTTTTCAAATGTTAGTCAGCTAACTCTGAGCTCAGATTTATATAAGACAAAACTGAGCTAATCCAAAAAGGATGTTATATTAAGATAGGATTATCATAAACAAAAATCTGTTTTAATTTCATAAGGTAAGTCTTTCAAACAAAAATATATCTAAGCCTTGTAGTGTACCTGTCTACTGCAGGGTTTTTTTCTCACTTATTATATAGCACCTGTTATGAAATGTCTCTAGAAAGATAATAGCTAACCATTTAAGCTAATTTGTCCATTAGCTTAAATGGACAAATCCCAGAGCCAGTAAATTTTTTAAAATATTTCAACATTTCTGGTTTTGTTCCTTTCTTGGTGGCATCAGTAGCCATTAAAAGATTTTTGTTAGGCTTAATTATTCTCTTAAAGAAAGACTGTTTTATCCTTTAAGTAAACTTTGAGGGATTCCACCACATCAAATTCAAGTACAGCCTTGACTGTCTTATTTGTCATGGCAAAATAGAAATGGCTTTGAGATCTTAGCATTCACAGCAGAAAGGAATTTGAAATCACCTGATCTGATTAATGTTCTTCACAGCTGAGGCTATTCTACAGCAGTATTAGTGATGCTTGGTAGATTACTTATCTGCAGAAGAGCTCACTATTAATATGTCTATATTTATCCTCTGTCCTATGAGTTCTGATTTTAACAGAACCATTCTGTCTTCTTGATCAGTTTGCCAGTATTCAGTTGTGGGGCTTGTTTTGTTTTGGTGGGTTTTTTTTGTTTGTTTATTTGTTTTTCTATTTTGAACCTAAATCGCTGAACTTCAAGTTCTGAAACAATTTGCTTACAGTGTCCTGTGGTTGCTTAAAAACTGTTTATTTGTTCTGCTGTATTAGGACTTGGTAAAAATAGATGACTGTAAAAAATCCAGACTTCTACTATGGTCATTGCATGTTTGTTAATCTGATGGTACACTATACTTAAAGTCAGAACTTAATGTTCTGAAACAGTTTGCTTTCCTATCCTCCATGATTTTCCACTTCTTTTCTTCTTTAGATAAAACTAGTTGAAACTTACAACACAGTAATGTTTCTTTTTGGGTGTGTGTGTTATAAGGATTAAAAATAACATATTTAATTTCAGAAATATCAGCAAATACTTTATGATCATGACAAATGACTGCAAAACATGTTCATGTGAAATGCTACCCTGCCCTTAGAGTGAAAGTGCCATAGCCAGCTGTACTCCAGTGGATTGGAATTCTAGGAGCAGCTAGCCTGGGTACTTCACCTGGGGCCAGGCAGACATGATGAGTTCTGTCTAAAATAACTTGCTTGGCTAATTTCAAATTTCTAATGACTTGTTAGCCTGGTACTAGGAGCAGAAAAAGTTCTCCATCTTTGGCTCTTAAGAAGAGGATAAACATGGAGGATGGGAAAGCAAAGTCTCTTAGAATTAAAATTCTGACTTTGAGTATAGAGTATTGCCAGATTAATAAACATGCTATATGAGGGGGAAAAAAAATCCCCAAACATACTGCCATGTATCAAGAGCTATATCTTTGAAAAATTCTCTCTTGTGAACTTCTAAGACCCCAACTCCTACTCCTACAAAGTTCTCCCTACTTTGCATGCAAATACAACTGAAACATTTTAATATTAATAGACAACATTTTCAAAATTGCTTGAATCCATTGGATTTCTATTAACTTACTGAGGCAGATTTTAAAAACTCTGCAGGGACTACCTACGAGGATGTTCAGACAACCTCCAAGATCATTCATGCTGTGGAGCTACGGGCCTTTTCCACAAGTTGAGCAGAGCTTCAGCTGGTTACAGGGTCCGTCGGCTCTTTCATCGAGGTGGGAGTTGTCCTTGACAGGCTCATGCAGAAGTGAACTCCTCACAAGGGAGAGGCACAAGTGCCATCACATCACCACTGGGGCCAGACTGTGGCTCTACAGAGACAAAACAGAGTCCTGGCCTTGAGCAGGGGAGGTGCCCCAGCTGAGATTCATCAGGGTGAGTGATGTGTGTTGTCCTCAGCACCCAGGAAATTGTGACTTGACCCTTTCTTTTGGATGCTAACATAAACTTCTAAGTGAGTTCCACCTGTGATCTTTGTCTTGCTGCTTTTCCATCTACCTTAATTATTCTCATCTATGTTATTTTAATGTATGATAAGGCAAAATAAGTACTGCATATAATTGGCATCACATGTGTTATATTTCTTTCATCTAAATGGCACTATTTGCAAAGTTAACAAAAAGCAACCTAGCAAATTTTTGGATCTGTTTTGATCCACAACTATTAATTGTTTTCCTTTGTGCATAATAAGTTCCATTGAGAATTGTAAGGGTAGTATTTTGTTATTTAATATCAAAGGCAGAAGTGCATGTATATTCATGCTCTTCTCAGAGTTTGTAATGATCCACTGCTAGCATTTTAAGGAGACTGCCTGCTTTGTTGCTTTGGTTTTTTTTCCTTCTTCCTTCTACATCTGCATTGAGGCCGCCCTATTATTATCATCCCTAACTCATACAGAACCTTTAGTTCAGGTCTTCATCACATAAAGAATTTCTATTGTAATCCTTTGTCAGTGAGACATTTTTATCACTTCTTGTAAGCCTTCAGGCTATATAGAAATGCTCCTATTTGAAATTAGACTAGCACAAGATTAAGTCAGAGAAAGATTAAATCTCAGTAGCATGGGTTTGTCTCATCCATGAATACATATCAAGTTTTGTAAAAATGTAAAGTCTTCTCTGTAAAAGTGTAAAACACTGTGTAGGACCTATCCTTAAAAAATATAAATGAAAATAAGATGAAGAAAAATATATAAATTCAGTTTTCTTTTTCAGTACAGAAATACATTTCAATATGTGACTAATCATCATAATAAAAAAGCTCCAAATACTGTCTTACAGTAACTAGCATTGAAATTGAATATTTGAGGGTTTTTTTCTTTTTTGTTTGGTGTGGTTTGGCTTATTTTGGTCTGGCTTTGCTTTTGGTGTTTTATTGTTTGTGGTTTTTTGTCTACTGTAATATTTTTTTTTTTTTTTTCACTTTTCTAATTGGTATAGACAGTTAAATTCATGTTCACACAAAAACAACCCACAAATGGTCAAATATATGTTGTGGAACTTCATTTGGTCAAAGCATTAATGAATTCAGTTTTCCTTGGTCATGCTTGAGGTAAAAACCCAAACAGATAAGACATAAGAAGTTTATATCTTTATTAATTTAAAATATTTGGGAAAAAAAGACAGTTGAGAAAAGTGTACAGCCTGCACAGACATATTCTTTCATTTTGCAAAGTGAGTTCATTTTTAAGTTCCATGTGCTTGACCTTGTTTTTCTCTATATATTGTTCATCAGTAGTAGTAATTCATTATGATTATTCTTGACATGATGGGAAAGGAAATAAGAAATTTTTAATCAGTGTGGTTTTCACTTAAAAGACACATAACAAAGTTATTCCCTTAATTTTTATATGTAGTATTAGTCCTTTAATAGGCAGACTTCACTGCTACAAAAGTAGTACTACAAGGTGTCTTCCATGCATCATTCTTCACCACCTGACAGAACTGCTTTCACAGCATGGCTGAAATATAATTTATTTCACAAAAAAAAAAAAAAAAAAAAAAAAAAAAAAAAAAAAAAAAAAAAAAAAAAAAAAAGTGGGAAATTGGGAAAAAAAAAAATTGTTTACTCTCTTCATGAGAAAAACATCTTAGACTCTGCAGGCTACTTGAAACAGCTTGTGTGTCATGTGTCCTCCCCTCTCCAAGGCAGTATTTCTCAAAGTCTCAAAAAAAATTCACCTTCTTTATGAAAGGCTGTGAAAACACTTGAAGAGGAAAAACCTTTCTTCTTTCAGAAGCCTTTCTAATGATGGAGAAAATTTGTCAAGTGAACATGAACAAACAAGAAGGCAGAGGACAAAAGACACGTACTCATGAAGCTCAGAGAAGAAGTAGGGAGTGACTGAACATTGCAGAGAAAATTGAATTCATCCCAACACAAAAGGGGCTAGAAGGTGGCCTTTATTTCAGATAACCTGCTTTATCAGAAGTGTGGATTTGTTGTTTCTTTAAATGGCCTTCTCTGAGTTAAACAAAAACGTTTGATTGTCTTCCTGAGCTGGTTATACCAGCATCGAGAAAATGCATATACAGCTCAACCCAGCACAGATTGTCAAAACAGTGAATTCAACTCTGAAAAAAGCAAAGGACTTGAGCTGGCTTCAACCCACAGATTCCTTCCTTGTAACTGGGGATGCTCAGCATGGCAACATTAAGCATATAAAGACTAGGAGAGAAGGAAACATGAAAAGGTAGAAGGGCCAAGTGACCTGGGATAGGTATAGACAGTTTGCGTGCACAAGGAGCGGGTTAGAAAAGCCAAAACCCATGTGAAGTTGAATCTGGCAAGGGAGTGAAAGGCAACAACAGCTTTTGCAAGTAAATCAGGAGAAAAAGGAAGACTAAGGAAAATATGAGACTGCTGCTGAATGGGATGAGGGGTCTGGTGACAAAGACAATAGGAAGCTCCAAAGCAGCAAATGCCTTCTTTGCCTTGATCTTCACTTATGAAATTCATCTTTGCGGTAGAAAAGTCCAAAGTAATTAAAACATTATTTTTCAGTGGAGAAGGCTAGGGTACATTTAGAGAGACTGGACATATACAAGTCCAGGAGACCTGTTTTTGGTCACACACAGGTGCTGAGAGAGCTGGCAGTGTCATAGGCCATGATCCATAAGGGTATGTGGAAAGTGAGACTGTCTGCTTCACTGATATTATCCAATCAAGGACCTTTCAATGCAAGGGGGACAAAAAGTAAAGGGATAAGCAAAACCACAGAGAGACAGAAAGCTGAAAGACAAGTGATATTGTAGACAATATGAAAGGCCAAAAGTCTCCACCCAGTAATTGATGAGCTGTAAAGAAACTGCAGACAGTTAGCAAGAGGACAAAGGTGATTTTGCAATTGTTAAGAATAAAGGAAGGAAAAAAAATAAACATGAGGATACTTGATGAGGGCAGCTGTGGGCCTGTGCAAAATTAAAAGTGAGTGTTTAGATTAATGGGACTGAGGCAAAAACAAATTGGGGAAAAGGCAAAAAGGGGTTTAGAACATGCCAATCACACTGCAGCCAGTCAGTTTGTCTTTTAGCCTTCCACATTATCACTGCAGTCTTTCCTTTCTTCTTATTACATCTCTTCTTAGCCATCTGTATAATCTCATTCTCTACTTGGTGTATGTGGGAGTGCTTTTAGGACTAAGTGCTAGCCACGTGGGAGACCAGTGTGAGTGGATATGGAACATCAACAGGAGTCAGACAGAAAAGGTAGGTGATCCCATGCCTGTGGTGTGAGCAGCGGGAACAACGTGGTTCTCAACATCTATAGTTGGAGATGCCAAAGCTTCTCCCTGGATATGTCATTGTTGCATTAAGGTATAGAGATTTGGCAGAAGATAAACCCTGTTGCATTCCAGCTGGAATTCTGGAAATGAGAGAGACAGGCTGTGGCTGGGCTTAATTCTGATTAGAGCCAATTCAGCAATATAAGTCTGGTCATATTCAATAAGAAATTCCATGAGAACAGATTCACAAATAGTGCAGTTTAGCCACTATAGATCTGGTGGCATTCAATACGTACTTGTGTGATCCTAGATTGAGTAATGATGATGAATAGTGTGATTTGCCAAGCCAATACTATAGGTCTGGCTGAGTTCAATAAGAATTTACACATCCAGAGTAATGCAGGGCGCAGTTTATTGAAACAACAGAGAAGCAGGTTCAGGATTGCCAGTGATAAATGCACTAACTATAGAGTGCTAATATGTGTTGTAACAAAAAATATATTAACAATATAATATCCATTAACACTGTAGGTGCCCCTGGACTGTACTATCAACTAGTGGAATGAGTGGAGGTCCCAGGTTCAGCTATTGAGAGGGACCAGGATGAGTGAGGCTAGTGAGGCGCTCAGTTACTGCAGGGGGAATAGGTAGGACCACAGGTAAAAGCCCATAGGCCTGGTGCTGACTGATCGGGGAAAATGTCTGTACCTTCCCCACACCTGGTGTGCATTGGGTGTGCATGTTTATCTGGCAGCAAGCTTCAGGCTGGAACAGTCTGTAATGGTGGGCCTGGGTCTGCCATGGGGTATTGAAAAAGGCAAAGTTTCATGCTGGTGTGCCAGGTGGACTTGCAAATGTAAAGGGCATGTGTAGCCAGCATGTGAGTGTTGTTTGTTTCCAGAGAGCACCAAGCTGGACCACTTGACAGGGAGAGAACCTGTGCAGCAGTTAAGAGGACCCACGATCTAGGTAGGGGTGCTAGGCAGAGGTGTACTGGTGTTAGGGGGAGCTGTGAATGAGCGTGTGCTTTGTGAGGATAATGAAAACTCAAAGATCTCACTCTGGTGAACAGATTTTCCACGCATGTTCTTTCCATAACAAAGAACAACAGATCTTTGATGAAAAGTGGATATGCCATTTTGTCCTGCTTACTGAGGCAGATTTTTCTTCCAGTGATCAACATTGATACAGTGCCTTGAGGGGAAGCTGTGTGAGAAGCAGCTGGGGTCACTTGGTCTGTTCAGCCTGGAGGAGACCAAGGACAGACCTCATTGCAGTCTGCAACTTCCTTGAGATGGGAAGAGGAGGAGCAGACACTGATCTCTTCTCTGTAGTGACCAGGACAGGACCCAAGGAAATGGAGTGAAACTGTTAGGGTAGGTTTGGATATTAGAAAAAGTTCTTCACCCAGAGGGTGGTTGATGATTGGAATGAGGTCCCCAGGGAAGGGATCACAGCACCAAGCCTGAGAGAGTTCAAGAAACATCTGGACAGTTCTCTCAGGCACATGGTGTAACTTGGGTATGATGCTGTACAGGGTCAGGAGCTAGACTTGATGATTCTTATGGGTCCCTTCCAACTCATAATATTCTGTTATTCTGTAATTCTGTGATTTTGATCTTGTGTCCTGATGGTTTTAGATGGAATAGAGTTAATTTTCTTCCTTGCAGTTGGTACAGTGCTCTGTTTTGGATTAAGGGTGAGTATAATGTTGATATCATACTGGTGCTTGGGTTGTTGCTAAGCTGTTCTTACCCTAAGTCAAGGACTTTGTAATTTCCCATGCTCTGCCACTGAGCAGGTGCAGAGGAAGCTGGAGGGGGAACATGGACAGGACAGCTCACCTGAACGAGTCAAAGGTATGTTCTGCACCACAGAATATTTGTGGTGCTCAGTTCATAAACTGGGGGAGTTGAGCAGGAGTCACTTTCTTGGAGGCAAGCTGGGCATTGGTTAGCAGGTGGTGACCAATTGTATTATGCACCACTTGTTCTTCTTGGGTTTTATTCTTCTCTCTCTTTCCATTACTGAGATTAATATTGGTGTTGTTATTATAATGAGTATTATCAATATTATTTTTTACTTTGTTTCAATCATTAAATTGTTCTTATACCAACTCACAAGGTTTACTACTTTTTCCCCTGATTCAAAGACAAACAAGAAAGTGTGCCCTTGCAGCAAAGACAATGAATGTTACCCTGGGCTGCCTTAGGGAAGGTGCTGCCAGCAGATAAGGGGGGGATCTTTACCCTGTGGTAACTGAGCAATGGCACAGATTTCACAGGGGGCTGTGAAATGTTTCTCCTTGGAGATATTCAAAAGCCATCTGGGTATGGTCCTGAACAACTGGATCTCAGTGTCCCTGTTCCAGCAGTGTGCTTGGACCAAATTATTTCTAGAAGTCCCTTCAAATCTCAACCATTTTGTGGTTCTGTGAGTCCAAAACCTTTGGGTTTGACTACACTGCAAAACAGATATTATATAAATGCAAGGCATTACATTTATATATAAATGAGCATATAATTAATTTACAGTATATTTAAATATAATATAGCATAAAGACAGAATTTTTTTCCTCTTTTTATCATCATGTACTGACAAAGCCAGAAACAGTCTCAATACTTCAATAATAGCATATGATGAAGTAACTCATTTCATGTCAACCTCTAGAAAGCAGGTCCAGTCATACCTAAACATGTTAAGGGAATTTGGGTTTACTTCTGCATAAGTTTGAACACATGAACCACAGTTTTGGAGCTGTTCTCAGTTCTACCACCTTCTCAAGTTAACAGCTCTGAACTGAGCAGACTATGGTGGGTTTCTGAGGGTGTTCATGCAATCCATGACAAGTAATCTGACATTTTACTTCAGAGTATATATACACAGGAAAAAAAAAAGTTAATGTAAAAGAAACTAACTTAATTTAGTCTGTACTAAGTATTTATATTTTAGAATGCGATACTATCGTCTCTTTCACTGAAATGGAAGCTACCCCAAACCCAATACTTTCAAAGGAAAGATGACATATTAATTGCACAAAATATTTGTTCACTTTTTAAAATGTAGGAATTTCTTCTTACTCATATGTAACAAACTGGGTGTGTCTCACCATAACTAAGATACCATTTGTAATTGGCATCCATTCAATATTCTGATTCAATAGCCTTGCATTTATTAACAGGTTTAATTTTTCCCCTTTAAATTAATAGGTACTTTTTTTCAGCTAATCCCAAACTTCTCAATAAGTCAAAAATTCAAAACTGGATTACATGACCATTGCTTCTGTTGTTTCCATTCTCTTACATTCCATGCTGTAAAAAGATTAGTTATACATGCTTTTGTTACTGTTAAGTTACTTATTCTCACCAGAATTAACTGTTTTGGAAGTGAGATTAATTTTTGCCGTATAAATGTGGAGTAACATTTATACTAGTATTCTGAATGCTAATGCAAAACTTGAACATTTTTAGCCAGATGTTTATTCTTCAAAATCAAAATGAAGATAGAAAAAGAAATTAGGGAAAAAAAATTCTGAAGCTCAAATATCTTCAGGCTTGGTGAGCTGGAGTAGAAGTTGTAAGGACATAAAAACAGAATCGAGAGAACGTAGGTGAAGTGTGTTTGAAATCTACCAATATCTTGAAAATAATTTAATTAGTTCTGAAGTGAAATTCCATTCTGAAAAATCACGTGTACTACTTCATTATGGGTCTGCTCTTTGAAGGAAGCAGTTGACTTCCTTCGAGTCTGAATCTGGTTGTAGTTTTGGGTATTACATGCTCCTTCAACCACACTGTACATATCATGAGTCAGACTTGGCTGACTCTGGCTTTCACAGCCCCCACCACAGTGCACACTCAGACTGTGGACCACTGAGCACCCCGGCACACTGCTGTGACAGGCAACAAATAGCTTTGCCATCACACCGTGAAATCACTACCGTGGTAAGCTCTTGCATGATTCTCAGGGTATTTTCAGCTCGTAGAATTGAAAAAGAAAATCTCTCAGGGAAGACCCAAACAGAACGATGTTCAGGGTGCGCAATCTACTCTGGAAATCTTGGCTTGTCGACCAAGAATAGGTTTGTGATATAGTTTTCCTCAGGAATGTGAACATAGGCTCTGCTCCTGTCTCTGTATTACACTCCTTATGGCCAAGAGACATCCTACTTCTAACCAAGCATGAATCCTTTTCAAGCATGAAATCACTCTCTTAAGCATTTGTTTCTTTCCTGATTTATGCAATATTCCCACAGCTTTGATTTGTTTCTCGTTCCATACTATGTGTTCTCACAAGTTGTTTTTCAAGGCACCAGTCTGGCTTTAAGGACTTCCAGAAGGTGGTGGTATACAGGGGAGGTGGGCAACTGAAAGTGCAGAATTGCCTCACTTTACACGTTGGCAGATTCAGTCCTGCACTCCTACCAATGTTCAACATTATGCAGTATTGAAATTTTGACCTTCCAGTGAACATCTGTAGCAAGGCTTGTTGATATTAAATAGTCAGTGCAGAATTACTCATAAGTCAACTTCTTCCCACTTATCTGTGCTTCTAAAAGGCACTTGTAGCTTTCAACATTGTTGCTCAATATCAGCCTTCCTTCTTTAAACTTTTTTACTGTTATTTATCTCATTCAATTCTCTTGTAAACAGTAATCATAGGTTCATCATAATGGATGACTTTATGTTTGTTTGCACAAACTTTAAAAATTCCTCAGAAAGTTCTCTTTTGAATTTATTGCAGTTTACACAGGTAAGAGGACTATTGAAGACTCAAGTCTCCTCGGTGCTGGCATAAATTACAGAAGAAAAAGGACAAGGTAACATTTTGGATTTTCTCTATTTAATGTTGGTTAAAAAAAGATAAAGACATTTCTTCCCCAAAATAACACCTATTTGAGAGATATTCATGAAAAAATTTTCCTTCTTTTTTCAGAAATAAAATACTTATAAATTGCTGTATTACATAAATGTCTGCAATCTTATGTGGCAAAACTTGTGATTCATTTAATTCTCAAGCTAAAGAGAACATAAAGATTTCTGTGAGGTTCTGTGAAGTGAATGAATCATTAAGAAAGGAATGTGTCATTTAGCCCATTTTAAACTTAGTGATGTTGTTACATAGAATGTCTTATCTTTAGATTATAATGTCACAACATTTTTTAACATTGATTTTAATGGACACTTCAAAATCTTTTTGAAAATTGTTACACTCACAGTCACCTAAAACCTGAACAGCTTGACTAGAAGCCTCAAAGTTTTAGAAAAAATTTCAGTAAATTAGAAAAAAAACCCCAAACAATAAAAATGTAGCAAATCAAATTTGCATTAAAAAATTAACTAAAACTCTAAGTCAATCATCTATGATGGAGAGCCGTGTTCAAAAACAAAACTATAAACTTATTTAATTTCTAAATTTAAAACTAAGTTCACCCATATCAAGATTTCCTCTGACTTCCATTGCTCCATTGGAGGTATTCTTCCACTGTTTATATAAAGATTGTCTTCAACAGTAGTTTTGATTGCCATTTGCTGGTTCCCCCTAGAAATGGGTGAATGTATTTTCAGTATAACCAATCTATCCATGAATACAAACAACATTTTCTCCTGTAACATTCTGAAGTGCCTCTTCTATATATTTCATATTAGTGCCATTTTTCTTCTCAGATTAACAGATTCTTTTATTATTATTAAAGAGAATTTTGATATAGGCAAAGTAATTGATGGAAGACACAAGACTTTGACCTGATGGAGCAGTTACCAGCTTGTAAATCCAGGGGTGCATCTTGACCATTTGTAAATTTCATGATAGACATAAAACAACTCTCATTTTCTTATTGTACATAAAACTCATCAGAAGAAAAACTGAAGGAGAGAGAGAGATGGTTCACAACAAGAGATCATTTGATCAGCATGCTTACGAGACTATTGGTCATAGCACAAAGTGTACTATCTAGTAGTTTAGATGTAGCCTTATTAAAATTCCTTTAACTGTTGAGAATTAAAAATAGGTAGTTAATTTCTTTACACATAGGTCTTTAATTTCAGTGTGGCTTCATCTGAAACATAGACTTAAAGCCTCAAAGAAATAATAATGTCCCAATTAAGAATTTTTTTTGTCTAATATGAAAGAAATTTAATGCAATATTCCAAATAAAAATTGCATGAATAATCTATAGAGATGATGTTTCTGCAGAACTTATAAAACTAATCAATTTTTTTTTGTAATTAAAGAAATGCACAGTCTCAATGCAGGATGTACATATTTGCTTTGTCATCTGAATTGTTCCACCACTATGGATGCATTTATGTAGCAGCTTTGTCTCCTTATTCATTTATTAGCACTATTTTTTAATAGTACGCACTCAGAACACTGAGAAGATATGCAATGCAGAAATTATAAGCTAAACACCATTTATTCAAAAGATATTAAGCCTCTCAAGTTTATACCACATATGCTAAATGTTGCATCATGAGCACAGAAAGGGAATTCTTTTTCTCATGCTTCCTTTCCTCATTTCATGCTACTTCAATTATTGCAACAATTAGATTTATAGAAGATAATAAGAGATGATGGAGTCGGTTGACCCTGGATGGATATCAGGCACCCACCCACCTCTCTCTCACTCCCCTCCACAGCTGGTCAGGGGAGAGAAAATATAACAAAAGTTTCAGGGACCAGGAGAGATCACTCATCAAATATCGGCACAGGCAAAGCAGGCTCAAATTAGAGATATGAAGTGAATTTATTGCTAACAAAATAAGAGCAGGATAATGAGAAGTAAAAACAGACATTAAAAACACCTTCCCCCCCGCCCCCTCTTCCTCCTTCCCAGCTCTACTTCCTCCCCCAGCAGCTCAGAGAGACAGGGAATGGGGGTTGTGGTCAATTCATCACCTGTTGTTCCTGCCTCTGCTCATGGAGAAGAGTAGTTCCCCTGCTCCAGCATGGGTGCTCCATGGGGTCACAAGTCCTACCAGAAAACCCACTCTGGCTTGGGCTTTTGTCTCTATGTCTGCAGGTCCCTGCCAGGAGCCTATTCCAGTATAGGCCTCCCACAGGATCACAGCCTCTCCTCAGGCACACACCTGTTCTGGCATGGGTTCCTCCATGGGCTGCAGGTGGATCTCTGCATCCCCATGGGCTACAGGGGCACAGCTGCCTCACCATGGGCTACACCAGGGGCTGCAGGGGGATTTCGGCTCGAACCTGGAGCACCTTCTGTCCTTCCTTCACTGACCTTGGTGTCTGGAGAGTTGTTCCTCTTGCACATTCTTGCTCTGCTCTTCTCTGGCCATGATTATATCTACTCAATAACATTCTTTTTCTTCTTAAATTTGTTACCACAGGGGAGTTACTATCATTTTTAGTTGGCCCAGCCTTGGCCAGCAGCACATGCATCTTGGAGCTGACAGGAACTCTGCTGGACATGGTGGAAGCTTTTGGTACCTTCACACAGAAGCCACCCTGTAGCCCGCCAGCTACAAAAATCTGGCCATACAAACTCAATGCAGGTACTAACTTAGCCCCAGACTCTCCTGACTTCTTCATATTCACTGAGGAGCTAAAGTCAGTTCCATGAAACACCATGTGAAAGAAAAATAAGAACAAATTAAATTAAATTAATTTAATTTAAAATAGGGTTCTGCTTAAATTCTCTTTATTGGTTTCAGTCACCATTGACAATAANGTTTCAGTCACCAGTGACAATAAAGGACATAATGAAACTGGTCTTCCCAGTTTGTAGCAGTTTTTCACTAGCACATACTCCTTGCTAATGCTGAGAAGCAGCTAGTAGAATATTTTTTTTCATAAAGGTTGAAGAGGATTAAGATATGAAACTAACATGAATAAGAACACAATAAGAAGACACCCCATTTTAAAGAAAACTGAGACATCCAAAATTTTCAATAACAGCAAGAATTACAATAGAAAACATTTTCATATTTGGTGCCGTTAAAAGCAAATCATAGCATTACTTTTATTTATCTATTTATTTAATAATCTGTTTAGCCTAATTATGCCCATAAAAAAAAAGCCTGAATTGTTCTAAATTATAATCAGTTTCAGCAAATTTAATCAGTGGAATATTATCTGATATCTATAATAGCCATGTTCATTCAAATCACATTAGCCTGTGTTAGCTGCTGCATGTTCCAAAATGCAAGATAGAGGAATTCATTTGTTTACATAGTAGGCTGCAGATTAAATCCATGCTGATGTATGCCTCTTTTTTTTCCAAACTCTTATTTTAATTCTCATTACCAATGAAAACACACAGAGAACAAATATTTTTTTCTTTACCAAATATAATTAATGAATCACTTCTATTGGTTTTATTACACTAATTACTAGATATTGTGTCCAAAACTTTAAACCATTATTCTCTTGGAATTTTTTTGGACATATCTTCTTTGGACAAAATATTGAGTTTAAATTTGTACAGCAGTTAACCAACTAGCATCTCAGTCCCAAATGAGGCTTATAGATGCAAAGGTAGTGTCATCAAACATTTACAGTCATATTATTGCAGTCAGAAAAAATATAATTTATATGCACACATATCTGAGGAATGTACACAGAGAAATTGTTTCCTATCTATCAATATTAAAGTTTATGCCCTGTTCTTCTTCTGTTTATTTACAGAAATTAAAGAGCAGGAGTGTTAGGTAAGCTTTTCTAGTAAGATATATTTTAAAACTTCTGATTTGGGGTCCATAGTATTTTTATTTTGTTATGTAGCAACTTCTGTAAGCTAGCATTATTGATGATGAATACTAACATCATGAGATTGACTTGTTTGTGTTGTCTTTAATTTGATCTCTCCCAATCCTCACTGCTAATTTTAATTTGTTTTAAAAAATATTTTGTATGAGTTCTGATAATATTATTTCTTAAACCAGTGTATGACTGGTGATTTTTATTGCTTCTGTCCATTTATCATCATGCTGTTATCATACTTCTTGTACTCATTCTCACATTGTGTGAATTATCCCAAGAATTCTACAACTTTTTCACACAATTCTGACACTGATTTAGCTATTATTTTAGCTTTAGGAAGAAGTAAAAGCATTTAATTATTGTGCTTCTTAAAAGCATGAGATTTACGTTTTGATCTACTTTCAATTTCTCTTGGGGTTTGTAGGTGGTGTTCTCAGTCAAAGGCAAAGAATTACCTGACAGTGACTACCCATATCATACTTCTTCCTCAAGATAAAAAACATCACATGCTTCTGCGTGATTTTTAGGCAATTCATAAAAAAAGCTGGTAGAACCCCTTGGCAGACTGGCTCTGGACATTACCTTACATTAAAAATGTGAATGGACAGTCAATGCTTTTCAAAGAGTCTGAGAGCCTTTAGGTCATTGCATTTGTCGTTGACTGAAAGATTACACATTTGCTTTTTATTCAATTTTTAAAATGTGCCTGCAGGACTGACGGATTTTTATGGTCAGTGTGAATGGGAAGAGGAAGACAAGAGCAGTGGTACAAAAAAATTTGCAGTCAGGAGGTGTCCTGCAACATCAAGAAGTTCAGTGCATAAAAGGGACTTGTCTGCTGAGTTGAAGAAACTTGTAGGAGCTTTGGATTTCTAATAGGGCTTTAGAATTGTATGGCTAAGAGCAGATAATTTTGCTATAAACCTGAACTTCAAAAGATATCTTTCAGTCCATTCGAGTCAAAAGAAAATATGAAAACACCAAGTTCTCCAATTTTTGTGCATTAAACAATTTAAAGTAATGCAGGAGTGTGGGTTGTGACACAGCCAGGGTTAGTCTATATAGTTGTGGGTTTTGAAAATAGACTTTATTCAATCATTTTGTATGTTGCATTAGCTGCCCAGTTTGAATTAAGTAACACAGACTTATAAAAGTCAGGTCAAAAGACTCTTTTTATGTGTTAGAAAGTAAACAACTCTCAAAAGTTAAAGAAGTTACAATTATGGTTCTCTTTGAAACATTAATTTGGTCCCTCCATGTACATATGATCTGTAATTAGATCCCCTCATATGCTTTTCTTAGAAGCTGTCAGCATCATTTTGTATATGGAACCAGCCAGGCTTCCTTAGAATGCAACAGTTCAATAATTTTCTTTATTTTCCCTGATAAACATATGCCTTATTTATGGCACAATATTCAAAGCAGATTCAGAAAACAGGAATAATTCCTACTGGAATTTTTCCATGTCCCCTTTACTATAATATGCAACATTAAACACTAATGAATGCATGGTAATGGCATCCTTCTGAGATAAGTAGGCTTCACTTTCTCCACTGTACATGCAAGAAACAAAGGCCCAGAGATATTATTCTCTGCTTTAGAATTTATTTTGAGAGACATGATCTGATTTTTCATATTTAAAAATCCAAACCACTGAACTGTAATTTAACAGCTTAGAGTAGGGGGAAAAAAAAAAGTTACTTAATTACCAGCTCTGTCTATGCCTTTTGGCAACTAGGGTTGTAAAAGATGGACTGGTCTCTAGAATCTGAGATAGCATTAATCTCACATGTACATAAAAGTGCAGATCCAATCCACTACCTGGAACTGATTTTAAAAGACCAACTCAGTAGAGCTTCGGGGACTGACTGTGATTCCTAAATACAGGTCTTAAGTGCTATTTGAAATATCTTAGGCAGCATGAGACTTATTCCTAGAAGCCATATGCCTGTCTGCATTGGATTCTGGAATCCAGGTTGGATTTACAAGTGTATTTCAATGTCATTAGACACTTCTGCATATACAAGGCTGAGCCCCACCCTCATTCATATTTGGGAGAAGCTGTTAGGTCATCCTAAAAATTGAATGATTGAATGGAATATCTCTTCAGCAGGATCCAGATGACTGAAAGTGTCCACTGATGAATGTATGATGATGAGGTTTTCCTGTTTGGTCTGCTTTTGCTGTTTCACTAGAATACATATCCCTTTGCATATCCTTTGTCATGTCTGTCAGTCATTTGTAAGACTGCCAAATACTATTCAGATTTTCAAATTGCACAGATATGCATGTATAGATATCTGAGTTGAATCACCTCGTGAATAATTGAGTTCATACTGAGACAAGATAGCTAACATGTCATTGGAATTTATACCTGCTGTGAGTTTTGTGGATGTTTAAAGGTGAAGAACTTATTCTTTGCAATATGCCTTTAAAAAATATGCTACATTGAAATAGAGCTGTTTGGTTTGTTTTTTTTTTTCCCTTGGAGTAATCAATATTTAATGGTTCAGCTATATTTCTCTGTTAGTCAAATTCTTTCCTGATTGTACCTCCCCATTTCTGTGTTATTCTACACATACACTGGTGCACTCTTTCAGCTTCTAAACCTTATTCAAACTCCAGTCAAATCTACTTGACACCACACTGACCCACTCTTAGCATATATTTTGACTTATTTTCCCATCTAACCCTTTTTCCACTGAGCGGTTCTGACCTTTTATTTCAAGCTTTTTGTCTCAAGATACTCCCTTTTACTCTCTGTCCTGGGTTCATTATCATATTTATTCTTTCTTTCTGTCTTCTCCTGGATCTTCTTGGAGATTTAGACATATAGTCTCTGTCTTCAATATTTTCTACCTTCAACATTGTGTTATCTCTTCTTCCCACTCTGAGAAACTGTAGAAAATTTAGTGAAATAACAAGTACTAAGTGCTGAAAGTTGTGTTACCCTATCCTCTTCTGATGAATGAGAAAGAGCAAAATCAATGATGAATATGGAAGTTCTTTCCTTGCTCTCATTCCTAGATTCCTGTAGGCTGGTATTTTCCAATTTTTATTTGTAGGCTGGTGTCTTTCCACAGGATAGATCTGACATGGAGCTTCTTGGGCAGAATGGCCTAAAATTGGTAGTTTTTAACATGAAAACTGTTATTCTCAAGTAAAATGTTAATTATTTGATAAATACTGTCAGTTTTCACATATTGCCATATTGGATGTCATAATCTCCAAAGGAAAGATAATAAAGAAGAATCTGAAGGATGCCTTGACCAATGTTTTTCAAAATGTTAGGAAATAATTATCTTACATAAAAATTGTTTGATTTTGCTGTTGTTGTGATTCTGAATAGATAGTGCCCTAATTACAGAACTATTTATAAGCAAATTTGCTTGGATAGAACAGTTTGGAGTTGTTCAAAAAGGAGTAAACAACCACCTGAGCAATTTAATCTGTCAGGAGCTCAACTTTTGATCTTATTCTTTGGTCTTCATCTATCACCATATATCTATGTTCCAGAGTTACTTCTTCATCCCATCTGTTACACTAAAAAAGCATTCTGGCACCCATTTTTAGCTGCCACCACAATAATGGTTAAAGAAGGGTAAAAAAAAGGAAAAGAAAAACTGAATCAAGCATCCTTGTTTCCAACACATGGAAATCTATACTATTTGGCACAACAAAAGGTTTTGTGCATGACTCCAAGGTGCTGGTCCATAAACCAGGGGTCACCCATAGGTCTGCTGGCAAACCTGCCATTCCTCTCCACAGGTCTTGTATTCTCTGTAATCCCTTAAACGTAAGTAAATGCCTACGTTAAGTAACAGAACTCCAGAAAGTTTTGGCTCTCTGTCATGGATGCCTCAAAATGGTGTCAAGGATATACAATCATATGAATCTTGTAGTGAGTGATGAGGATTTCTTTTTTTTTAAGTTCCACACAATTAATCCTTGAAAGATGAGGACAAAGCAGCCCTCTTCTGACGATTTTGCATGTTCCTTGACATCTCCTGCTGGAAATTTTTACTTCATGAGGAAATGAAAATCATTATAATCTAGTGAATGGATGCAGTTTATCTCCCTTAACTTGCTGCTGAAATTTTAACCATAGCTTTACAGAAGCTAAATTGATCAATATTCAGGTTCAAGAGGCTCTGCAGACAAAATGGTTTATATAGAAGATTGTTCACAATGGGAGCACATCATTATCACTGAAAAATAATGCAATAATACATTACTGTAGAGTAAGATACAAGGATGGCAATAAGACACACTTTAAAATAATAAGCATTGTCTCTTTTTTGCACCTTAGCAGTTTAAATATTCATTAAACTACAGGAAGGGCTTGGGTGAAGGGAGAAGGAATGGCTATTGCTGGAAAGCACATGGAGACATATCCTATTATATTGAGAGGCATCAGGGAACACATTATATTGAACACTTACTGAGTTTTTTGACAGGCACTCCACCCCAAACAGATATTATTTAACAGTTAAATTAAACCCTCATATACATATTCTTCTACTTATTTACAGTGAATTAGATCTTTCATGGTGAATTCTAAATTCATACTACTTGTGCATATTACAAATGCTTACTAACACAGCAAATCATTTTGCTCTGTGACTCTTCAGAAGCTGAGCCAAAATTTTCAGCCATTAAACTCCTTATTTTTAAATTCTGCTGTTTTGTTTTACATATTTATCCTTTTTGCACCTTATTAGCTCTCTTTTCTTTTATCAGGATTTCCAGGTTTTCAGCCTTAACAAAACTAAAATCTAAAATTTTGCTTATTAGAGCATTATTAGTATTTGATAATTAAAATATAACAACAATAATTCATTTTGGTTGATAAGGTGCCTTATTTCAAACATAACTACATAACTAGTTTTCATATTTGCATTTCAGAAGATTTATATAAATTAAAACGTTCAAACACACCATGATACTACACGGTAAATGTGTGTTTCAGATAGAGTTTTTTCGGTTTTCCTACTGACATTAAAAAGATTATCAAAATTAAAGGTGACTATCAAAGAAAGCAGGAGATTCAACAACATAGATCCTTTAAAAGCATTTCCAAGTAAAAGTCTGACCATTTGGCTTGCAGAGGCAATTATTTTACCTGTAAAATTTTCCAGCAGCTTATTTTGAGCAGCTTTAATTTGATTCTTCTCAAAAATTAATATTTTTGCTCCTAAAACATAAAAAATTCATGAAGATCTAAAGAATTATACACTTGCTAAGGCTAAAATGAGTACGTTTAGATTTTTAAAACAAAGTTATAAGTTAGTGTATTCAAATAATAGGTGTAGTATTAACACCAAAAAAAACGTAAGTATCAAGAAGGAAAAATAAATCTAAGTCACAAATAAAATATAATGGATGAAAATACAGAATTTGGATACTATAACAGCAATTGTTATGTTCTAAACAAGAAACATCCACTATCAGAATAATCTTCTGTTTTCCCACCAGACATAATTTCTAGCATGATTTCATTTGAGGAACATGAGAATATGTTCAATAATATCGGTGGAGAAAATAGTGAAAAAAAGAGAGATTCAATGATGATTCATCAGAAGATGATGAAATTAATAAAAAAACACAACAGTTTATAAACAAGCTGTTACCTTGACAATGCATTGGGTGCACATGGATCAAAGTAACACAAAACTGAAAGAAAACATGCTCGAAAATTTCCTTTTCTTTGTCTGGTTACTCTTAAATAAAAATGTAGACAACTTTGTGTCAGGGAGAGGTCACAAAATAATTCTGGTTATTTTCCCTCTTATTGAATGTCTTTAACATTTTGTTCTTACCAATAATCAGACTTCAGAGGAAAGCCATCAAATAACCCAATAAAAATTTTTTTTGTTTTCTATATTTTTAGCTATTTTCCAATAAAGTGGAACTGGTGATTGTAATCTATTCAGAAATAAAAGGTACTTTAATGACTCACTGGCCAGGTAAGTTTAGCATGTATAAAATTCCATCAGTTTTGAATTGAATCCCTTGCAGCCCCAGTGAGTTGAGCAAAGCCTGGCAAGACTAACAGATTAATCTCCAGAGGAAACAGAGATCACTCAGCTCCTCTGGTCTGCAGCCAAGCTCAGGTGTAGTGCAGAATATATTCCACAAGCCAGCAGGCTTTTTAGCATGCGTGGGAACCCGTGTGCCACACAGAGGTGTCAACAGATTTTATGATATGTCAGGATGACAAAGCATAAGGATTGAGTTTTCACATTATTAATAATTGCCGTATTATGCATTACTTCACTGGTTTGATGGAAGTGAGCAGAGTAAGTGAGGCTTATAGAGAAGACACATGCATCTAAATAAAATCCATGTACCAAACTTTCCAGTGACATTACACCAGATCTCTTTCACAGTATTTATTGTAGTATAAGGTATTCATTAACTGTTTCAGAAAAAAAGGTATAGAAGCTTCAATTATTATTTTATTTTAAAGATGAAAACAGGAAAAAAGTGAGCAGAAAATGAGGCAACATGAAAGAAATAGGATCAGATCTTAGCAACTAATATTTTTGCATCATAACTTAACTCTTGTTTATATCAGCAACTCACATTACTTATAACCTGGACCCTAGAACTCAGATTTATATGTAATTATGATTTTTAACTCACATTCTGCTGCCAACACAGACTGCATATTAATTTCCACAAAAACTGTGCTCAGCATTGTAATTTGCAATTACAGAGATCATAGGACAACATAGCACTCTTTACTGTTCATTCACTACACATTGAAAAAATAATGTGTTTAAGAGAATTTTACTCTTCCCTCAAGAATTTTCAGTTTGAGAACATAGGAATCCTCAGTTCCTAATTTTCTCATTTGGCTTTTCTGCATTCCCTTAGGCAGCAACATATTTTGCACAGTGGATGGAAAAAAGGAGATGACAAAGATGGACCCCTAATCAGAGAGAGCACAGAGCAAAATAATGTCTGCAGGTCTAGATACTGCTGTGGCCAGCACAGAACGTTAAAAACTGAATTATAAACTTCATTGTGTTTAAAGATACCTGTATTTTACATATTTGTGTGTGTATATATTTTACTTTCTCCTTCTGGGTGACACTCTAGGTATGTTACATATAGTTGGCAGAAAAATGAAACAGGGTTTTTCTGCTCCTATTAAAGATATTGCAGGACCTTCAACAAACAGTAGGGTAACAGAAGGAATAGTTCTCTTCATGGATGGTCAGTACTGCATCCAACCCTCAACATCCTCATTAATGATGAAAATGGTCAGAGTGTACACTCAGAAAGGTTGCTGATGACAGAAAACTGGGAGAGGTGTCTGATACACCAGCGGATTATGCAGAGGGACTTTAGATGAGAAGGTGGAACCTGACATCTTTCAGAGGTCCCCTATGACAGGAATAAAAGCAGTGGACACAAACAGAAGCACAGTTGGCTCCCTCTGAACATAAGGAAACACTTTTTCGCTGTGAAGGTAACAGAGCTCTGCTTGAGGTTGCCCAAAGAAGATGTGGGGTCTCCTTCCTTGGCGATATTGAAAAGCCATCTAAACATGTTCCTGAACAACCTGCTCTAGGTGATACAACTTGTGCAAGTGAGTTGAACCAAATGAACCTTCAGAGGTCCCTTCCAACCTTAACCATTCTTTGATTCTGCGAAAAGCACAGTCAGGTAATATCTCCCATTTAAGCCTCTAGTTTCACATTTCTTGACCCAACCACCTTAACTAATTTTCTGTGTGGCTGATGATTAATCAGAAATGCTATATGGTGAATAGCTCCTAACAGAAACGTTAGGACATTTTGAGCTTTTCACTTTTCTAAAAGAGATGTTAGAACCAGGATGGAAATTACATGTCTTTTTCTACTTAGGACCAGCTCCACTTATTTATGTTATTTAACTGCAAATATATTATCCAGAAAAGGGGAAAAAAAAGGTATATTTTCACTATAGTAATCCAGACATAAGTGCATAAGTGTGCTTGCATAAAATGTAATCCTTTTCAAAAAAGATATCTTGTAACAAAAAAACCCCAAATAGTCACATTGCAGTAAGGCTACAGAACACAGTGGGAGACATCAGCCTCATATGCATGAAATATATTTATGAATGTTAAGGGATTACAATGGTCACAAGTACCTCTTTGTTTTCAAGTCAGTAGCAAAATCCAATTATTGATCATACTTGGTTGTCTGGAATGTTTACAGCAGACTGTATTCTTCTTTGTATAGCTGCTTTAAATAGCTAAAGGATGCAAATGGTAACTTACTTACTTGTGTTTGTAAGGGGAAAGATTATAATGGTTGAACATTCCTCAAGGGATTACTGGAACTCTGGAGCTTTAAAAAATGTTATCACAGTATCATAGAATGGTTTGGGTTGAAAGGGACCTTAAAGATCACCTGGTTTCAACCCCCCTCCCTGCTGTGGATAAGGACATCTGTCACTAGACCGGACTGCTCAGAGCTCCATCCATCCTGGCCTTAAAGTCTTCCAAGGATGGGCCATCCACAACTTCTCTGGGCCACCTGTTCCGGTGTCTCACCACCTTCAGTAAAGAATATTTTTTCACAGTAAAGAATATTTTTTTCCTGATGTATAACCTAAATCCACTCTCTTTTAGTAGAATTAAGCCATTTCCCCTCTTGTGTCACTACATGCCCTTGTAAATAGTGGCTCTCCATCTTTCTTGTAGGCTCCCTTCAGGTACTGGAAGGCTGCAATTAGGCCACTCTTCAGTATTCTCTTTTCCAGGCTGAGCAAACCCAATTCTCCCAATTCTCTCCATATAGAAGGTATTCCATCCCTCTAATGAACTTGGTGGCCCTCCTTTGAACTTGCTCCAACAGGTCTGTATTATCATAATGAATTTTTGGGGAAAGTTTTATTTGTCATAGAAAAGTATCATTCTGAAGATGATAGCTCTATAAAAGCTAGGTTTATATTGCACCAGAATGAGTTGTGCAGTCACAGCAATTCTGATCTGGTGCAAAAAATAAGTTTTTTTTTCTCCAACAGTCAATAGGAATTTCTGAGGAGTACCAAACCCTGTTCACTGCAGACTATTGAATGTCTAGTACACCAAATGCTTGTGACGATAGTTGTACTCTCATAAATATGTTTTCAAAATCTGTGTTATATAGCAGTGCTTTTAGAAATACTGGCCAGAAACTTGATTAAATGAGTTTAGTATCTACTGCACAAACATCTAGATGGTGTTTCAATTCCATTAAAATTTTGAAATGTATGGTTTGATTATCTCATATATTCTCCAAATACTAGTGATAAATAATAATATTGTAGTTTATAAGTGCTACTTATAAGTTCTCTCCTCATAGAAGAACAAATTTAAAATTTTACTGCTTTTTATTGCTCTAATTTCATTTTTTATGTTATTCTATTTTTAGACACATTTAATTCTGAAGTTGAGAAAGTATTGCCAAATTCAGAATCTAAGTGAAAAATATAGTCTTAACCTAAAGAGTGGCTGGTTATTCTCATTTCCTCATAAATTTCTCTACTGGCAGTTCTTATGCCTTCCCTTGAACTTTAAATTAGGGTCATTATCATTACAGGCATGTTTAGCTTATAAATTTACATATCCAGGTAAAGATAAGCACGTATCAAATGTATTTATTTACACTACTTGAAGAAGAGAAGCATAATTGGTTATGGAACCTTGCATATTAGGAAAAATTTCTTTACAAAAAGAAATTATGTCAAGTGTCGCAGACAGGTAGAGAAATTATAAAAAATGGCCTCATAAAATTAGGCTTGCTCTGCTAAATTAATAGCTGGTCTGCCACTTCTAAGCGCAGCTAAGTAGTTTGCAAGTTCCCGTGTGAAAACAATCTTGGTATGAAAGATTCATTAACACAACAACCTATTTTTGGGGAGAAAAACAACTAGCACCTACATAAACATTAAATCGGTCTCATGAGAATCAGTGAAGAAAATATGTAAACAATTCAAGAATAGAGAGATTTGGTGGACTAGTGAAATATCTTTTACTGACCAATAGAATAATTGGCAAGAAGGCTATTAACCAATTAAAGTTGCACACGGGGTCTGTAAAAACTGTATAAAATGAGCTGTATGAATAAAGAATGGACTTTTCCTGCATGAAGAAAAATGGAGTCTTGACTGACTTATTACAACAGTCAAACATTGGCACATGTTTTTCAGGAAAGTGGTGGAGTCATCATACCTGGAAGAGCTCAGAAAATGTGTGAGTGTGGCACTCAGGGACGTGGCTTAGTGGTGAACATGGTGGTGCTGGGTTAAAGGTTGGAACTGACAATCTTAGAGGTGTTCTTCGACCTAAATAATTATATGATTCTATAGTTATTTGTTTGGCTCAAAAGAAGCTATAATTTCTTTTGTGTCTTCTGGATGGTGTCCCAACTACATTACCAGTGTCAAGGCAATATAAGGGCCACTGGCTCCCTGGTGCTGAAACTTCACAGGTTTTGGGACAAAGCGTAGCCCTATCAGGGCAGGACCCATCCACCAGGGTCTGTCCCAGAACCATCAGCTAGGGTCCAAGCCCTGCCCAGCAGCAGGATAACTGTGAGGCAATGGGGCAGTCCCAGCTCTGGGCACTTGGCACATCCCAGGGGGTGGGTGAAGGTTGGACTGGGATGTGCACCTGCAGGAGTGCCTGGCTCAGCTGGGTGGGACAGGGCTGAGGGAAGCTGGAGACCAGTCCTGCTGTGGCACTGCTGGGGCAGGGGCTGATGTTTCTGGGGCATGACATGGGGTCCTGGGCTTTGGGCAGGGTGGAGTGAGATGCAGGGAGTTGTGGAGGGGAGGCCAGTCCTGGTGGTGCCTCCAGGGCCTTGACACAGAAAATTCTGTGATAAACTCTGATCAGGCTTTCATTTTCTTGAGGAAATACAAGTGACCTTTTTACATTTTAAAAAGCTGGGGCTTTTGAAAAGTGAAGTTTAAGAATATTTATTTTTCCACATTACAATTTTAAAATAATAATCTATTCTAACTTCATAGCCTATTATTACTGTCAGATTTTATGTTGTATTAAGAATAGCTCCAAAGCAAGTACAGTGATCAGTTCTTTTTAAACAGAGAGAGATAGTGTTGTCAGGAGACAATTTTCATTGGTGACAAATTCAATGCAGGCTCTGAAACATTTTGATATGCATACAAATTGTCTCATATTAAGAATGAAAACTAGCATGTCTTTTGTTTGCTGTATTTTCTCTTGTGCCACACACTGTGTTTTGCTGGAAGGTGCAGCTCAGCCAGAGGGAGAGAGGTCACATACTTGCTCACTGCTGGCTGTCATACATTGGATCAATACACAGTTCTTTGGAGCAAGCGGAGCAGCAGGACTCTCCTGAGGGAAGGAAGCAGAATGGGAGGACTCAGAAGTCTCCACACAAATGCATATTCCCAAGAACGGAAGGAGACACACTATAAAGAGGCAGAGGTGATACACAGGTAGTTTCCAGAGGTCTCCATTGCACTGCTTGGAATTACTCATTACCCAGCAAGACATTAAATGTTGCTGTACTCAGAGCTAGAGTGAGGAGAAAGGAAAGACCTACCTCTGAGATGAAACAGGGAGAAGTGAGGACTTCTAATACTGTTTTCATTTTTATTTGATCTGACCAACATGATCTGAGCTTCTGTTCTACAGAACAGAAGTCATTGTACTGTAGTTTGTCCTTCAATAAAATGTAATGTCAGCAGTCCAGAGTCCTTTCAGTATTTTTAGTATCATCACTTTAAAGAAAAGGTGTTGATATACGCAGTTGAATTTCACAGTCAGGATTCCTGGATTTCATCTATGCATCCCAAAAGGAATGCTGTGGAGCCTCTTGAAGGTATGATTGATTCTGTTAAGTAGAAATCAATAAGACAATCTTTGGTCCCACACTCATAAAGCTGAGATTTATTAGTATATTTTGATTCAATGAATGTTTTTTATATGCATAAATTAAATCCTGCATCAGTATTTTTCAGGACATATTATTTAAATACAAGGTAATAGGACCTACAGATGAATCTGCCTGAGGACATTACCAGATTACAAATACTTTAATAAATTTAATATTAAAGCTCTGGTAGGATTTTCTCCTTCCTAATTAATTAAAAATAAAGTACAACTGAGCAAAAGAGAGAGTAAGAGAAAGAAAGAGAGAGCGATTTAGTGAGTGATATTATGACATACTATCAAAACAGAATTCTTTACATGTTCGTTTTCTTGAACATATCCTTTTTCAAAATGTATCAGAATTGTTAGGTAATTTTCCCCATTTAATTCACTATATTCTGTAAAATATTTAATAACTTTTAAAAGGAAATAATCAGAAGTTGTGTTACTGATTTCCTTTTAGATAATGGAATAATGAAGAAATTGCAGGTTGTATAGACCTCTCAGGAACAATGTTAATAAATGTAAAAAAGGTTAAATATCTGGCAGTACAGGGACTTGCAATTAAGTGATACAGATTATGTTTAAAATAACATTTGTTCTACGTCTAATGTGAGCCAAGAGACTCACTAAAAATTGCTTTCTAGATTATACTCTATTCACAGAAAATTAAAATAATAATCTTTCCCTGGAGTGTTGAGAGGAACTGCATTGAAGAGACAATTTTTAACATCTCTTTTTGACTTTTTTCCTTGTAATATTCTGGTTTGTGATTACTAGACAGAAGCACAAATTTTCAAATTAATGGGCAAATTCATTCATTCCAGACATCTAGTATATGAAGATGCATCTAAGTATGGAAGTGAATAAATTCCAGAGAGATTGACACCACTTGTTTTATCCAACCATCAAGATAATCATAAATGAAACCTGGACACAAAATCCTTCACCTGGAAATTCCAAGTACATCAATTCATGAATGATGGCTATAAACTGGTATTTGGTTACTGTTGAATTGTCTTGACTTTGTTTGATACTTCAGTTGTGTCAGGCCAAATGGTAAGAAGATGATTCTGTGATTATAGTATGTGCTTTCAGTAGCATTTGTATTTCATTAAAGATGACATTACTACCCAAGTTCCAAAACATATTTGCTCCATACCCTTCATTTATGGAGGTGACTTTATATCCTGGTGTATTGGGTTTGCATGGCCTGGTTTCTGGTACAGGGGGGTGCTGTAGGGGTGGCTCCTGTGAGAAGCTGCCAGAAGCTTCTTCAGTGTCCAGCAGAGCCAGTCCCTGCTGGCTCCGAAGACAGATATGTCAATTAGGCTCCAAAGACTGGGCCAATTAAAAGTGGTGGTAGTGCCTCTGTGATAACACATTTAAGAAGAATCTAAACAAAAAGTGTTTGTGCAGTTGTGATTGTGACTAGAGAAGCGCAGAATGAGAACGTGGCAGAAGAGCAACCATGCAGGTACTAAGGTCAGTGGAAAAAGAGGGACAGGAGGTGCTCCAGGCACTGGAGCCAACATTCCTCTGCAGCTCATGGTGCAGACCATGGTGAAGCAGTTGTGTCCCTGCAGGCCATGGAGGTCCATGGGAATACAGCGATCCACCCACAGCCCATGGAGAAGGAGCCGACGCTTGAGTGACTGGATATCTGGAGGATGTTGTAAGTCCATGGGAGACCTGTGGAGAGAGGGGCTCTGCTTCCCTGCCGGAGCAGCCTGTCCTTGGAAGACTGCACCCCATGGAAGTTGCCCTAGTGCTCTATTCTGTGAGCATTTAATGGAAGTGATTGAAGACTGGATAATTATTGATATTTTAGCCACTGTAAGACTAAGACATCCCTAAATTAAACATGCTAAGTTTTTTTTTTTAATTCTCAACACACATTAACTGATCTGAGTTTTATATGAAAAAAATCATCATAACTGATATAACTCTATAGCATGATTTTTGCTCTGGGTTCCTTTACAAAGTAGTACAGGAAACTTTTGCTTTGGCCAACACATTATAAGAAGCATGACAGGCTTCTGCACTTCCTGTTAGAGAATTTGAGCCAAAATTCAGAAGTGGGAAATTTATTTTAGTTTATTTTTTTCCTTAAAAACTGTGTTAATACTGAATTGCCAGAGAGGGGATTGAGCTTTTTTTAGCCTCAAAATATGTTTATTTAAAGAACATAGGACCGTTCATGTAATGTCAGATAGCTGGATAGAACAGGTGCTATGAATCTCCACTTACAGAACCTGAGAATCTTCTTGAATGATTGCAGCACAAGCTTTATATTAAATCCCCTCTCAGTCCCTTGTGAGCTGTGCATATCCTGCACACATCCTTGCAGCCATATCAGGACATCTGCCATATTCTAGGAGACTATTGGTAAAATGCTCCATTTTGTAGTTTCCCTCTTTTCTGTCTTCCTCTTTAATCCTTCAGATTTAGACTGAAAACAAGCTGTTGCAAATGGAAGCAAGCATTGAGTGAAGAAGTGTCTATGATGATCTCTATAAATTTCTCAAACAGCTGGAATTCAGCCTAGAGGTTTCACCTTGTCTTTGTTCAAAAGGTGGTTTCTTTATGTGTGAAGAAATGTGTGTTTTCTATAAAATATCCTTCATGTCTATGCATGAGGTGATACTGCCTTAACCTGGCCATGAGGTGATACCATTTTACTGCCCTTTTTTTTTTTTTTTTTAATATGTGAATATCTTCTTCTTAAATTAGAAAAAAAGAGCTTTTGTGGAATGAAGAAAAATTTTTTAAAGCAAAATTAAAATCAAAATACTGTTTCTTTTATTATAGTGCTTACTATAGTAACTATTAGGACAGTTATCGCACACACTCTCTTACCACAAAACCAGGAAATTCTTTCTAACCCTTGACCTGAGCTCTTCAACATGAGGTTTCTGAGTTAAGCACATATGTCTTTATTCTCTTATCTTAAACTGATTCTTCTTCCCCATGCCTCTATCCTGACATTACACTTCAACTCTTTTTCACAGAAGAAAAGCCATGAAAATAAGAAAAAATTACATATCACTGTGATGATGATGAGCACTTTAATAATTGAGTTGTCACATAAATATCATACCACCTTTATGATGTCATGCAGGTGTTCAGAGTTCCTTTGCATCTGAGGGAAAGGCTGCCAAGTTATTAATTGATGATGGGAAGAAACACCACACAGCATCAGTAAAACAGATAAGTAAGTTTGAAGACATATTCAGTGTCTCTATCTGCCAGCTCTCTGTTGCTTCTGACTCATCACATTTTTGCAGTTCTCTTTCATTGACATCAGGTCGTATAATTGGAAAATGAACAAGGAAAGACCCATAACTTTAAATTTATTGTTGCAAATTTTTGAATGTCCATTATTGGAGATATATATATATATATATATATATATATACACACACACATACATACATACATATGTACATACATACCTACACATAGATATAAATATGTCTATATAAAGGGAATGTAGTTCTCTTATTTGGTGAAATACTTTTCATAGAATATGTCAGATGGAAATATATTTTACTATTTCCTTTTTTTCATCTTGCCTTCAAGTTAAAAATGAGAATATAAATTTCATTCTGTGGATTTTGATATCTAAATCTATGTTTGAGATCCTAATCTGTCTACCTATACAGACCATAAAGATGTGGTCAATGTACTTATTGGAGTCAAGGGCACGGTTCCTCTTATTCTAAAGTAGATATCTAAACGAAGCTAAATGAACCATAACCCAAAAGTTCCTTTCTTGTTTTTTTTTTCTCTTCTATAAAGGAAGTCAGCTTACTGTGGGTCACATTTCGAGGCATCCATTTTGTGATCATATAAAGTTGTATTACTGTAATCACACTCACAATATTTGAATAGTAAGCTTACATGAATTTAGCCACGCTTCTGATTTTTTTCCATTAACTGTTCTGGAGTATTCCTTTCTAATTTTTCACTTTATTAGGTAATAGCTGTGGAATGAGATAGGGAGAAGATTAATGTATCAAAAATGAGAGTAATCAAAGCTGTAGATGGCAGGGAAATATGTGCATATTTGTCATATGACCTACTTAATAATAAGCAAATTATTTTCAGATAGTTAAATCATAAGCCTTAAGACTGACATTCTTAATTCTAGAGTTAGAAACTTGTAAAAAAGACTTTAAAAAAATTACACATTCCAGAGAAAACAATCCTTTAAAGCTGTCAACACAAGCCAGGAAGGGAAATCACTGCAGGTGTATAAACATGCCAGTAGGAACCTTGGAGATTTTCCTCCTCTGGGGTTCTGTCTAGTAAGAATCAGAGTTCCACATGGTGAACACCCACGCAGCCAGTATGATACCTCTTCCTTGACTTGCATGAAGGATTCTTCTATTGAAGAAAAAAAGCCAGTTAAAGATAGTCATAGAAATTTTATTACTACACATTTCTTACTATAAACCTAATATAACTTTGTAAATCAAACACTGCTTAATTCTCTCTCATTGTATAATTCTTTTCAAGATAATGGGTAAAAAGGTGTTTCAAGCAGAGCATAATAAACTGAAGTTCAATTAAACTATTACTTTATCTATTTTTTTTTTCTGGAAAGTATTCCTAACAGTATAGAAGACCAATAATTATCTCTAGGAAGCTGCTATATTTATATCCAGCTATCAGATATCAGGAAATGGCTTCCTCTCATCACGTATTACATCATCATGAATTATTAGTCATTGCTAATAAAATATTGATCTTGTGTCTATAAACTATGCTCTAGAGACTGGATATAGGTCATCTCAAGAAAATAATAGCACTCTGGCGTTATTTTCAGCTACCTTCCTCTACCATATTTTAATCAATCATTCCGATTAGCTGTGCCAAATGTTCCAAAATATGAAATATGAGCATAGAAATAGAAATTACCTGGTACAACTTTACAGATCAAATGATTTAGAAATAATTATATTAATGATGACAGCAGCCTTTGGCAAACTGAAAATGAAAACAAAAGAAAAAAAAAGAAGAAAAGGAAAAAGAAAAAAAGGTGTCCTTGAAGTCAATTTCTGCTCGCACTTTGAAGAAATTTCTCTGTTCAGTTTGGTGAAATGCCCTTTTTCAGTAGCACATAAAATAGCTTTTGATGAGCCACAGATCTTCCATTTTATTATTATTTTCCATCTTATTAAATTAAGACTTTAGATCAGGAATAGTAATTTTACATAAAAATGCCTACAGCCATAAAAATGCCAAAACTTTTGCTATGGTCTTGCAGCCACAGTTGCTTAGCCCTAATTGACCTATAACTTTATCAACAAAGGAGATCACTTGCTGAATCATAGAGATACTGTACAATTTGCATAAAGATGAGAAAATGTTCTTGAGTTTATGGAATATTGAATAACTTTTCTAAAGACTGTTTAGTTTTCCCTAATATTAGAAAATTACTGTTTCCTTTCCTCAGGTTTTACTATTGAACACAATATATTTTTTGCTAACAGAATAATAGAGTTTTAGTTATAAAAAACTAAAATAGGAAGTCAGGCTACAGAATATGCAAGCTGTGAGATGCCTTTTTTTTTCAGAGTAATGTATTCCATCTATATGCAAGATCAAATGAAGATAGATTTCCTCCCCAGGCTTAACCAAACATCTCATCACGATTCTATTTCACCTCTTATAGATAACCACAAGAAATTAGAATGAATCTTTATTAAAAATATCAATTACATGTTAAAAATACTTTTTGTTTGTTTTCATTTACCGTTCTTAAGTGCTTGACATAGAAGAGTGTTACATAAATGTGAGTGGGCAAGTGTCCTTGCCTGTTCTGTGAATTAGGTTTGCAGAACATTTATAATTCTCTTTCTATAAAATACATTCACAATTATGTCCTTTAAGTCTCTCAGCATACAGTGTAGACTGTGCTTCTGTGTCAAGGTGAACCTTCTCTCAAGTCAAGTGGAAATTTCTAAAGGGAACTTGAAGTCTGCCTTTGGGGTTTTCACCACTTGGATTCAGACCCCCATTATTTTTCCAGAACAGATCACACTTTTTAACCTGTTTGTTTCATATTTTCTAATAATAAGGATATAATTCAAGTGATACAAACACCATAAAAGTGAAAATGGTTGGTTTACTACTCTGTTAGTTTGAACAGCTGATGCTACTTTTAAGATAATGCTCTCAAAAGAAAAAAAATAAAAGAAAATACTTTGGTTAGCTTCAAAGGCTTTGGGTAGCCTGTTGAAACTTACCAGTATATGAAATAAAAGATTTGGTTCAGAAAAATGGTTTGGAATTTAATTTAATTCTGCAAGACTGTACCTGAATTATGGTCAGATCTGTGTGGGCTTTTTATTCCCAGAAGTTAAAGTGAACCAACCTTTCAACAGACTTACAGGGCTCTACAAAGCATGCTATACAAAATGAGATTTCAAAAAGTTTTACTTCTTAAGAAGATTTGCAAAAATAGAAAAAAAATCATGCAACAGATTTAATATGGAGAAATCAGAAAATATTAATATAAATGTTGAAGAATGGTCAAAAAGAAGATGTAATTTATATAATATATGAATTGCTTAGGACCAGGGGGAATAAAACACAAAATAGTTGAATCAGACAGCATGAGTTCCCATAGTTTCTATTTAAATGTGCTTAGAATAAAAAAAAAGACCTTACTCAATTGATTTTTACGTGTTTAATGCAATGGAATTGCATAAGGAAAACAAACAAATTAATGTCCACATCAGCAGAATCAATGATATATAATGGAAGAATATAGAGAGTATACTTTGGCCCGCAAAGCCTTCCCATCTCTTTTACTTTCCATTTCATAAAATATTATCAGCAGTTTTCTTGATCACAAATTTCTTTTTTGAACTGGGCCAGTAAGCCCCTCACCCAAGTAGAAACTAAGTGTATCAGAAATAAGACATATGAATTTCTGAGGTGTTGTTTTTCACACTTACTAAAATAAATTAGTCTTTCGAGTTGACATGAAGTCTGTTGGAACAATGTCTGTTGTGGGCATTAACAAAGACAATTATGCTTCCAAAGTCAAGATTTCTTTGAAAATCTCATTTGCAGGACATAAAAATTATCCATAAATTATCATAGAATGTAAAAAAAATATAGCAATAATTCTGAAATTAAGAAAGTTAAAATATGAGAAATATTAGATAAACTTCAGATAAATTTGAAATAGGCCAAGAGAAGAGGCCAAGTCTGACCAGGAATCAAAATGGTTAAGATGGTAAGATGCCTCCTTTTTTCTTTTTTTCTTTTTTTCTTTTTGTCCAGGTACTTCTTGAATATCTCCAGTGAGGGAGACTCCAGAGCCTCTCTGGGCAATCCGTTCCACTGCATGGTCACTCACACAGAAAAGTTCTACTCATATTCAGGTGGAACTTCCTGTGCAGCAGTTTCTGCCCATTGCCTCTTGCCCTGTTGCTTGGCACCTCTGAGAAGATCCTGGCTCTGTTCTCTTGACACCCCCCCTTCAGATACTTACACACGTTGATGAGGTCCCTTCACAGTTGTCTCTTCTCAAGGCTGAACAGGGCCAGCTCCCCCAGACTTTCGTTGTAAGAGAGATGCTCCAGTCGATTAATCATCTTTGTTCCATCTCCTACACCCATTCCAGGAGCTCCATGTCTTTCTTGTACTGAGAAGTCCAGAGCTGGAAACAATATTCCAGATGAGGCTTGGCAGGATCACCTCCCTCAGTCTGCTGGCAATGCAACAACTGTTTGAAATCCTTCCTTTAAAACAGTTAATCTTTTAACCCTTTGTTTTCTATTTAATATTATTTTACATAGTCCTAAAAATGTGTTAATGAGAAGGCTTTTGTATTTTCTACCAACAGAGCTTTAAAATAATTAGCATCATTAGATCTGTTCATAGGGGTTGGTAAAAAGAGGGCTAATAT
Organism: Dicaeum eximium; assembly: GCA_013396995.1. Lineage (NCBI taxonomy): Eukaryota > Metazoa > Chordata > Aves > Passeriformes > Dicaeidae > Dicaeum > Dicaeum eximium. Next base: position 1,017,698 of record VWZP01001424.1, on the reverse strand, counting down.
TATTAAATTTAAATGCAAATAAACACATTGAGGAAATACTTAGTCCCTCTATATATAGGAATAAGTCTCTTTGTGTATTAGAACTATTACTAAAATCTACCGAAAGTGACACCTAGATATATTTCCAAAGCACTTCGTAAACTTTGTCACCCTAAAAGAGAAAAAAAGTCTTATGAAACCATAAAAATAAATTGAAAATGGTCTTATTTCCAAAGCTACTGAAGTCAAGTGTAATCTATGCCCAGTTTTGCTAGTTGTGGCTTAGTTATATTGTTGCAATTATATTATTCTATTTTATTTGTAAGTCCTATAATTTATATTTATTATACTATACAGCAAATAGCATACATAAAGGTGTTATCATGTGATGGTATGTCGATATTGAGACATTTATTTGATTTTAATGACCTTTGAAAATCATCTAAAGAATGTATACTGACCTTCATGATATGTTCCACTGTGTAGTATCGTTAACATTCATATTTCATAAGCAGATTTTATGTTGAGAAGAATGATGCCTTTATTTACATTTCCAGTCTTCCGAAGAGAATGATTGTGCTTCTGTCAGCCTTTTATGTCAATTTTCTTCTCTGCATATTTTATGAAGGTTTTTTTTTTCCAATGGATTTCCTTTCTCTCTTTTGAAATTGATTTAGAAAGGTTAAATGCTGCCTGACTCATTGAAAACAGGGCTATGTTCAATGTACTCAAATAATTACGAAAATTTCAGACATGCCCAGTATCTGTCTTCAAGCATCACTGAATTTCCAGCAAGAATTCAGCAGTTTACAAAAGGAATAAATTATTGAGAATTTTCAAATATCAGTTTTAAGGATCTTTAATTCCTAAACGAAATCTATGAAATCTACTTTTACAAAGTCATTACTACACTAATGTAACTTCATCCACATGTGTCTATTTCAAATAATCTCTGCTTATCCAGCACCATTGAAAACATTTCTGTTTACCTATCCTTCAAGTAGTGATATATATTGGAAAAACTGGAAGGTGAAAAATAATCTGTAGTTAATATCTGTAGTTGTTAGATATCCTAAACATTCATAAAATCCAGAGAGATAAGTAATTCTTGAATTCTTGAATGCATCAGTCTGTCTAAATTTCCATTAATTTATTTTGTGACTCTCTAAATACCATCAAAATGGAGTTCATCTTCATAACAACTTTTCTCATTTAGAATTTCTCCACTCTGACAGATGTTTAATCTGTAAAAGATGATAAACCTATAGCCTATGAGGATAGTTCCTTGGAGTCAGTGTGGGTTAAGTGTGGTGTTTTCAGGAACTGGTGCATCATGAAAATGTATTCCATCTGCATTTGGACATCCCTTCTCCTGGGAACACACAGAATGATAGGAAGAGGCAGTAGAAGAGAAAGATGGGTAAGGCTAGGCAGGGCAAGGCAAAGCAGAGAGGGGAAAGGAAGGAAAGGGAAAGGAAGGGAAACAAAATGGAAATGAAGAGAAGGGTCAAAGTAGAGAAGAGAAGGGGGAAAAAAAGGAGAAGAAAATAAAGTAGAAATGAAGAAAAATAAAAGGAAAAATTAAAATGGGAGGAAAAGGGGGGGGAAATATTAAAATGGTGACAGGAAAAAAGGCAAAAGAGAAAAAGGAAGGAGGGAGGTAAANAAAAGAAAAGAAAAGAAAAGAAAAGAAAAGAAAAGAAAAGAAAAGAAAAGAAAAGAAAAGAAAAGAAAAGAAAAAAAAAGAAAAGAAAAGAAAAGAAAAGAAAAGAAAAGAAAAGAAAAGAGAAAAGAACTATTCTGAGGTTTCTTTAATGTGTCTGGAACATTGCCAAAACCATGCAGAGATTGTAGACACAGCTTTAAACAGCTCTGTTCTAGTCTTTTCTTTCAGCCCTTTTCTGTCAGCAAACCATGACAAGAAAATAAACCTGAGTCAACATTTGCAATTGCTTCATTAATGAATAAACAGGCCACACAGTAGACTACATTAGGAATTAAAGACTCTTGCTTGATTTGACTATGTTCATGACTTTGAATCTCTTCCTTTGTCATACTTGTCTCCACTACTCTATAAAGTTGTTTTGCTTTATCTTTGTGTCTAGTATATCTAAAAAAAAAATTAATCTATAAATCAAAGCAGTAAATCAATACATTGCCTGCCTTTACCAATCTGATAAGTTGTAACATTAAGTTTTAGTTCTATGAAAGTACCTCCTTTATTTTTTTCTTAAAAAAACCTCTGAGATCCTAATATTTCTTTGCAGAATTTCCTTACTTTCACATATTAGGCAATGTACCTATACTTTTAAGGTTGAAATACATGTAGAAAGAAATAATGACCTACAAAACTAGACATAAAGTTAAAGGTGCTAGTAGCTGGTTGTATTTTCAGTTAAATATAAAACCAATTTTTTGTTTTACTTTCTTAGCCCTTATCTGAAGTAATTAATTTATACTCTACATATTACTTATTATTAATAGTAAATCAATAATTTATTTTTATGCATAAAAGTATGCAAATCCTTCTTAATACCATCAAATCAGGAGCAATACTCCAAGAAAGATTTCATTATTGATATCAATTCAAGACAGGCATTACTTGTCATTACTCTGGTTTCCACAAAACTGGAAATCATGCAAAAAACAGGTTTAAGCATAATCTGCTGTAAAATAAAACTTATTATTTCATGAAAAAATACGGCTGCCTGGAATTTTCTACTACAAGTGCTTTGAAAAATTGATTGGAGCTTTTGGGCTTTATTTTTACTGTTGGCTTTACTTAATGTTCAAATAGAAGTTCAATTACTTCCTATGATGTTTTTGTGTTCTTGCTAAGAAAAATCTCATAAACAACTAATAAAAATTTCAAATGATTGATGAATGAATTTGATACACTGAAGTGGGGTGATGTGGAGAGAAATGTGCCAGCTACATTTTTTTGTCCTGGTAAAGCAACGAGAACATAAAACTTTGAGGGAACAAGAACTATGAAACTTTCAGATAGTTCTGTTCTTTCTGTGCTCTCTCTCCTCACCTGTGTTCTGATCANTATAAAGTGGATCTAATTATTTCCTTCTGTTTTCATTCATTATTTTTCATACTCTCTGGTATGATTTTGGTTCACACCAACCAGTGATCTCTGAGATTGTGCCTAGACACTGCTCAAGGTCAAAGTCATCCAAATCCACTCTCATTGGGGTATGTGACAGAGTCCATAGCTCAGGTCCAGTTCACTATGCCCAATCCTGGGACATTAGTTCAGGAAGTTATATTTTCCAAACCTCCTTGAGGTCATGCCCCAGTCAGGTCAGTGGCACTCTTCATACACATCATTCTGAAGTGTTGTAACAGAGCCCACACAATTTTTCAGTACTTTGACCTGAAAATGGTAAAGGTTGTGCACGGGCTCCTTACGACTGCCAGGGGCTCAGGCACCATCCAAGCCCATGTCCAAGGCCATGTGCTGTCCAGCATTGAAATAATCAGTATTTACTCACCCTCAGGGCCAGGCTGCACTGTCTGTTGTACCTCTGTAAGAGGCACAGGTTGAGCAGCTGTCATGGAGCTCAGCAAAACTTCACTGATGCTTTTTCTCTGGCCAGAAGTCGTTTTGATCATGTGTTCATCACCTTCTTGCTAGTAAGCAAACTGCAGTGTGTGGGTGGGAAGGAGAAAAGGACAAGCTCAAATGAGAGGGGCCAAGAAGCAGAGACATGCTGACAGTGTTAAAATAGGAGTAAAGCAAGCAGAAGTGCAGAAAGAGGAGAACAGAAAAAGGAACCACAGAGAAAGACTGCTGGAGCTGCTCTTTGAACAGAGAAAATATGAAATACTAAATATACTGAAAATTTAGACCATAGGCATGTCAAGTGGGATCACCCTGAGCTAATAGATGTTTGAATATTCTGGCATTAAGTTCCTTGTACCTCAGACAGGTGTAATTGTTTTATCCTCCCTGTAAGTGAAGTTGTGTCTGCAAAATAGTGTTTCTCATTTCCTCTGATACCACAGTGATGTGTACCACAGAAAATGCCCCACGAGTAAATATTTTTAATTCAGTGTTCAGATGAAAATGTGTCCTGTAGATAAGGTATGAGAGATATCCTTAATGATAAAGTTAACAAACAGTTGGTTGACTGGCTAACTCTTCTTTGCATAGACTCCCTTCTTTTCCATTGTAAGAATTTTCTCAAAAAAAAAAAGGCTCTGTAATTAGAGTTTATATCAAAATGCATATGTCATTCCACTGAAATTAAAGCTGTACAGGAAATTTAATTTGATGGTACTTGGTGTTTGAGTATTTTTCTTTATACTGCTGTTAGAGTATAGTATGTTTTTAGTATGTTGCTCTGATCTACAGAGAGAAAAGTACTGGTTTTGTTTTGTATTTGTACTTTTTATATGTGAGATGTATCTATTAATCTCACCAAATCTGGAGGAGGACATGACTGACATTAGCTGATCACATTACTATGCAGTACCCTCCCCTGTGGAGCAGAGGTCATGAATCTTTTCTTAGTTCATGAATCTTTTCTTAGTTCACTTGATAGGCCAGGTGCTCAGAAACTGCAGGCAAAGCATTTCTGCTCTCTACAATCCTTAGAAGGGATGCATACAGCTTATAAAGATCTAAAAGAACATGTAGACTGCAGATTTTGTAGTGATGCAGAGAAAGAATGACTCTTTTGTAAATGTTATTCAAGAAAACAAGCTACTTATTTTGGGTTCAATTCCAGTGACTAAGGTTTGTGCTAAATGGTATCCTTACTCTCATTGTGTCTATTTACATGGTTAATTCCTTCTCCTTGGTTGTAAAAGAAAAAAACAAGTGGCTCAGTTAAAAAAATATGCATAACAGTATACAGGAATGAAAGAAATACAAACTCATTTGCAAGCTCATGGCAGCAAAGTCTGTACTTTTTATATTTGCTCAGCAAGAAATAAAACAGAGGCACAATCCTTGTTGTGCTCTTGGGAGCACAACAATATCATTGCTATAAAATCGTTGGCTTTTGATTACATTCTCAGGTTTTGTTACAGTTTCTATACAACCTATAGGAATGACCAGAGCTCAATGAGAAAAACAAAATATTTTTTGATTTGATCAGTTTTTCAGTCAACAGTCTTTTAAATTCTTTTTACCTCCACAGGACAATGAATTCCACAACCTCAAAATTATTTTGACATTTGTGCGTGTGTTGTGAGGTTTTGCACTGCCTTTATGTCCCATTTAGAGGTATTGTGAGGCATCAGTTAACCATTTTTCCCTGGCATTTGTCGAAATAATCTTGACAGGTATGGTGCCTCACATTGCAGACAGACAACAAGTTATAATACAAGAAGTTAATTATGGTTTCCCTGTATCCATCATGACATAGCACTGTGTTGAAGAGTCAGTGAAAATGATGTGTTAGGGAATTTTCAGCTAGGAAAGCGGGGGAGGGTGTAACAGACTGCTTCTTCATGAAAGGAGTGCTTTGTCCAGCATGCTAAAAATGAGCTGCTTGTTGGTGTGCAGAGCTGGAATGAGTCCAGAGCCTTCAGACCTCACATTTTCTTAGCTTTTCTTTGAATCAGACACTGATTGGTATTTTTTAATTGGTGAAAATATATCTGACGTTATTCTTGCCTCAAAAAGAACAATAAGGAAATATTAAGAAAGAAAAGCATTTTGAAACTCATTTACACAGACCAGGAGGACTCTCTTCATCCCAGTTGGTTAGAGATGCTAAACCAAAATCAACAGGTTTTTGCCTGAATTAATGGAAGAGACATATCAAAATTAAGATTTATAGATAACATCTATTCATAGTTCCTTATAATGTCTTTTTGGGTTTTTAAATCTTTTTTTTTTCTTTTAAAAACATACTCTATTTAAACAAGCACTTGGTATTGCACTTATTGTAATTCTGAGAATTTGGTGGGATTTTTTCCCACCTTTCCTTTGATGTTGAGTGAAAGTTCCAAAACAATTTAAATTCTAACACTTTTTATTATGGGCTTTTTGTTATTATTTTAAATGCATTATTGGAAAAAAGGGTATTCATATTTATTCATGAATACAGGTGAAGGAGGAACATATTTTTAATCAAATAAAGTAGTGATGATAAAAAACACCAACAACTTACTGTTTCAATTCAAAAGTCAAAATTTTTTTTAAAAATCGTTTGGCTTCTGCTGATTAAACTGTTCTTTTCCTTTACCTAGAATGTCCTTTACTAAGAAAATATAATTTCCAATGGAAAAACTAATCATAGAGGACCTTTCCTTATTGAAAAGCTTTGTTTTTCACAGAGAAGTGCTTTCTTCTTATAGTCTTTATTATTATTAACACATTTTCCAACAGTCCCAACAGTCTCCCTTTAATTTCCTGAAAAATTCATTCAACTCTAAACATGAATCTATAAATTCTTGAAAAACCACCAAGTAGATATGTGCTTATGAAAAAGGTATTAGCAATTTTACTTCTGCCCTATTTCTCTAAGTTACGGTTTAGACCTCAACAAGAAAGCAAATAAACAAAGCTAAAACAAAATAAACTGAAACAATCCCCCCAAAAATACCCAAACTAGCAAGCAAAAAACACCAGAAGCCCACTGTGTTCTGAGCTTCTAAAAGATAAATGAAGAGTTAAGAAAATTCTCCTTTAGACCCCATAAAGCATGTCTGGAAATACATCAAAAGGCAAAATCTTCATGGTGCTATCAAGATTATCTTTATCTCCTATGATGATCTTTATCACATGAGATTTTTATCTCATCATCTGCTGAATAGCCACTACATAATTGAGATGAAAAAATCCACCTTAATCTCTTTATTTTTATCCTAAAAAAAAAAGCCTATTGATACAGTCCATTGAGACCTAATAAAATTTATTTTTTAGGTTTTGATCCATGCAACCAATAACCTGAAAATGATGATTTGTCCCAGTCATTAATTACAAGATATGTACAACTGCAAAGAATATGGAACAATAGGTATCTATAGATAATAATAATTTTAAAAATTTGGTTTTTATTAAATGCATGGGCCTGTAGCAGACTTGCAAACAGCACCACAAACATAAAGGACATATCCAGATTCCAGAGTCCTGTAGCTGGTTGTAAGAAATGAAAGAAGAATGAGTTAACCTACATATGCAGGTAGCTAAATAAAAGACCCTCTATTTTCTATTTTACACATTTGCAAACAAAATTCAGTGAGTAACACAGTACTTGCTAATAATCAGGTTTAAACACTGAGGTACAGGTGCAAAGCTGTCACACCAACTAAGACCTTGTCTAAGTTTCACAATAATTGCCTTTCCACTGATCTTGGTAAGCAGAGGATAGGCCTATGGGTTAGGATGCACTGACTGGGCTTTTGGGTTTTTCTCATGACTGATACGGATGGAAAATGAATCCATGATTACATGTACTAAGAGGGTCACAATGTGTTTCTCAGTTGTTAGCATGCACCACAGAATATCAGGTCCCTTGGTAAAAAAAAAGGTGTTGTCTGTGTGAGGTCTTTTCAAATAAGTATTTTATGATGACATCTTTTTTTCTGCACTGTGAAAAAAAAAGAACAAAACTAAAACAACAAAAAACACCTAAAAACCTAAACACAAAATCATGAAGAATAAAGTAATCACAAAAATAATGCGTACATGTTCATTTAGAAGAATAACTAAGATTCTTAATAATTTTCCTTTTTGCTGTTATATTCTCTTAACTTTTATTAGATCTGTGAGTTCAGGACTTCATAAGCAAATAAACAATACAAAATTAAAAACAAACAAACAACCAAAAAACCACCCTGATCTAAAAAGCTTAAGTTTTTATTTAAAACTTAATTGTTTTCAACAGCAAGTGCTGAATAAGTCAGAAGTATATGTAGTTCAACTAACTGCTGAAAACTGCCAGGGACCTATAGGATGTGTGTTTCTTAACTTGCCTTAAGTTAACAAGAAGAGAACTAATTTTTAAGGGAGAAGGTGAAAACAAAGATCATCAAGTCATCAGAAAGCAAACTATTGAAACATCTATATAATTTTGAATAAAATTGAACTCTGCAGAGGATTGAAATTACAGTGCACAGTCTCTTTCCTTATCATTTAATGCTGTTCAGCAAACAGCATCAGAAGCCAAATCAAGAAAAATGTAAGAATTATTTTGTGATTGAAAGTTCTATTTTTTCCTGAGAGTGAGAAAAAGAGTAGTTGATTAAATAAAAGTATAGAAAATTGAGAAATTTGTTTTGGCTTCAGTAAAGTTGAATCAGGACCTAATTTGATTGTCTAAAGAAAAGCCTTAAAAAAAAAAACCTCAAACATTTATAAGTTAAACTGCCTCTTCCAAGCAGTTTTGTATTTGTGTGTGTGTGTGTGTGTGTGTGTGTGTGTGTGCACAGAAGCATTTCTGGGATACCAAAAAACCTTCTATGTGTTCCCATTGCCTGAAGTGGGTTTGAACAGGCAGTGTTGTTCACTCCCTGATGCATCACATAACATGATGGTAACAGTGCTGCAGTCTATACCAACATAGAAAACATGAAGTAGATATAATCCTATCAGACAAATAGTGGTCTGGTTTTGTTTTGTTGTTGCCAATAATTTGAACTCTTTGATGGAATATTTATCTATTTGTCAAATGATAAAATTGTCTTTGATGTCAAATTTATCTATTACACTGCAACACCGATTTTCCATATTCCTTAAAAGGACTTAGTGCACCTGGTAGTTTATTGTTTTTGGTTTGTTTTTTTTTCTTCTTTCTTTTTCTTTAAAGTATGCTTTTTATGTAGTCATAAGTATATTGTCTAAAATAAGAAGTGAGTGAAATGATTGATATGGTTGAGTCATTCAGAAGGAGTTTGACATCCATTTAAAACTGATAAAGGAGGAAAAGGGATACAAGATGCAATTGAAAAGGTGACCCAAGATCAGCTGCCCTTTGAAATTTGGCTTTCAGGGTGTAGTCTACTTACTGGATAGTGCTCTCATTGACATGCTTATAAACTCCCATATTTAAAGGTCAGAACTGATAAATGGTGTCCTACTGAGTGTTTTGGCAGCCATATTATCTTTTTTTTTTCAGTTAAAACAGATTCTTGACTCCAGTCACAATCAACATACCAGTCATTCCCTTGCCAAATTAGTTTTATTGCAGTGATGTGTCATACTGACATAATCTGGTCAGAACATCAGATTCAATTTTATCTCTATAATCTGAACCTTTAAGTAACGGTATTTAAGTATTTTTCACATCTGTAACCCAGTGGAATAGAAAAGGCTGAATTTGAGGGGATAGAAAGCACAAAAGGACTAATATGAACAGAAATAATATGTCCTCTTTGAAGGACAAATTAGGCTACTTCTGAATCACATTGAAACTTTTCTGCTATATAGACATGATTTTTATGACTTCAGTATCTCAGTGCATAAGATTTCTTCTCCCTCAATCATTCTGTTTTCTCCCCCTCAGCACTGCAGCTTTTCTCAAAGGAGCAGCTCTAACTAGAGAATCAAAATTCAATGGTCACAATGACAGAAGTCTTTGGTGTGCAAGCACCTGTCTTTGAAAAACTTGGCCATTCCAATTAAATGCCTAATCAGAAGCTACTGGGTGCTCTTTGGAAAAATCTGTGTCGTTGATTCTAGAGAGTAACTTCTCTAGCTGGAAATAGTTATTTTTGAAGACTGGGTACAGTTCATTCTATATTTGCCTGCTTTCTTCTTAGAGGCAGCAGACAAAGCATGATAGCATAGCATTATGCCTAATAAGCCACTTTCACACTGTGAACAAAGGGGTAGATGACATCAGAATTCCCCAAATTCTGTAAATTGCAATATATGCTCACATTTACCAGTTAGTTAGCCTACAAGGATTATATGTATATAACTTTTTTTTCCCAGACAAAGGGCTGGTTTTTGTCAAATACCCATACAAAAATATTTTAAAATATATACCTATTAGCACACACACATTTTAGAAATCTTATCTATTAAATAACCAGAAAGTTAACAAATAAATCACTAGGAAATAATTTAGTTTGGCCCAGGAATACAAACCATACATGTTCAGATATCTGTTTCAAACCTTTAATTTAAAAGTCCTACAAGTAATGCTGCCCATTCAATATTACTAAAATTCAAAGGCAGAAAGCAATGTTAGAGTAAGGGGGAAAAAAATGTTTTACTGAAATAAGTACCCTATGACATGTAAGTCTGTCCATAGAGCTGACCAAGAGTTACAGAGTAGAAAATAAACCAGTCAACATAACCTCTTAAAATCAGAGGGGTGGGAATGAAATCCATCATAACTTAATACTTTTTAAATGAGTAATTTATTGACTTAGAGTATTCATTTTATTTAAACTTTACTTTTATTACAAAAACCTTATATTTTGCCTTGACTTTTGAAATCACAGAGACCACATACTTGTTTTCCGTGCAGTTTCAGATGATTCACAATACTGTTTTGCAAGGTAATTTCCTAATTTGCTTTCTGCCAATAAAGAGCTTTGAGAAATCCTTACATCTCTAAGGAGATATGCTAAGGTATAAAAATAGCAATATATGCAGGAACTTCATTCTTATATTAGAGATTTGCTTATATACATCACCCACTTTCCTGTGCACTAATAACAAGCGGAGAGCCAATGAAAATATTCCCTGTATGAATTAGACCCTAGATGAAGAAATTAACTATACTCGACAGAATAAAAAACATAAGATACTTGCTATAAGAGCGTGTGTGAGATCTGATTAACAAAAATTCACATACATACACAAGCCTCTGTTTAATTTGTACACCACACTTCCATTTGTCTTAATGAGGTCCAAAGCTCAGACTCAGAACTAAGAAGGCAATTGCTGTCATTTTACTCTAAAAAGTGAATACTTAGCTTCATGTAATAAGGTACAAGGTCTGCCTTGGGACAAACTATACTTACTGTTCTAATGCTGCCATTCTCAGAGCCTGAGGAAAAGAGATCCTTCATTTTTCTTTCATTACATCTGAAGCTTTTGAGTCCAAGAAAAGAGCAGAGAATTCTTCTTCAGGAGTTCAGTGTTGGAAATAAATTTCAGCATTCAGTAGAAGGAATTACCAGCACAGATATTAATTAAATGGCACTAGTCACTTACTGCACACTCCCTGAAATTCTTGTAAGCAGAGGCAAATGCCAGGTAATCTCATTTGCTCCTTTATTTGTGTTTGATCTCTGATACAAATACACTGTAGCTACTGCATTTATCTTTTTTAAAAAATCATCTAAAAATTCTTCAGATTTTTATTTTCCCTGGCAATAGCTTTGGTTTTCCCAGACCAGTTTTATTTCTTTGCTTTGTGTTAATGCTCCAGCATTCCTAATGTTTTCCCGTTCCTTTGTTTTCACCCTGCTTTAACAGAAATTCCTGTATGCAACATAATTTTTATTTTTCCCGAAATTTCCTTCTCTTGAAATGGCAGAATGCTACTGACAGTATCTTGAGGTTACTTCTGGTGAGCTTAAAAAATAAAATTTAGTCCAAATTAAGAAGGACATAAGGTCCCAGAGTGCAACTTGAACATGATCCAGACATCTGGATCAAAGAAAAATCCAGCCTGAAAAAAAAATTGTTTAAGTCACTGCAGTAGAATTCATCCTACCTACCTTTAAGTGCCTATACTTTAAAAGTCCTTACTTGCTCAGACATATACTGTTCCTGTGGCCTCTCTAATTCCCATGTGGTTTAAAATAATACTGAATTGACCTAATTTTCCTGCAGTCCTCCCCTCCCCTGGTACCATTACAGTCAAACTTCCCATTTTCAATAGTAAAAATATATTTTAAGTAAAGCTTATGCACGGCGGGTAATGCGTCTGTAATTGTGAATTTGTTGTTCTTTTGGGCAAGTGGGTCTCATAAAACAATTATTGACCAATCATATCTTAAAAGCAGGCAATGAAGTCAATCTAGGTACTCTATACTGAGCAGTAAACACACAATATACATAAAAGGTCAAAAGAAATATCTCCTTTAGGTTTATCTAAATATCACATTCCAACTTTTTCTCTGTGTCCTTTAATATATTCCTTCAAAAATATAAATCTCTGTCTGTTTCTTCCCCTTTTTTATTTTTATTTTTTCACTGATCTGCCTGATGTCTCAGTTCATATTTTTCTTTACTTAAGTAAATTATGCTCTGCCTATTTCTTCTTTTTGACTGTTCCTTTTTTTTTTTTTTTTTTTTTTTTTTTTTTTTTTTTTGCTATTTCTTCAGTCTGAGATGTTTGCTATTTCACTATATTAAAACTTCATTACTCTACATGCTGCAATTTAGGTCACTTAAATCCGAAATTTTCACTACTGTATGGACTGCTGAACTATTTTTATCACTATATCCTTTTTTTTTTTTTCAGAGCAATAAAATCCTTGTGGAAAGATGAATGGAAAGAACTAAGCATATTATTCTAAATAAGTGTTAAACATAATCGAGCCCTTGTATAGAAGTAATAAATAATTTAATTTGTGTTATGTACCTTTGCTTTTTCATCCTAAGATCTCATTTATATATGCAGCTGCAAACTTGCTTAATGGTTTCAATAAGTTTTTTCAATAAGTAATTCCTCAGTTTGGGGATGAGAATTATAAGGTGTATGCCTGATTTACTTAATGCAAACAATATGTTTTATCATTTCTTATCCACTGGCCTAATTGGTTTGTGTTCTGTTGTATGTATTAGTTTTTCAAAGGTTCTAAGTCCTTATTTTTGTTATTGTCTTATTCTTCCTCTCATTCTATTCATTATTACATATAAACAATATGTGTATATGTGTATATATGTGTAGTATAACTATAACGTTTTATTTTGTACCTTTTAAAATTAGAAAAGCTGCCAATGTAAATGAGTGAATCTGAAAATTTATTTGTTTGAATGCAGAAGACATAGCTTCTAAACAAAAACTCAATCTCTGACAGAAATAGGGAAAAAAAGATAATCTAGACCTTTCTTGGTAAAGGAAAATGCACATTAAAAGTGCATTTTAAATATGCACATTAATGAAATTCTCATTAAAAGTGAATGCACAAACATGCACATTTAACACAGGCATGCATGCAATAAAAGAAAACAAATTCCATAAATCAAGAAATTAATAAACTTCCCAGGAAGCAAATGTGCTTTTATTAAATATTTCAGACATTTTTTGGCCAGAGTACATTTCCTTGCTCCCTTTTATTTTATCATTTCAGTAACCCTCATTTGCTGAGGCTCCAGTGGATTATTATTTTTCAGGGAAGAAGGAAACAATGAAGAGATGTAGGGAGGAAGGGAAAGGAAAAAAAAGGTGGTACTAGTGCAATCCTCTCAAAAACCCAGGAATGATTCTGAGAGTCAGAGATACTGATATTACTCAGACTACTGAGTACATCAATGGTTGGCTGTGTGATCCATCATTTCAGTTTTCCAGTCTCCCTTTCTCATCACTGCAAAAGCCCCTTCACAAGTCTGAAGTAAATAAACTTCCAATCATCTCTGCATGGCAAATCAAATCTTCATTAAGGCCCAGCACACTGGCCAGTTGGATTTTAAAAGTGCCCTACCTTGAGGAATTTAAAAGTGTTCAATGCTGCCCACTTTCCTGAGGAGATTATTTCAATGGCTGATTGTTCTCATTGTGGAAAACTTTCTTCCTGTGTCTAATCAGAATCTCCAAAGGAGCAACTAGTGCCCATTACCCTTCATCATTTCCATGTGACTCCTTATAAAAAGTGATTTTCCATCTTCTTCATAGCCACACTTAAAAACTGGAAGGTGATAAGGTCTCCCCTAAGCTTTCTTTTCTCAAGGCTGAACAAACCCAGTTCTCAGACTTTCCTGCATGGCAGCATCCCAATTCTTGGATCATCTTTTTGGCCCTTCTTGAGACTATCTCCAGCCTGTCCACATCTTATTTGCCTAGCAGGGATCAAAACCCAGAACCCTATTTCCAGGTGTGGCCTGACAAGCACGAAAGGGGATAATAAAGTGGGTTTTTAATCTCTACTGGCGATGCCCTTGTTGACGCACCCAAAAATCCTGCTGGCTTTCTTTGCCACAGCAGCACACCTCTCACATTGAGCTCCTGTGGACCAGGATCCCCAGGTCCATTTCTATAGAACAGTTCCACAGGTAGGTAGATGCCAGCCTGAGATACACTCCTGGATTATGTCTTCCCAGACACAAGACCTTATAATGTCCTTGTTAAACTTGATAAGGTTCTTGCTAGTCCTCTCTTCCAGCCTATCCAGATCTTCCTGCAGGGTGCCACTCCCTCCTGAAGTGTCCCCTTCCCCACCCAGTTTTGTATCATCAGCAAATGTCATCAGAGTACATTTGATCCCATCATCCAGATTGGGGTCCAATCATCCAGATTAAACAGGGACCCCACATGTGACAGGCTGCCAGTTTGAGCAGCAGCTATTCACTACCACCCTCTGGGAGCAGCCTGTCAGCCAGTTCCTCACCCACCAGGCAGACCACTTCTCTGGACCATGGCACAGATGCAGACTGCTCCATAGTTCAGTACAACAAAAAATAGAGAAGATATAAAAAATGGTAATTAGCATTTTGTGTTAGATCCAGACAATGTGCACCAGGGAGCAAGTAATGAGTCTGTAAAAGTGCTGAAAGTTCTGGTTGTATATAGAATATATGATCAAGTGAGTGGAGTGTACAGTATATGCACAATACCCTCGTGTTTTGTCGTCTGGATGATGTTGCTCAATTTTTTGTGTATTTCTCAAGGAAAAACCCTAATTTGAGGAAAGAAAAAAAATTAATACTGAAACATTAGGTTTCTGTTCAAGAATCATGTAAATTCATCACTTCAAATTTTTGTTTTAGTTTTTTGAGGGTTGTTAGTTTGTTGTTGTTTTGTTTTGGGTTTTGTTTGGCTTTTTTTTTTTTTTTGTGGAACTATTCCAGCAATTACCCTTTCATATTAAAATTCTAACCTTCTTCCTACCTTTGCATAGCTGTAAAAACATTTCCAATTTACTTCCTCTAATAGCCTGCAGCTCTCTAGCACTATCCAGAAATTACCTGATTTCTTTTCAATGCCCGCAGCTTCTCTCTAAAACAGCTATGCTGTGTCAGCAAAGATATTTTTAGAGTCTTTTCCTTCATCCTCAATATCATTCTCATAAAAGCTTGTCATCCAGTCTTCCTGCTTTTTTTCATTACTCATTTCCATTAAAATTTTAATTTTTTTTTTTTTTAACACAGATGTTTTTCTATATTACCCGTTTCCATCATTCTAATGATGTCATACACTACTTAAAAAGTATGGCAACAATACTAAATATCAGTTTAACAATTTCAGTCTAATGACTCTTTTTTCCCCTATTTTGTTTTGCAATAGATATTTAACCATTTCCTATATCATCCAACATTATCTTATATCCCACTCATCTTTGGTAACAGTAACCTGCAAAAGTAGTACACATGCATGAGATGTCTTAAAAACGTCTAAAATTTAGCATGAAAGAGTCGCATGAGTCAAACACGGTCCTTGCAATTAATCTGATCAATTAAAAATTATTCTGATTGGGTTACAAACTTTTTTTTTTCTGAGAGAATTCATGCTAAACATGTTTTGTGAGAGATTGTGAAAAGATACATTTTCTGCACGTGTGTAACAAAGCTCCTAGATGAGACAAGTCATGCTAATTTGGAAATCACAGATCGTGATATAGTACATGACATTTCTTCCCAAGAAAAGAAACCAAAGTTAGATTAGGAAAAGTGTGGAGGAAAAAAAGTGAAGAAAATAGGAATACAAGTTTACAGTGATGTATTTCCAAAACTGGATATTTTGACAGATTTTGTAGATGTGCATGCAGAGCCACAGCAAAATGCACAAGCATATATTACCTGATGAAGAGATTGGCCATCTGTGTTAGCTTCTGCTGACAGGATTTATGAGAGCACTTTTGCATACCATATAAAAGAATTATCTCAAATATTTAAATAAATTTATTTCAAGCTCCACTCTATAATAATAGCATAACTGTTGCTAATATATTACACATATTTTGTGCTTTTCACAAAAGATAGAGTGTGCCTTTATGTATAAACATGAATGTGAAATAGAGAAAGAGAAGAAAAGGTAGAAGATAAAACTTTCGTTTTAATTAGCAAGAAAAGCCGTTTATTCACTCTTTCAGTACTAACATTTAGCAACACCTTGCGTTTGTCTAAGCTATCATAATAGACTTCAGTGACTTGAGGATCTGATTTAAGATTAACTGCAAGAGCTTTTTTTAATTTGTTGCCTTCCCCCTTCCTTCCTTCCTTCCTCCAGAGCAGTATTTGAGACCCCAGAGTATCACACATAAACAGAAAAGGTTCTGCAACCCCTGGACTTCCATTTAATGACTCTGTGATAAGGATTTCTGCTCAGCCTCTAATATTGCATCTTTTCAGCTGCACAAAAGAAGAGACCATATAAATAATCCTATGTTTTCTGCAGTATAAGAAATACAGAATTCAATCTGTATAAAAACAACCCGTATTAAGTGAAATAGTTTGGCTGTGTATACTCAGGACAAGTCTACCAAAGGAAGCTCTCTGTGGCACAATATTGTAACCCATGGTTCATGAAGTATTTGAATGGGGCAATTAATACATGTAATCAAAATCTTTTTTCTCACACTATGCTAAAAAGCATTGCATTCCAAGGCTGAATAAGAGATCTTTATACATTTATTTTTAAATATTATTTTACCATTGCAAATGAAAGGTTAGTCTTTTAGTGTCATAAAAAGCAGGTGTAAAAAATGTCATAAAATAAAAATAAAAAGTGTCATTTTAAGCCAAAAAAATTTTTCTTGATATTGGAAAAATATATTAATATGCTAGGTCAATCAATAATTGTCATAGTTTCTCATTTCTGCAGAAAAGTAAGTTTCTGATGAAGTAGCATTCTGTATTAACATGAGCCTAGGATGGTTAAAAAGGGTTAAATTACTTACCCTTCTATGCACACTTATGATTTACTTACGGTTTAGGGTTTTAATCAACCCTAAATTTCAATGAATATTTTCAAATTAACTCTATTCCATTGAAGCATATCCCAATATATTTTGCCTCATAACCTTTCAAATTAAGTGAACAGCTTTAAATGCTACACTGTATCATCTCCATGAGCTCTAAAGCATTAAATATTATTTTCTTAAGCCTGTTTGTTACATCTATAAGGCATGACTAAAAATACTGATTGCTCAAGAGTGCTCGGTTAGGTGTTCCTTTGCATTTCTGCATCCAATATTAGAATGCAGAAGAGTGTGCCTCTATTTTAGGAAGTTAATTTTATTAAAATTTGTCCCTTTAGACCTTTCTTGAATGATGGATCTTCTACAGGGTAGGCACTATCAAAACTGTAGCCATGGCTGAATACACTTCAGTAATATATTTCCCAAGTTCTTTGTGTTAATGTAATGAGCTACATCATAGCTGAAATTCAAGATGTAGAAGCTGTCTCCTTATCAGTGTAAGGCATTTCTGTATTGAAAAAGTAAACCTTTTCTGCAGGTGAATATGGCTTTTGTAAATCAGTGATTGAAATTGTGTTTAACTGTACAGAATTTAGAAGTTAGAAATATATAACAAAAGCAGTACCTGGAGTGTCTTTGTTGAATTTCAACTGTTCAGAATAAACAAGTGCTGTAATGCATTTTTTATGTACTGTGTTTACTTGAGGTATTGTTTTGATCTTTTAATTTCAAACTTAGAGGAACAAGCAGATTCTTTTTCATAAATGCTGTTTATTTTATGTTCTTTAATTTTATATTATGACCTCAAAATCTGAATACAAGAATAAGCTGATTCTAGAAAAGTGGGTGTGGACATTTATCATCTGCTTTCCCACCCTCCTTTTTTTTATAAAGACAAATTACTAAAGCCAAAATATACCACAGGAAAATTTGGTTATCTCCTGTATCTTCAGAATAACATCATAATGATCTGCAAATGTTAAGGGATACAGTCTAAGTAGTTATATATCTCCAATTAAACTGGTGGTATTTATGTAGAAAATGCACACATTCTAAGACTACTTGGAAACTTGCAAAAGTTGCCTTCCTTTTGGAGGTATGGTAGATAGAGGATAACTATCACAAAGATACTCAAGAAAATAAAGTCTTCTACTCAGCTTTCTAAGACATCCCAGAAGCAGATATATGGGAGTAGCTCAGCTTCATTTGGGGACAAACTCAGAAGCAAAAGATACTCCAGGAATACATTAATATTAAAGACAGA
Organism: Dicaeum eximium; assembly: GCA_013396995.1. Taxonomy (NCBI): domain Eukaryota; kingdom Metazoa; phylum Chordata; class Aves; order Passeriformes; family Dicaeidae; genus Dicaeum; species Dicaeum eximium. Next base: position 999,451 of record VWZP01001424.1, on the reverse strand, counting down.
AATGTATTAATGATGGTTGAATAGCTTGTCAGACAACTCTTAAATGCTTATTTGCATCTTAATGTTTAATTAAGGAATGGGATATTGACAAACATGTTGAGAGAACTAGAAGTCTGAAATTACATTAAATTACAGTACTTTTAATATATTATTTCTACCTTTATAGATTTCATGCAAAACAGAGTACCTGTGGTGCTCCATTGTTTTGAAGGTCACTTTGACATAAGAAATGAATTTAAAGTGCTTGAAATTAAAATCCTACATTCTATACTAGATATCTAAATATGTGGCCTTAGAAATATTTCAAAACCCTGGAGTTCCAATTGAATTATTTCTACATTGCCTATTTATAGGAAGACTGGGGTCCTTTTGTACCACTACACCAGGAGAAGTTTTATTCAGCAGGGCCAGGAACTGGCCTGGACTTCAAATAAATAATAACAACTACATAGAGAATCTACTTTGTGTCATTAATTAACTCACTAATTTGTTTGCAGGCTGTGTGGAAGAGTTTGTTCCCTTTCAGGTGCTGTAAACTTACTATTTTTCACCTATGAGGGAGCAGTTGAAGGAACTGGAAGATGGATAAACATGACTGATCTGATGGATTGGCAAGGTGTGGTGTGTTCAGATATCTTATTTAAGATGCTTTACTTCTAAATTCCTTTCCAAGTTCACAAAGAGTGCACACATGTTTGTCATTGTGGCAAAGCCCTTCTCATGGAACATGAACTTTAAGCTGTGCTTTGTGAACATAAAATCTTAGTATGAATTTTCTTGCCCAAGCTGCTCTTTTTTTTTTATAACTACTAGGAATCCAAAGACATTTATGCTGATATGCCTGGCTTTCATTCTCAGGAAATTAAGACCCCTTAGATACAAGTATGTCACAGTGAGTGAAAGTAGTATACTATTCTTGTAGTTTTCTACACACACTCATACAGAAACTTATAAACCACCAAGATATATCAATCTTTTCTCTAAAAGCAAGTTCCAATAGTTTTGGATGCATAGTTTAATGTTCCAGAAAGGCACAGAATTTTTTAACAAAATAGTAATTTAATTTATTACCTCTGAGATTCTGGTTAAATATCAAAGGAAACATTAATATTAATGGAAACTTAGATTTTATTTTCAAAGTGCATAGTTCTACTTGTTAAAAAAAAGGAAAATTAAGATCTTCATGTTTAAATGTGTAGGCCAGGCTCACTGTGCTTCATGAATATGTGAAAAAAATATATACACTTTTCTTGCGAAAGAAGTAAAAATTATGTAACATCTTACATACTCTAAGTACTTCTGTACAAAGAAAATCCATAAAGTTGCAGAATCCCTGATCAGACACTGTAAGAGAGCACAGCAAAGTAAAATTTTAAATGAACAGGTACCTTGTAAAGCTTCTTTTCAACACTTGCTTTGGTTGCTAAAATCAAGGTTTTGAGCTAGTGATGTAACTATCATTTATTTCAGAGATGAATCAGGTCTTTAAATTTCAACTTATTAAAATTGATTTGGGTTCCATTTATGTAATTGAAAACAGGATTTTTGCCAGGAAAAATAAGCTCTTTCAACCATTTCAATAAGGAAGTTTTGTACAGTCATCTATATTTTATTTCTACTGTGGTAGAACTGTCTGAAACTGAATGATTCTTTTCTTCCCCTCTAAATCAATTCCATTATGAATCAGAGCCAAAAGAAAATATAGTTCTCCAAGCCCTATGTAATTCACATTTATAGGTGCTGAAATATATATCTAAATTCAAAAGTGGATATTTATGTACTTATGTTTCAAGTTCTCAAATGCACAAAGTTTTGACTGTCAACATAATGAGAAAAGCTCCAGTCTTGACATCAGTGAGCAGCTCTAAATGCAGAATGGAGGTCTACAGCAACTGGAGTTACTGGAGTTTCTCCTGGTAGATCTGCTCAAATGTTCTATCTTAGTTAACCATGTGTGTCCTCCATGCAGTTTGAGCTTAGAGACTGTTCCCTTTTGGCTCACTGTCTTTCCCTGGAGAAGGCAGAACCTTGTTGTCCAGGCAGAAGATAAAGCTTCAGGAGCCAAGTGCTGTTCAAGCTCAGCCTACCACAAAACAAAGAAGAGGTCCTTGCAGCTGATGGTGTTTTGGTATCCCATGGCCACCCATTCTTTGCATTGGGCTAGAGCAGTTTTCATGCACCTCAGACAGACTCAACCAAGAGAAGCAGCAGACAAGAGCTTTGGACTGGTGCAAGGCAGAAGCAGCAGCATGAGTTCTGTGGCTTCTGTTAAGACACCAGGAACATCAACTCTGGATCTAGTTCAAGTGATGCTTTGATGAGATTTCAGTACTCTCAACCCTCTTATTTCCCAACCCAGATGTTTGACATAGACATATGTTTTATAGAGGCATATAGTACAGCTGAGCCATTGACAGTTAGCATAGATCTTGTGGATTTAATCAAAAAGGCTTGAAAATTTTTAATTATTTCCCCCCATCTTTAAGTCAAACTTCATCATCTAAAGATGGAAAAGAAAGGAAGGAAAACCCTAAAGCTGAATTACATTATAGTGATCAGAAACCAATATCAGGTAACCTTTTTCTTCCGAATTTAAGTGCTTATTTTTTCACAGTAGAATGACTCTAACTTCAGACCTCTTCTGAATCTGGGTGAGGGAAATCCCACTCCAGGTAAGAATACAGCATAGGTAGAAAATTAAAATTTGATCTGTTCTTAGTTATATCAGAGAAGTAAAATACAGTTAGATCACTGTGTAACTGTAAGAAATATTGAAAAATTAATTCTTCCAGAGATATAGCTTTTCTTTTTAATTTTTAAAAATATATTAACACAGGTTTAATACCTTCCTTCTTTTAAAATTCCCTCTCCCTCCCCTCAAAAAGCTCTCCCAGCCTGTCAAGTCACCATGACAATGGTTAATTTAAAACCTGAAAGAATTTGAAGAATATAGCTCTCTGGCCATCACTGATGCTGTTTGGAAAGTGTGGAATGGTTTTCCACTCAGAGTAAGTGATAATGAAGAGCAGAAGAGAGGTGAAAAGTCCTGACATCTTTCCTCTCCTTACAGTTTCCCTGGGAATCCACTCAGTAAACAAGAAAAGTAAGACAGTTCTTATATGTAACTTCAGAAAGCAAACCTGCTTGGAAGCAGCCCAGTAGTAAGCAGAAGAATGGAATGAGAAGAGTCAGTAGAGAATGGAAATAAAAATACAGATAAAAAAGTGGGTTAAATATACAAAAAACTGCAATAGAAAGAGTATCAGTTCTAGTTTAATCAAGGGACATACTGTTGTGTATAATGGACCTCTTCACTCAAAGAGTAAATATAACTGTGCTGTTTTAAGGAAAAACAGTGAGATTGAAAAACACTGTTGAAAATATGAACATCTACTCCATCCTTCTAATAAGGAAATGTAAGGCAAGGACAGGAAAGAAAAGGAAAAGAAAGGATAAATTCTAAAAGCATCATCATAATGTATGGAAAATCAGTGAAGATTTTCTGAAAAAAGAGCACTACTCAGAGACTATGTGTTCTCCAGAAGAAAATCAAGACCTTTCTCTTAAAAATGTGTTAAGAAAAACTGAAAATCACTACTGAGGCGTCTTTCAAGTCTGTTGATGTATTTATAATGACAGTTTTCTTCAAAAGAAGGATGGAAATGTCTCCCTCAAAAATAACTCAAACCAGCAAGGAATTATGTAAATAACAAGTTATACAGTGCATATGTTTTTAGAGAAAAAAAACCCAAAGTTTGTACTTGCTAATGATGGAAATATATTTAATGATATGTGTATCGTTGGTTTAAATGGGAATATTTGCATGTGGAATAGCTCAAGTGAGCTATGTAAACAAAAATATTTTGAGGACACAAATAATGAAGAAGAATCAAGAGAGGAACATAATTATGTTGAGTTCAAGTATTTTACTAAAAGGAAAATAATGATGATGAAATTGGTTTCTCTAAGGCACAGACAGAACACTAGATATGTTTGGATCCATAGTTTCATGGCTCATCATCATCAACAAGCAGTCAGACAAAAAGTGATAGACTGGACACATAGAAAAGGAGTAGTGGTTAAAGTTAACCACACTCAGAGAAAAGGCCTTTAACAATACATGTCATGCAATATGCTATAGATAATCTTCAAAGACAGAAGTTTGCAAAATAAGGTGAACAGTCTTAGTAGAATTAATGTTCTAAGAAGTTTTATTGATTGGGTTGTGTTTTTTGGGGGTTTTTTTTGGGTTTCTTTTCCATATATTGTGATAATTCTGTGATCAATAGACAAAGAAGTTGGTGAACTTCATTCTTCATTTTGCCAAGCTTATGGCTGACTGAGTTCAGTCCAGAGGTAAAGGACAAAGAAAAGTTTATTTCACACATGACAGGATGAAAGCACTTCCAAGTGCCATGCAATTGAAGATATTCAAAGTGAGATTTGGGATGTAGGTAAAATAAAGGAAAAAATAAATTCCAGGAGACCTCAATATTCCTCCTAAATGTGCTTCATGTAAAAACGTTAAAACTAATTTGGAAAAATAAGAAAATATTATGAAGTTAGGATTTCTTGAAGACATGACTGTGAACTTGAAAACTACATAAACTGTATACCTTAAAGAATATTTAGAGTTACCAGTGGAATTTGTATTATCTTGTCCATGACGATAATAGTCCATGTTCTTAACTGCAAGAGTGAATTAACACTTACATGTGGATGCCAGTGTACTAAAAAAGGAAAATCTTATGAGGTAAAGCAATGTCTTCTTAGAAGACTGAAGCAAGAATAAAATGTCTGTATCAGGTGAAACAAGACCTTTTTCCACTATCCTAGTCATCTCCTCAGAAATACTTCCCATATAATTTAAAATTAAAGTTTTTCAATACATATTTAGGACAAATCTAAATGAAACTCATGAAAGGGTATGTTGCTCCTCATATTTCAACAAATTTTCAACAGCAGCCACAGAAGATATGCTGTACCAAATATCCCAGCACTCATTTAGTTGTCAATGCCATTACATCTAAACACTTATCCGGCTACTTATGCTGCTAAATATGTCAGTTGATACACAGGTATTTGTAAAATTATGGTGGTTAAACCAGATAATTAGGAGACAAAATTGCTTCTTGTGTTCCCAGCTCTACAGCTGTTTTCTGCATTTGGAAAATTTATTAATCTTAGTTTTAAAACTTGTGCTTAAAATTAGATATTCTTCACCTGCTCCTTTCTCTTCAAATCAGTATTTAAATAAATTAGATTGTTTTGGAAATCTCTTCCTTTCTCATAAAGTGAAAATAATTGGGGTTGCAAACCTATGGAAGATGGACCCTTACTTAAAGTCATCTTTTCAAAATATATTTAAAATGCTGGTCTCTATATCGCCTTACATTTTGATTCCTCAAAATCCAGAACTATCTGTAACTCATCTGTTTAGTCTGACTCCCATAAATTGTGCAAAATTTGGAGGAGAGGGAACCCTAAGAACATTAAGATAAAATGTGCCAATAAATATTTATTTGAGCTGAATTACTACATTTTTTCCAAGCTGGTCCCAGAAGTTCCTTCAGTTTTGCTCAGTAATGTTAAATTAAATACAAAGAATTAAAATAGTGTTAAAATTGCCCTGAAACTGGGTAACTCACCCAAAGCTTGTATATCTGAATGAATGGCAAAACAATTATTCATAATTAGTGACCCATCATATTACACTGGGCAACAAGCAGAGCAATGACTATTGTAACTATAATTATTAGCTTAAAAACACTATTCATGAGCATGGTAAAGGTAAATTTTATGACCCTAAAACTAGATGTCTGGAGGCAAAGGGACCAACTGAACAGAAAAAGAAAGGTAACTGAAGAATAAAAAATTGTAGAGATAGTGCTAGAAAAATAGAACAGATAATGTCTTCATTATACAACAATATCTTAAGTAACTTCGTTTAAAAGAAACACTTAGATTGTTTTCCAAGTATAACTTTTTCTTGCTAGCTAAAAGAAGGAGAAGAATATAGATATTAATGTGCCCTGCTTCTTGGAGCAGAATGCCTGATTGTAACATGCTGGTCTTGAAATATCCAAATAACCAGCCTAAACAACCTCTTTTGATGTTTGCAGACATGTCTTTTCTTCTTTCTATTTGGGTGATTGTGTATGCAGAGACTGCAGAGATGGTATGTATCCACTAACATAGATGTGTTTGCACATCTGTGTTTTTACATATTTTTTACCATATGTTTTTCTTAGATATGTTTTTTTTCTCATGCTTAAGAGTACTGCATGTGCATTTATGTAGATCAGCTTGCTCACAAACACATTCATATGTATGTACACACCCACATATACATATACATATACACATACATCTGGGCATTTATCTATGTGTGTGTGTGTATGCTTGTTTTTGTAAGTATGGAATAAAACAGGTTTCTTCTTTCTTACACTTGAGCCTTCCTCCTTCCCCTTCCCCAGGCTGTGTGCAAAATTAATTGTATACCTGCCAAAGGAGACCCACTACTTTTTTTCAGCACAATGATGCAGCAGGTTTTGAACACTACCACTGAGGCAGGGCTTGTTTTGAAGCTGAACAGCTTTGTCCCTAGTGCAGTATTCTAGCGGCATGACTTAATCCAGCAAAGCCCTTCTTGTGAAATCTTGAAAATAGAAAAAATATTTGCCTACTTGAGAGATCCTGTTTGACTACTTTACTCTGATGAAGCCTGACTTACTTAGCATAAGTAGAAATCTCATTGATTTCCAGAGAGTAATCAGCATGTTTGCTGAACATGAACTGTGAACCTAGAAGTCTAGGGGTCAGAGGTACCAAGTCACAGTATAATCTAATAAGGTATTTAAAACTGATTTCCATTCAAAAACTTCTGAATCTGTTTGTTTGAAACATAATTATTGCTATCTTTTAAATGTAGGATGTATTTCTCTCTAACTGTCCACCTATGCTACTTTATTAGCATACTGTGTAGGTATGTCCTCTGGTGATGCAAACACTGTGCATTACTTTGTATTAAATAGGCAGTAAATTAAGTCAAAATCTAGCTCTTCAATCTCTCTCATTTTTATTGTATAGCTGTGGGCTGAAATCTTGTTTTTAAGATATGTCATGCATCTGAAATTTGATGCTAGGCAGTTCGACAGACAGTACTGGGGAAGGTAAGGAAGAAAAAAAATCTCTTGGCATAGAGGTTCTGCAGCATTCAACAGAATTCAACTCTCACAGAACATCCCTGGCAACTGCTACAGTCTGCTTCCCAGAAATCAGTGCCCTGTGTTAAGTTATTAGCCATTGGACTCAGACAGCTTACTCTTCACAAGTCTCTCTTAAGAAGCTTTTCACACATCAAGATCCCAAGATTTAAAAGCTATTCATGTGAATGCTGCATGTGCATACCAAGTTGTCAGATTTTCCAGGACACTGCTTCCTACAGCTTAATATTGTTATTATATGAAGGTGTACTGTGTGTGTCTGTAAATCTTTCCCAAGTAGCTATGATTTGAGTATCTTAATAATGTGGGGTAGTTAATACCTACCCAGACTGGACTGGAGTTGCTGAGGTCCCTCAAAAAAGCCTGAAGCTGATCCTTACAGCCTATAACATCTTTGGGATCACTAAAATTTTAGCAAAAGGAACAAATAGGTGGGCTGGACATCTCAGTATCTGAAAAGACTGACAAAGGTGAGGAATTGGGATAATGGTTTTTAGCATGCATAGCATATAAAAGCTGTGAGTAAGCAGTTGTTTACAGCTCCTAATATAAGAACTAGCAGGCATCAAATAAAACTAGCAGGTTGCTTATTCAGAAGACACAGCAGGGAACATCTCTGCAGGCAGTGCAATGTATAGTTCAGTTCTGGAATGTGTTACTTTAAGACTTTTGTAAAAGTTTAAATAGTTCTACAAATTGTTATAAAAGAAATCATGGAAGAAATTTGCTTTGAGAGATTCAAATACAGATACAATCAAATCTGCAAAGCACTCACAGCATATTTGGTGGTTAGACATTATTCTGAAATGCAGTACTACCTACTTGTATGTGTATTTCTGCTCTTTCATGTGCTAACACTACTGCACTTGTGAAACTTGTGGATCTGACCCAACTAACCTGCTGCTGGATCTGTCAAGGTTGTTCGTACATTCTGCTCTTTGAATAATTCATTCTGAATCTACACAGGACTAGTATCAGTGGTCCTCTTCAAATTCCATTTTCCCATCAATGATAGCAATTCACTATACTGCAGTGTGATATTTTTATGTAACTTTCATCAACACCTCCTACACATTTACAAACTCAGGAAAAGTTATTTTCATTTTGATTTGAAATGGTGTGATTACAGCACATAGGTCATGCAAATAGTATTTCTCATTTGCATAATTATTCTATTTTCAATTATAGGTTTTAAGCCATACAAATATCCAGTTTACTCATGTTAGAAGTTCAGTGATCATGAGTTCTTGAATGTTTCTGTTGAATACCAATGGCTTCATGCACTTATTGCAGCTATATATTAATTAAATGAAAAAGTGAGAGAAAGAAAAACTCACCGGCATACAAATCCAAAGCAACTGAAAAACATGAAGCCAGAGGATCCTCCTTTTAAATAGGTATCATAGCAAAAGCTTAAACCATAGCCAATAGCATTGAGAAATATAAACTTTATGTTGTGGCCCACATAAAAATAATATATCACATAGTTTAGGTCAATACAGTATCACAGATTTGCCCACTTTGAAAGCTACAGACTATCAAGATGACAGCAAAAAGAGAAATTCTTGGAGGAATCCAGGTGTTTGTTTGACAGTAAACATCAGTACTTATCTTAAAAATGGCAAGTCATCAAGAAAATGGAATGTTTTTCCTTTTAAAGAGAACATTATATGTCTTAAGTGTGGTCAAAGGCAGAAAAATGGCTATTTAGAAAAAAATAATTCTTCAGCTGTCATACCTATATGCTTTCAACTTATATCTACTTAGTTTGCTGGCAAAAATAAAGAAAGATAAGTGTTGGTTCAAAGCTAAGGCCCTCAAGAGAACATCTACCCTCATGAAATGTGATAATAAGGATCCACTAAATTCTGAGATTACCATATGAAACATGATTGATTTTAACTGAATACTGTCTTACTTTATCTTTTCTTGGAGTATCATGGTCTGTATAATTACCTATAATTTGGGCTAAATAAGTAGAAATTCAAGTGTGTAGTGCCAGAATTAGATCTGAAATTAGATTGGCTGTTAAATATTGGGTGGTACCCAATTTTGCAATAAAACTTATAACCAATTATACACTGGTTTTTGTGTTTGTTTTTTTTTTTTTTTTTCCAGGTGTTACCCCATCCTGATCCTTCTCTGCTTCTGTTTATCTTCTTCCTTTAACTGCCTCACCTAGCCCATGACATTTCTCATTACTGAGGCTGTACTTGCACAGATACTTGGATTGTAAGTACATCCATTTAGAGATACATTTTTCCCTTTTGGATCTTGAGAGAAGGAAACTGCCATGTAAGAATTATCACTTTTAATTAGTGAACTCGCAGATTGGCAGCATGTAGAAAAGCTATGACAGCAAAAGGAAATGGGATGATTTTAGCAGTGATAATCTTTATAGTGCCAAGAAACTTTCACAGCAGTTCATTAGAGGGGAGATCTGTGATTTAGGCAAGACTGAATCAGCACTCATGCTGGCTGCCTCAGTAGTGCTCAATTGAGAATTAAAAAGACCAGGAAAGGAGGAGTGGATCACACATGCTAGTCTGGGAAGGCAGGGTGCGTCCCTCTGTGCATACTATTCTGTCCTGGGTTTCCTCTGAGTCCTATGAATGAATGACAAAATATATGTGGTTTTACAGTTCACAGTGTGAACAATCACAGGAAGGCTAGTATATTTTTGCAGCATGAAATATAGTGTATACACTGAATACCTTGGGCTCTACTTTGATTGTGGAAGGATTCAGAGATTTCTAGGGGAGTATTACAGGATTTTGCAAGCTGGGAGAAACCATATTGGCTATTAATCAGTGACAAACCTTCTTCATTAAATTAAGGTGCCATCAGAAAGACAAGTATAATTGGGCAGTAATTTTACTTTTTTAACTTCTATTTCCATATAGTTATACCTTTTCCCATGAACACAGGGTAGTGTGGTGGTCTGTTCTCAGTGGTTTTGAATGATGTCTCTTTAGTCTTTCCAGTAGACTCTAGTGCCCACCAGTTCTGTGTAGACTTCCGCTGTTTGTTAATCTATTCTTCAACAGTTGCTGTTGCTGAGTAGTTTTGATGGCTGAACTACATGAAATCAAAGTGATTAAGGTACATCTGCAATCTAGCTTTTTTGAAAATTTATTATTAAAATTACAGAGTTAATGCCACTCTCTACAGCCAAATGACAAACAGACAGGGAAACCTCCTCTCATACAACCTATTCAGCCTATTAGAGGGTGAGCTACTTCCTTAATTTTATACAGCCTCTAAGAATGTTTTTGACAGTCAGGTTTTAGCTTCATGTCTTATGGCACAGTGCTCAAATAGTTAAACAACAGAAAAATAAAAAGGTGCAAGTTTGCCACACCAATGGAAGTTTTACAGCTCAGGTACTGTATCAACTTAATGGTGAGGTAGAATTTACTCTTACTAACCATTTTTATGTAATGTAATTTTTTATTTGTTTTAATAGAGGCAGAGAATAATCTTAGCACTAGATCACCAAGTAATTTTTTCTTATCTTACACAGTACATGATCATTTTTCTACTTCAAAGAAATAGTGTTAACTGTCCAAGCAACCTGAAATAAATAATTTCCCATATAATAAAGTTAATAAGGGTAAGTAAGAGTACCTTAAGGGTACTCTTAAATTTACTGAGGTGTACATTCCTACCTAATTTTTGAAATTTAGTTTTAATTATTTTTGGGAATTATAATGCTGGAATAGAAGATGAGAAAATTATTTTTAAATTCTTTACAAACTACAATGAGAAGCCATGATATATTTAGTTTATCCCTAAATTAGGCTATATTAGTTATATAGGCTATATATTAGTTAATTTATCCCTGAATTAGTCTATAGAGAACAGGTGTACCATTGCTTCTTTGTTTATTTTTTTTCTCATCTCTAAATGGAAGAAAACTTCTTATCTTTGTTTGTGAGACAACTTGAAAAAAAAAAATTCACTTGCTTTTCCCACCAGAGTCTTTGGGTTTTTTGTGACAGTCTTTGAAATCTTATCTTTATGGTGCCTTACTTATATATTTCATACATAGAAACACATGGATCTACCAAGAGAACTGGATGCTTCCTTTTTTTTGTAATCCCCTTTAATGACATTTACTTCCATCTGTGGTATAATGGGGAAAAAATGCTGCTTGGATTTATGAGTAAAGAAAACAAAAGCCAAGAACAGCTAAATGAAATACATCTGAGAAAGATAAACTGGGTGAAGGCTTAGATCTTTTGGCTGAGCTGAAGGTTATACTTGTTCTAAGAGATGTATTTGAGGCTGAAAGGCATCTTGCTGCTGTCTTTGATTCATCTCCTTTGTTCTTACAACTGTGAGTGTGTAAGTTACCTTTGAGCTCTCCACACTGTTGCAGTAACGAATATTAAAGCACAGAAAAAAAAAAAATTAGATGTACATGGGACTACCATGAAGGCATCTTTCTTTAATTCAGGTGTCAGTCTTGATACTGTATATGTAAGGGTTATCTATCACATACACCTTTATGTATAGAGATACTTGAATTAACCTTTTGCTCACAAGGTTATGGTTACATATAGTTATACTTTTGCTGTCTGGGGTTCAGCCTAAAGTGGTTTGTTTATGACTACTGTTAATACAATTGAGATGTTAAACCCTTTTAAAATTTATTCTCCTGATGATATCAGAGATCTGGAAGACACCAATCTGACAAACCAAATTATCAAACTTCTCAATTCAATGAAAGGAAAAAAAAAGCAAGAACACAACAGTGTTTTCCTAAAGACAGTTTTTAAAACACAAACTTCTGCTCTTGCACACAAAGACATAAAGAAGCAGGAGTATTCTTAGCTTAGCAGTAATCATACTGATGGAAAACATGGAGAAGTTTCCTGTTGTTCTCTTGTTATTTTTTAAATGTTACTCTTTGGGAAAAAATTATTTAAGGTTTTGCAAAAGAGTGTCATATTGTTCCCTGTAACACCTCATTTTCCCTATGCAATCAAAATTTATTTTTCACAAATTATTTTGCATTAGTGGAAACTATTAAAGCTACATATCTTGTTTATAATACAACTAGCAAGGTTACATCCTTACAACTTGAACCTGCAAATGTCATGGTTATACAGACATATGACAGTAAAACTATTACTACTAGAACAATAGATTCTCAGGGCAGACAGAACAAAATTGGTTTTCCTATTCCAAAGTACAAAAATTTACTGCTATATTGTGCAGACACTTTTGAACTGGAAACCCAGCAACTTACAAGGTGTTTTGGAGAGCATTTTCTGGTAAGGCTGACTTGCAGCTTCTGAGAGAAATAAATGGAATATGCTGCTCTTTTACACATGCAACATATTTTCAAAAATAAAACTGGTGAGACTTGACTGGTGAATAAACAGTTATTGTTAGGAAAAAGGTGCAAAATTATTTTTCTCTGACATGAAGTTTTTAGTGGTTTGTAACGACCACGTGCAAACCTACACAGTAATGTTTGTCTCAAAGGATTTCTCAGAAATGCCTTTTTTTTTGGGTTGGTATACACTGAAGTAAACCATCTGCCATGGAATATGATAAGTAAAACTAAAAAAGAAGATCAGGTTTTAGGAAGAATATATAGCATAGGAGATTTGAGCCAGTTACATTGAGAAATGCAAGACTGAAAATTGCTGTTGTGTGTAACTCATAGAAAAATACCAAACTAGAAGCATTAGCACGGCCTCTCACTGTGTCTGGAATTACACTGCTCTGTAAGACAATACTTCTTTTTGATACATTTTCTGTGAAACTGAAAGCTCATATGGGTGCCCTTTGAGCATGGCATATCATTCATTTCTGATAAAATGCTTGCTTGGGAGCAAAGGATTTGCAGAACTCAAAACTATAGGAATTGTTAGAAATTATTTATGTCAGTGTATTTTCTAATTCTGAGTTGCCTGTCAGAAGTATATAGCATCTAGAGGATATTTCAATATCAATTCTCACTGTCCAGGTAAAGCCATATTCATTTTTAACCTATCAATATCAAAATCAAATAAAACAAAGAATTATTTGTGAATGCACTTAAAAATCGGTATGAGCTTTCATCTGAAGCTATACTGCAAGTTTAAAAATATATATTAATTGTTTCCTAAATACTCTGAGTCTGCCCAGATTTGGAAACTGAGTCAATTTCAAATTTCTGCAATATCAGTCAATTATTAAAAATAGTAAACACAGAATATTTTCACCTCTCATTTATAGTATAAGTAGAATCTAGGAGTGCTCATTTCTGAAAATAAATTGGTTTACTCTCTAACCATATATTGTCACAGTGTATCATGGCAAGTTAAACCTTTGATATTGATTCATATCTCTATATTGGTTCATATTTCTAATTCTAAGGAATTTTTTAAATGTTTTAACTCTAGAAATGGGCTGTAAGTGGAAACAGTTGTCTGTATGCTTGATGCCTAGGTCATATATCCTGCCCATAGACAGTACTGCTTCTCTTAATATTAAAAGCATAAATTTCAGATGTTATCTAGAAGACATTTCTGTATGCTCTCCAAGGAACTGCTTTTCAGCATTCAAGGCTAACACATGGATGTTGTGAGGGAAATGCAGTCTAAACATTAATAAGTGGAGTGTTCATTAATAGTACATGCTTCTATTTTCCTCCATTAAAATATGTAATGTGCTACAAGGACCATCTTTTGTGATGCCAAGGGTTTAAACTGGATAATTACCATCCAGAATTTTAACAAAAAGGACTTAAAATTAAAAGTTTCTCTGTGTTCTCACAGGATAACTTTCAGCTGTTATTTTTAAACCCTCTGTTGTAAACAAAGTGCATGATGTTGAATTGATCAATCTAAATATTACTTTCTGCAGTCGGCCTCCCAGCAGTGCTGGTAGCCTAAGCATTAATTGTGTGCAAGTGTTGAACCCCAGCCAGTTCTGGTTGCAGACTCATTAGCATATTCATAAGTCACAGCTTCACGCAGGTGCCAGAAAGAGCAAAATGTTTTGTGACTATTCACTGCCGCAATAGTAGAAATACTGAATTACTGCTAAAAAGCTATTATATGTGAGAAAATAAGCTTCTAATATTGCAAAGTAGGTTCAAAAACTCACAAGGAATTGCTCCATGAAAAAAAATGAAACAAGACCTTTTTTTCCTTTTCTTTTTTCCCCCTTTTTCCTGCCTTCCCTTCTCTCTCTCCCATCCCCCTTCCCCCCGCCCTCCCCTTTGCCCTGCAGAGTGGAAAATTCAGATCAGGCAGATTAAAAACAATGTTTCTTGCTTCATCCTCTTTTGAAAGCTGGCTCTGGTTTCCTTAATAGGGGCCAAGGAAGATAGTGTGATAATTACCAGATTAGACATCTACAGACCCTGCTGCATGAGCGATAAACCAGTACAATGGAACTAAGCTTCTTCTAAATGAATTGGAGCAATCTGGACTCTCACTAATTCAAATAAATTCAAAATAAAAGCACGTTCTCAACATGCTGCTGCCAGTAGTAGCAGCACGAAAAAGGGATTGCCTGGATCAGTGTATCTCTTCACTGCAGGTCACTTTTGGCCCTTTCATCAACAAAATTTTGTCTTTCTGTAACACAAACACAACTGATTCAATTAAAATTATATTTCAAAACCTTAGCAAAGCAGAGTATTTAAAGGATTTTCCAGCATTGTTAAATTCAGATAATAAGACTCCAGTTTTTCATTCAAGCATATCTAGCAGTGTGCTTTCTCAAATAAAGTTGCATCTCTTAATTTAGTTAGTTTTACCACTGATCCTGCAGAAAATGTTTATCATTTCTATGTAATATATTAGACTAGGATTCCTATTTTATTTCACCTTAATGAATCCTGTTAAATTATAGAATCATAGAATGTCAAGGGGTTGGAATGTACATTAAGGGGTTGGAATGTACATGAAGGATCATGTAGTCACAACCCACCTTGCCAAGGGCAGAGACACCTCCCACTAGACCAGGTTGCTCAAGGCCTTATCCAGCCTGGCTTTGAACATTGCCAGAGCTGGGGCAGCCACAACCTCCCTGGGCAACCTGTTCCAGTGCCTCACCACCCCCAAAGTAAAGAATTTCTTCCCCCTATCTAACCTAAATTTCCTCTCTTTCAATTTGACCCCATTACTCCTTGTCCTACCCCTACAGTTCCTGACAGAGCATCCCTCTCCATCATCCCTGTAGGTGCCCTTCAGATACTGAAAGGTTGCTATGAAGTCTCCATGCAACCTTCTCTTCTCCAGGCTGAACCCCAACTTTATTAGCCTGACTTTGTAGGTTCAGCCTTCCTATAGATGCAGATTAGCAGGAACTTAATGACCTACATGTTAACAAAATTTATTAGACAGTGATCCACAATCAAAGTACACACTATTTTTTTTTTTTTTTAGGCAGAAGATCTACCCTAATTATACCGCTAAGAAACATGCACTGATCGTCAGGATTTTGGAATATACTTTGATTATTATCCTCTCATTGAGGGACAATATTAAAATTACTAAATATTTATTTCTTTTCACAATATCCTACATATCCTACTTGTTCATATTTTTATTGGAGGCATGTTTATGTGAAAGCTATGAAAAGCTACATGAAAACTATAGAAAAAAATTAATAAGGTAAGTACAAGGGACTGGTAGCATCTGCATTTCAATGCTACCCCTGCAGTCTTAAGTCTATCTTGCATAATGATTTTGAGATTTTTATTCAGTGTCTGCGAGGGGAATTTGACATTGACTAGACTAGATATTTCCTAGATATTTCTAGTATTCCAGCTAGAAAAGCCTTTGTGGCCTGAGGAGCCACACTCATTCCCATCATGAAGCTGGAAGTTGCCAGTCGAGTGACAACTTGTCCCCACTTTAGCCTTGGATTTCTCCTGCTATGAGACTAGAGAGGAGCCCTGAGCATAAAGAGCCCCAGGGAGCTGGCTGTGAGCTGCTGAAGCAATCCATCCAGCACAGTCCACTCCTTGGGGAGATCTGAATGTCCTCAGAAAGAAAGGTATCGGGAAGGAGGTTGCAGACAGCATTATAAGCCATTTCTGGTCCTTGGTGTGTGCATCACAGGCCTTTTGCATCTCCGACTAGTAGACAAAATTGTGTCCAGAAAGCTCTACCTGCAGGTGAGTTGTAAGACCTTGAATCCCTCAGATGCTGAAGGAAATATATGGGTTTGTTTGGTTTGGTTTTGCCTTGATCTTCTTGAGTTCTTAATTCTAACCATTAGGCTACTTTGTTAAAAAGAGGGATCATCTCTGTTTTAGAAAATTATGGAGATCACACCAGACACTGAGCGCTTTTGGACAGGTCTGAGGTGCTCAGTCCTGTCAAGAAGATACTCTGCAGGGTTATCAAGGCATAAAATGAGGCTGCTGGGGAAAATATAAGGTCTGAGAAATGGCTATGTATTCTGTTCTTAGGCTACAGCATGGTAAATTCAGGAATTCAATTTCACATTTAGAAGCAGTAGCTGACTGTAAGTCAGTAGTAGATGAGAGATGTGATTGTGGCTGGCTACAGGCAGCTACAGGCTTGCCTGATCTGTGTATTGGCCTGAGGGATCCTAAAGCCAGGCAGGTTCATCAGTGCATCACCCTGCCTGAGCCATGGCACAGCTCTGCAGGAGCCCTCTGAAATTTAAGGCATGTTTGGTTCACAAACAAAGTGTTGCAATAGCACAGACACATTGCTACTGGAACAAATGCAGAGTACAGAATAATTTAAAGTATGGAGACGGTATGTTTATCTTTTCTCATGCCAAATCATGTAAATATATTCATGCTCCATTACTGGGTATGGACACTGGCCACTATAAAAATCCTGCTCACTTGAACTGTGTGAAATCACAGTGAGCAAGAAGCAACCAGGCCAGTATGACATCCTAATTCTATCTCTTGGCTGTCACTCATTTATATTTGTAGAAGTTGATTTTAACCTAGCACAAAACATGTGTGTATGTGTGTGTGTGTTGGAATACAAGTGTTGTCCTCATGCTACGAAGATTCTTGGAAGCAGTGAAGCTGTTCTCAGTTTCACTTGCACAAATAGATTCATTAGGTGTCATCCCAACAAACTGGAGCATAATCTTGAGTATAGTGAGCCTTGAGAAAAAAATTATAGCAAGTTTTGCTCTCTGAGGAGAATGCCCAGTTAAAGTAAAATACCCCCACCACATCCTAGGGAGTACTATGACTGTGGTTGTTCCCTTTATAGCTAATGGAAAGGAACAGGCACCTCTAGAGAGTCGTTAATCTCATCATAAGATAGAACAGATGAATATCCCTGGAGGAGCCTATTTTTCTCCATTAACTATAAAGGGATTCAAAAATGCCTGGCTCAGATTTTAGATGTCTAACTTTCAGATGTTAAATTACAACCAATTAAGTCAATCACATGTTGTCCCCTAGCAGAACATATTCTTTCCCTCCACAACCAGTCAATTCAGTCAGTATCCACAAAGAAAAGGCTGGAAAGAGAAAAATCAGTCCTGAATCTTCTCTGAACCTCCTCACACATTTGCAGTAATTGTCATCCACAGCATGCAAGTGGGGAATAATGAGTATTCTCAGAAACTTCTGAGTCTGATTCCTTTTTAACAGTCCATTATTTCCAGTTTTGGGACACTAACTGGTACATGAGGAAGGAAGGTGTCAGAAAGGGTATTATCTGTTGCTGTATCTAATGAGTACCATCTGGACAGCCTTACACATCGAAAAGGTATTTTGCAGCTGTTTTGCACATCATTAAAACACCAGATACATTTTTCTTTTATATACCAACATCAGTATTATCATAGAAACACTGTATTTCCAGCAGCTGACTATTTGGGTTGTGATGCATCTGTTTTCTACCTGATAGTCACAGGTCTGAAGTCTGTAGAATTTCAAAGTCTCTTTCTTGCTTCACCAGTTGGAGGAATTCACCATAGTTTTGCTGTTGTATTCATAAAATTCCCATTTTCATAAATTTTTATAATCAAATACTGTGTGAGCTTTCATGTATACATACTCTTTAATGTTACAAAAAAAAAAGAAAGGAAAAAACCAAACCCCAAAACAATTACTCTGCCAATATAATTTGTTTCAAATGCAAACGTAGCAGTAGAAATATGACCACATACATGCTACCTTTTACTAGTGTTTGTATACTGTATACAAAGGATTATATTTTTTTTTCTCTAGAAAGCTTCACTCTTCGTGGCTATGTATTATTTTTCTTAATGTGTTTTTTATTATGAAACAAGTAAATAAGTTCTGGTTTTTTCTTATTGTGAGGAGTATTCTTCACATGACAGCTCAGGGTGCCACAGAGATTTGCTGAGAAGTCGGCTCTGAATTCCAAATTCTGCAGAAGCCAAACAGGAAATAACTGAACACAAAAGAGTGTGAAGGCGCATATTTTCAAGAACAGTATTTTCATTGTAACTACTGAAAATTAAAACACCAAAGCACAGCTTTTCTCTTGAAATCTAAACCTTTTGAGGATTTAAACTCCCTAAAATCTTTTTCCATTGCTAAATATTAAACTACTCTTTTTTTATTTTGTCTGTGCAGACATGCACATGAACACAGAGTGCCTGTTTATCTATCTGTATGTCTACCTATATGTATATATATATATATGTATGTATACAGTAGCCTCTTTAGTTCCAAAAATGCAGTTACAGGTAATTTAATGTGAAAATAGGAAGGAAAAAGTTATTTATTTATCCAAATTGGTAGAGGGTTTTTTTTTGTCACAATTGTATGGTAAAATATAAAACTTCATTTAGGGCTAGGGAAAAGAAAGAAAATCCAATTTCTAAAAACCATGATGAATTACATAATGTTACCTTATACAGCCAGATGTTACATTGTAAAATCTGACTGTATAAGGTAAGACTGCACCTGGGTAATACTTGAGAAATGAATGTAAGATATGTGGGGAGATGCAAAGATCCACAGACCACAGCAGTGCTACAGGAGCAACAAAATTAACAGCTTCTGAAAAATGTCACCAATGTATTATGTGTAAAATAGATCCGTACTACACTTCAGTGTCATGCATGACTTTTTGTTCCTCTGCTAGCCTCACTAAGCAAAGGGAAGGAAAGTTAATTTCCACTCATCTGAGCTTCTCTAAAAACTAACATCTTTCTAAGTCATCTCCTAGGGAACTTCTGAAAAAAATACAAAACTAGATCATAGAGTCCTTGAGTTTATGAGGACTATAAAAAATTTCCTGGGATAATACAATTTGGAAAAACTGCATGTACCCTGGGAAAAAGATATTGTCAGAAAGTTCTTAGCTGTTTTTCATGATTTGGCTGGCAGTCTTCATAATAAATACAGCAGGAGGCATCTGATGGGGAAAGTCATAATATAGCCTCAGCAATTTAGCTGGAAAAGCTTAAGGAGATGTCACTACACTCCTCAGCTGAAAGCTACTGTCCTGACAGTTGTGACCCCAAAATAAACAGTGAGACTACTTCAAATCCATTTCAGTGCAGTGTCATGGGGTTATTTTAAATCAGTGCTGAGTGTAATATCAGATTATTAGGTTTTAGTTTATGTATTAGTTGATAAATACTTTATCATGGAAAATTACCTCTATAACAGGTAGATAGTGATGAATTCCTAAAATTCTTTGTTGATTTCTAACTGAAGTGTTACAATGAATACTTCGTCTTATCTGCAGATGTATTGAGCAGATATTTAGTAAGATCTCTCCATAGTCTGTTGGGAGAGAAAGGCTGACAATGGATGAGGCATGATTTATACCCATTAAAGTGTTTAGCATTTTTGGGTGGTTTACAAAGTAAAAATGTTATGCTTCAAAATATTATTGATATTTTAACTTTGTAAATAAACTAATAAAGTGTTGTCTTTTCTTCAGCCATGCACTATTGTTGTAGGCACACAGCTGTGGTAATTGGGAGTGGGGCTGTGGCCGAGCTCATCCCTGATGGGCTGCAGCTGTGTGGGACAGTGACTGGTACTGAAGGTGATGGGACAGGGAGTGCTGAGGGGCACTGAGCAACCACAGAAGGGTGGAGAGGACACACAGGTGGAATGCCTGTGAGATCAAGGGTTTAAAAGGTTGGACTGAGTAACAACAAACAGCAGGGCAAATGTCTGAAGCATTCTTCAGTGGTGGTTGTGGTGTCACTGTCCCTCTGCTCTACACTATGACTGCATTATGTAATAATAAGCCGTATGATGCTGTGGAACTATAATGTTCTTTGTGCTATGATTTTTTGGTGCTATACTAAACTCTCTGGTCTACTTGAATTACCTCATTTTAGAGATAATGCATAAATAAAAGAGTCAGGTTCTGGTGATGTGAAATAAGTCAGGTTATATATTTGTGAAATTGTTCCAGTTTTAAAATCTATATGCCTCTCATGATGTCTGTCCGTTTTGCACATTGGTAAGTTTGAGTAAGCCGAATGATGTTGTGTCACATACATTGCTGGTTTTATTATTTTATCAGATTTATATAATCTTGCTAGAGAGTAGGTTTATTAAAAATGATGCTACCCCTGTATGGAGCTCTGTAGAAGCAGCAGAAGCTGACATGTGGGGCTCTGTGCCATTTGTGATGAGCATTATATCAAAACTCATTTGAAATGCTGCACAGATGCAGGAAACAGAAAAGGGCATTATGTAACATATGATTTCTACATGCTGGAGCAAAGAATATTAGGAAATCTGTCCAAAGTAGGTATTTCTGTACGTGTATTGAGCTTGCAAGTCTGTCTGACGGCATAGCTGTATTTTTTCTGAATGATTTCAACAAATAAGTTATTATTACTATGCAAAATATATACAGAGAAACAACAGAACCCTAACAGAAATCTTTAATTTCTCTTTAGCACTGACTGTATAAAGGTTCTGTGAGCATGCCAAGCAACCATAGGTGGCTGCACTGAAACAAAAGTACTCTGGGGTCATTTTAAACAACTGTGATCCATCATTCTTCTACTTCATGAAAAGATAACAGTGCTATTGGTACTTTTTGGCCTCAAGAGCTGCCTAACAATCTGTCAACACTTCTGCTAAGTTACCTGCAAAAATGGGGTTTGAGTAGCTCTGTTCTGCTGTGAACAGACTGGTACACACACACACAGGCTGTTTAGCTGGCCTTGCTTTTGAAACTGCTGACCTGACACCAGCAAAGGCAAGTGATCAGGCAGGAGATGCACAAGCTGCACAATGAAAAATTTAATAACTTGTAAATGGTGCAAGAAGGAAAGAGGAGTTTGAAAGAGAAGAAAGGAGGCAGATAACCCTAGCTTTCAAACAAACATTTTACCTTACTAAAATTACTATCTCTACTTCCAGACTGATCAGGAAAAGCATTTTTGCCCTATCATTACTGTTCAAGAAGCATTTAAACTGTCCATTAGTGCTACCATTTCAGAAAATCAGGCCACTTCCTTGAATACCTAAATATGGTTTGATGGTGCCTACTCTCAGGCAACCAGGTATAAAAAAATATTATTTTTTTCATCATTTTTATGATAAAAAGAGATATGAAAAGCCACAGAGTGAAAAAAATATTATGCAGAGAAATAATTTTAAAAATTACAAATGCAATTTATAAAAGAAGCAAATTGAATACTGCTGCATTAATATATCTGCAATAGATATTTAAATTGTATAGCCATCACATTCAAACAAATCTGTAGACAAAGACTGAATTATGTTCACTTAATTTTCTATATTGTTATTTTTCAAATGGTTTCTCTACATCTAAAAATTAATTTATCTGTCCTTCTACATTATAGAAATGACAATGCTTTTATACTTGTTTTTCCTTCCCTTAAGAGTGATATGCAATTTACATTTAGTGGTAACTTACGTGTGACACATTATGTCATCCAAGAAAAGTTTATTGTAAAGAATGGTCTAAGTGGTTACAGTAAGGAATGGAATGCAGTAGTACAAAAAATGTTAGAATATATATATATATACTGTTAATTCTATTTTATTTATTCTTTGAAAGTTTCAAAAATAACTTCAAAAATTTTGTAAGCATCTAATAATTTCTGTGCAGGTGGTGGTGTTTCTTTCTTTGCCCTTTTTTTAGTTTTTTTGTTTTCTTGGTAATTATCACCAAAAAAAAAAAAATTTGTACACTGACTTGTCCATATTTATTCATGGGCTAAAGTTATGTAAAAAAATTGCATAGTTGTATATGGCAAATATTTTAGAGTATGTATGCTAATGAAATTCAGATGAATAAATAGAGTATTTGCCTAGGACACTTATCACAATACAAATTAAAAAATAATCTTTTCAACAAATCATTCATTCATTAGTAAGCACTATAAAATTAAAGTATGTAATATTTGTAATCATGTATAAATAATAAGTATCTTTAAAATTCAGTTATGTGGTGGAAAATATGCATAGATTTAACATCACTTTGATGAGACCAGTATAAACTGCAGATAAAATACACAGAAAACAGACAAAAATCATGCTCTTCATGTGCCCAAGTGATTCAAAAGGTAATTTATTGATCAACAATATTAATTACTCTGAGAATCTTCTTCTGTGATAGGTAGCATACTTTACACATACAAAATACATTTACAGTCTTTCTAGTCAATGTTTTATTCTCTGATAGAACAACATTCTGTCTCTACCATTTAGGGATCTCATTCATTTTTCATTGAAGTTATGGGAGTCTTCAGACTGAGGGCATTGTGTTCTCTAACAGTTCAACCATTATGTAAAGACAGGTTTGGGTTGGGAGTCACTTAAGTTCTGTACATAACATATATATAATCTATAATATTTATAGTTGACCTGATAATATACCTAGTGTAAACATTGGAAAGACTGTTATTAATGTCAATGGCTTTTGAGCTAACAATTTAAGTGTGTTGTATCAGAACACACACTAAATTCAGATGTTCCAAATTCTGATATTTCTTATACCTGAAAAACTCTTTGCACACACCCCCATGCACTGCATAGGGGCACAGGCTCACGTTACACTTTTGCCTCTATTGTATACCTGCAATAAAGTTTATGCATGGTCTTGAGAAGATTGGCAGTGAAATTTAGCATTTGTTACTTGGTCAACAGAGGGAGGCACACTCCTCACTGTCAACAGCAAAAGCCCACTCTCACTCATCGAGCATGTCTGTCTAACTACACAGAATAAATGATGAGAATGAAATCTATCAGAACATATTTCTACCTGAAGTCACAAAAAGGTGCTTTCTCCTACTTGTATGGTGCCACCTAACATACTGAAGAGAAGATACTGTACATAGCAAAGTCAGAGGACGAAACAAAATTTGAGCTAAATTATGAATATTTTTTTTTACTCTTGGAAGTGCCAGGTGGGACTTGAAATCCTTACATTTCAAAATGGTGAAAAAATTCTTTTGTTTCCTGATATTAAAGGAAATATTTAACAAAACCTTCACAAATGTCTTTGAAATATCATTGTTCAGGATGTCAGCACTTAAAGTGTTTCTTAATGACCCATCAACACATCCTTCTATGATTTAAATGACATTTATTTGTGTAGTGTGTTAATGCCTTGGGGAAGGAAGAAAAAAAAATAGGAAAAAACCCCAGCAATAATAAAAAATAATTTGACATCATTACAAAGCCTGAGAAATTAGACAGAAAATGTTATTTAATAATATGGTCTTTCTCTAGCAATAAGATATAGTCAATCTCTATTATTAAATTTGTTTTTCCTTTGAAACTGACAAAGGCACTCTCCAGTCCTGGCTCTGCAGTAGGTTGACTATTGTAACAGGTGAAGTTATTGCAGTGGAAGCCAATTAAGAGTAAAATAATTTCTGCAGTAGTAAATTGCAAAGAGTTGACTTGGACACATGCTTCTTTTCTCCTACTACAGAACCAAATTCTTTTGAGATTTGTTAAGATCTTCTCTCCCAAGTTTAAGTGCAAGACTTATGGTTCTGCACAGAAACAGAAAGACAGGTGTCCTCAGCAGACCACTTTGTTCTCCTCAAACTCATAACAATATGAGAGCCTTGGGCACTTTATGGCTTCTCTCTACTCTTTGTTCTTATTTTAACCACAAAAATAAGAGCATGAATGTACCTCTATATACATCTCACTGAGCTTATCATGGACTTACAATATATTTTAACACAGCTGCAAATCTATTATTAATGCAAATCTATTTAGCACATAAAAACTAGTTTTTTCTATTTTAACAAAAACAATGTATGTATTTTTTATAAATCCTACTTTTTCTTCCTTTCTCTCCCCAGCTGTGAATTTTCATCACTAAGTACTAAAATCTTCGGTGTGACTGGGATTAAGAACATATTTTGTTTGAGTATTTGTTTCCTATGAGTAATGCAGTCATCCAAAATCAAGTATTTTAAATGCCTTCACTCTTTGCATATATTAATTTTTATTTTCAGCATCAAACAATGCCTGTATGTGTCTAAAAAGACCCTTAAATACATTATTTTTGATGGATAACTCCCTATCTCCAATACTAACCAAAGTATAGTGTATTTGCTCCTTTAATTATAACTCAAATTCATATAACTTTATATTAAAAATACCTTTATTTCCATAGGAAGAAGGGATTCTAGACAAGGACATCTAATGGAGGATCCCTCATCTTTCTGTAAACAACTGAAAACCCATGAATGTGTATCCTCATGGCAAGAATCCATATAAAGAAGATGATGAAATAGCTTTTGCCTTAAATATCTTGAGTTAGGTCTCTCAGGATGGGATTCACCTTTCAAACTACACAAATGTAGGTGTTATTATGTAGATGACTACAGATTGAATAGGTACCTGATATTTCCCAGTCAACACACATCCAGGTATGCAACAGCCACCCACCAGCAAGCACCCAGCAACATTTGAAATTCCTTGGCATGCTGGGGGCACCTACAGATGATGCCTCAGGTTTTAGCTTTTATATTTTTCAGATTCTTTACTGCTTCAGTGTGTGGTTATGAATTTCATATTAGGTGATAGCAAACTCTCTTCACAGAGTAGGAAGAAAAACAATTCCTTCTCTAGCTGGGACAAAGGACAACTGACCCAGATCTCAGGCCCAAGAGCATAAACAACTGTGGACTGAAGAGAGAAAAAGAAGAAGGATGGGATTTCATGGGCTGAAGCTGTAATTGGACAATTAACTCCAATACGCAAAAGGACCAGAACATATAAAACTGTGAGACACTGAGACGGGTCAGGCATTTTGTGACCATTTTGGGTTCATCTTGGGTGCAGCCCTGGCTGGGCTCTTGTGCTGCCCAAGGTTGATCTGTTGAGGCCTTTTAATAAATACCTACTTTATTCTTTAACTCTGTCCAGCCTCTGTTCTAGGTCAGCCTCCACAAGGCATGACAGAGGTGACAGACAGGTTGCAAGACCGAGGTGGGAGCTCAGTAGACTACCACAGGCTGTTTCAGACCCATCCAGGTGTGGGCTACCGAGTGCTTCTGTCTCTTAAACAAGAAAAAAAGGCTGCTCTTTTCCATAACACAGGGGAAGTCATACTTTGAACAGAACATGTTTTTTCCTTTCTCTTGGCCAAACACATTATGCAATTCAGAACAAAGTATGTCTGTTTTAAAATCGCTATCATGATTAGGGCTAGAAACTACAACAAACTTGTAGGAGCTAAGATAAAAAAACAATAAAGAAAAAGCTAAGAGGATACAAGGAACAGGATGCTAAAGGTGAAATTAGAAAAGAAGTGGAGCTATAGGTGAGACTTACATAATTACTTAAAATTAATTGATCAACACTTTTGCAGAAAATAATCATTTTTATGTAGATTCCAAATTTTAAAAAGCAATTACTGGTCACTCATTTACATATTTGTAATATAAAGATTTTAAACACCCTTTCATTTCTGAACCATATGTAATTGCTAATTTGATCAATTTTTTCCTCAAAATCTGATTTTTCTTAGGAACAAAAAATTCATTCACTTGAAGGCGCTATTTAATCTTACTTTTTCTATTTTATCAAAACATCACAGTTTTACATGCATCTACTCACCAAAATTAAATTCTGCTAGTCTATCAGCTCCATTGTAAAAGTAAAAATCAATACACTAATATGCAGTGAAAACCTATATAAGTTTAGAGGAAAACTGAAGAGAAGCTGAGAAGTTGTAAAAAAATTAAATATCGTACAAATAAAACCTATTCTTTGACAAAATGTGGTTTTACTCCTCACTGGGCCTATCTTGCCTTTTACTGCATATATATTTCTCCACCTGAGTAAATAGAATGCCCCAGGTTTGCAGAAAAACACCCAAGAATTTTCACAGTCCTTCCTTCTAAAAGTCACATATGACCATCTCTCAAATTGAATCAAAGTTCATCTATTTTTCTATTTTAGAAAGTAAGTTTATGGATAAGTGTTCTAAGTACATTAAATATTGGAAATAACAGAGCATTATCACTGTCCTGGAAAATGCATCAGCTGCTAAAAGCTAGAAGTTTCATTTTGATGGTATATATAAAATATGGATTAAAAAATTTCTGGGCGAATATGAAACCAAGTGCTGGCAAAAAAGTCAGCTAAGCATAATAAAGGACTCATCAAATTATAAAATCACTCTGAAAGTGAGCATGGTGCAGGTGAAAAGGGAGCTTGATGTTTTTCAGTAGAGGAAACCATAATTTTAATAGGAAAAAAAAAATTCCTTAGCTAATCTACTTCAATTCTGGGAATTCGGTTGCATGGGAAAAAATGTACAAGCTCCAGCTAGCTGGAAAAACATTGAGTTTCATTGAGCAGGTACCAATATTTATTGAAGAGGTTTCAAGTTTGTCCTATGAACAAAATAGGATAATTACATTTACCAATGGTGTGGGCAGTAGAAGAGCAAATGATGGTATCTGAAAGATTTTAAGCTACAGATTACACATTTACAGCAAGTGTGTAAACTCTTCACATCAGTTGCTTAAATTAAACCTCTTCATGCTAAAGTGACAGACAGTAGTTCATAGTATTACAAAAAGTTTCAATTTAAGCAAAAAAACATTCAGTCCTTGAAAAAAGTTTCTTATATTCTTCTTGTGTGGCAATAAATTAGTATGTGAATTGTTATTGAAGTGTCATCCCAGCAGAGATAGTCTTAACTAAAGAAACAAACAGATTTGTTCAATTACTTACTAAAAATTTCAAATGTAGATATAAACAAAAATATTTTGAAATAATATAATGTGCTATATTTTTCAGATAGAGATTTGATTATTATAAGAACATACCTGCTTTGCTTTTCCTAGCTATTGGCATGTTTGTAGAAATACCATCTGTACTCAGCTGTAAGTTTTCCAAGCTTTGCCAGCTTGGAAAAAGGAACCATGATTCCAACCATGGAACCTTTGAAAGAGGAATGTCTAGTAGTTGGCAAAGCCAGTGTCTGCTCATTTGTACTCACAATCACAACCACACATATCTATTTACCTTTCTTAAAACAATAATTTATTCAACATTTTGGCCTATATTCTTATCTGCTTAACTTCAATTCAGCTAACTACCTGTTAAAAATGCAGGGTTCCACCATATATGAATATAAGAAACTTATAAAAAGTAAGCCAACTCAATGACAAATATTAGCCCGATACATGCCTTTATTCATCTTAGTAATCTTTCAGTTGTATGATTGTGAAGAAAGTGCCAGAAGGACAGGGCTAATTTTGACCTACTTTTCAACTTAACTAGTCATTAAAATACCAAGAAAACACACTGGCTTTTCTTGACAGACTTTTCTGCCCACGAAAAACAATAATTGCCTGTATCCATCGAGAGTTCATAGCTGTGGGTTTCTTCTTATTTCCTAAGTTGCAAAAGCACTCAAATAAAGCACTTGCCTTTAAAATAAGCCCTCATAGATATAAATTTTTAGTTGTACTGAGGGATTAAAAGCCATGTTCTGCCTGCATGACATTTATTGCAAGATCAAGGTATTAACTTGTAGATAAGTGTAGGAGAATGCACATGAGCATGCTGAGTCCCTGTGCTAAAAACTCCTGAGACGCCTTTCCACTGAGAATGTGAAACATATTTTATTTTTTATTAAGATAATAAAAAGGATTAGTCACATTACAGATTAATTGCCAGCACAATTTATAATCCGTATTATAAAATGAAGCTCTTCGGTTAGCTGAATTCAGAAATTCATCTGAAAATGTAATCTTCCCTTATGTTTGCAGGTCTGTAAAATAAAAATTAATGCTTTTCTGTGTTAAAAATTTTGCTTGGCAGTGAGACATATGCCAGGGTTTTGCCTGGAGAAATGATTTCTGGGACAGACATTTTGAATTAAAGTGAAAAATCTGGCTGTCTATTTGAGACAATAAAACTACCATTATTTTGTGAATATTTAGAAAAGTACATTAAATGTTAAATATCCATGTTGATGAACTTATCCAGCCTCTAGCATTATCACACTTTTAAAATATTTTTAAAGTATTTTAGTATATAATTATCTTTCACTTATGCAACCTACAAAATAATATAAATGTGTCTAATAAAGGTTAAAAACAAAAAGAAATTATTTGCTCTAACATCTTCTTTCATTTATGCAACACTAGATTGGTATCTTGGCAGAACTGGTTTCCATATCTACAAGTACCAAAGTGATTTTTTTTTTTTTGATGTAGCATCACTCCACCCCTTTAGTATTCAAGAACTGCCAAGATCCCTTTCGAGAACTTTTACGTCTCTAGAATACACGAGCACATTGCACTGAGCAATGTCCAGTGAACAGCAATAAGAGCATAGGCTAGCCCTCTGCGCCTAGTGGTGTCCAACAGGAAAGGATAAGTAGATAGACAGACACCATTTCCATAAAATCTCAGTCTTCTGGAATGCGTTTGCCACATGCTCTCTGAGATTTACTCCATCTAAATTGATGGTGAATTGATAAGAACTATTCACTTCCATTTGTATGAATACATCCTGGTTTCTTGTGCCACAAATCTTTCTGATTTTGTAAAAGCTCTTCCAAAACTCTGTTACCTTGTTTTCATTCTCAGATCAAACATATAATCAGGAAAGAATTCACTAGATGAAATGCAATTTTTCTTTGCAAAAGCTAAACAATAAATTTTAATGATTTTTAAGAAATTTAATTTTTCTTATGGTGTAAAAATATACTAATTTTCTGTATAAGCATCTAGCTGTCTTGTCTTCTGATGTTTTATTTTTGTAATTTAATAAGGCATGTTAAAAACAGCATGCTTACATAAAATCTTTACTTTTCATTATTTTTATTTCTAGTATTTCATAATAATCACTCATTATTGTTAGTGATTAATGAATAAAATAATTAATGTTAAAAATTAAGTCCTGATTAGGAATCTTAGAGCATAGGGTCATAGAATAGAATGCTTTGTGTTGGAAGGGAGCTTTAAAGAGCACTACTTCAACTGCCTTACCACGATCAGGGTTGTCTTTCTTGAGGTTCACATGAGCTTATTATTCAAGGTTTCTGTGGATGGCATCCCTTCCTTCAAGCCTATGAACTGCACCAGTCAGCTTGATGTCATCTGAAAATTTGTTGAGGGTTCACTCAATCCCACTGTCCATGTTATTCCTAAGGACAACTAATTGTACTGGTCCCAGTATGGACCCTCGTAGGACACCTCTTGCTTTCCTCTTAGACATTGAGCCACTGACTGCAACTCTTTGGACATGGCCATCTAGCTAATTCCTTATCCATCTAACAGTCCATCTGTCAAGCCCACACCTCTGCATTTAGTGACAAGGATGTTATGGAGGCTTTACAGAAGTCCAGGCAGACTAACAGTGGCATTTTCCCTGTCCACTGATGTAGTCATTCCATCACAGAAGGCTAATTGCTTGGTCAAGAGCAATTTTCCCATTCTCTAATTGTCTCATTTTCCATGTATTTCTATGTACCTTCCAGGAGGTTGGGCTTCATGATTTTAGCAGGCAAAGAAATTAGATCAACTGGCCAATAGTTATCAGGGTCCTCTTTGGTGCACTTCTTAAAAAAATGGAAGAAATGGGGCTTGGCAACTGCATCAGACAGTTCCCTCAGGATCCACCTGAGGGATGCACCTCATCAGATCCCCCAGACCTGAGTATATTTATATTCCTCAGGTGCTCTCAAACTGGACTTTCTTCTACCATGGGAGATACCATTTTCTCCCAGTCCTGATCTTGATGTTCAGGGACTTGAGACAGGCATTTTGAACAAACTGATAATAAGTGTCAGTGTGCTCTTCTCATTCAAGTGCATTTACATAGGGGTCAGTGACATTTTAGGTGTCCTAGGACTTGATCTCTGGTCTTCATCTTTTTCTCAAGAATGATATGAAGTTCTCTTAAGACCTGGGCACATCTGCCATCACTATGTACGTTTCTCAGTTATCCTAAAATATCTTAAATGGTGCTAGGCATATACATTAGGCTCCTAATTGATTTGCTTTATTTCACAATTCTGACATGAAAAAACATTTTTTAGCTGTATATAGTTATTCAGTTCCCAAAATAGGAAGAAGCAACTTAGTTTCTGAAGAACACACCCTTCTCTCCACTAGCCAGAATATTCATAACTATCAGCTCTAATTCAAAACATATGCTCTAGATATTATTTTAATATAATTCAACACTGCAGAATCTATTGGTTAAAAATTTGTCCATCATTACTGCATTACTTGCACTGAATACATGGAATTTTTGAATATGCAATAAATACCAGATTATGGTATTAACGTGGCCAAGCAACCAGAGTATTAACTTTGATTAGGCCTCAATTATACTGATTTTCCTATTAATGTAAAATACCACTGATAGGCATAAGTCAATTCTACTATTAGTGAGTCTCACACTCCTTGATTTGAATGCCAATTTACAGAACTATACATCAAAGTAAAATCAGATTACCATATTTTATGTGTGGGTGGGTGTGTGATACACTAAAGGCATGTCAAACAACATTCTTATGTAAAGATCAGTAGGAAGAAAGTGATTATGGAAGAAGTTAAATCCTGCTCCAAGTGTCTGGCAATTTAAAAAGTATTAATTTTAATTTTTTTTTATTTTAATGCAATACCATTTGTTTACCTTTCTCCATTCTACTACCAACCTTATTATTGCTTTTGAGTTGAAACTTTGTATTTATTTGAGATTATTTTCTACTATATAGATGTGCCAAAGTGACACTTCTTTTGAATTAGCCTTGCCTATGCATGTGGTCTGAAAATTGAGACTCCACTCAAACTTAGAGTACAAAATAAAAATTTCCATTTTATAAAGCCACTCCTGGGTTTTGCACTAATGCATTATTATTGTCCTAATGTCTGTTGAACTAGCAAGGCAAAAATGTTCCTCCATATTTTTGAAGACTCATCTATGTGTTGCAATTGGCTTTCCATGCGACTGCTTCAAAATACTGGGAAACAGGTAGAAATGTAACATTTGGTTTAGAAAGCTGCATCAGGATCTACCCAGTTTACAAATAGCTTATTACACAAATTATATGATAGAACTCAAGCTTGAAACTTTACTCTGACAGAGATGGAGAATTAAGAGAAAAAATAATGAATTGAAACTGTTCTACTATTCTATAGGGCAATTCAATGAAAATTTTAGTAACG
The DNA here is from genome assembly GCA_013396995.1 of Dicaeum eximium. NCBI lineage: Eukaryota > Metazoa > Chordata > Aves > Passeriformes > Dicaeidae > Dicaeum > Dicaeum eximium. Next base: position 967,625 of record VWZP01001424.1, on the reverse strand, counting down.
CACTGAATCTGATGAGAAAGATGGTGTGATGATGAACATAACAGTCATGTACAATATCTGGTTTGAAGTATTGTAATAACGTGAAAAATAATTAAAACTTGCATACAGAACTATGTTCATATGCATAATTTACCAGGAATCAGAGTCAATTAAGAATAAAAACTTGAGCTGTTTTTGTTTGCCACACACAGACTTCTTAATGTAGTGAAAAAATCCAGCATGAAATTCCTCATTCTGCTTCACCCTTCTTAGACATTTCTTCAAACAAAAATTCCATTTCAATGCAGACTTTTGGAGAGTTGATTTTTTTCCAAATCATTATCTATAAATTATGTAAAGTGGTTATGTTGTACAGCCTTATTCATGAGAGATAGAAGGCAAATGACAACGCCGACTTTATTTAAAACAATCACTAGCGTTTCTAAAGCTAAATAACTTAAGCCAATTCATTCTCATTTTAACTCTGATTCTTGCAATCTTTTAAATCTGACAGAAGGTAACAGGGCATATAGTTAATTGCTATAAATCCAAAGATATTTCTAGTGACTTTCACTTAAAAATGTATTTTACAATTTGTTTCTGATTCATGCAAAGGAACTTTCTTATTAATTTTGACTCCTCTAAACAATTTGTGCTTAACTCTACTGAGATCTCTACTAATCTTTCTTATAACTTCAATATTAGTTTCAGAAAGAATTTTCAACCTTTTCTTCACCATGGACTTTTGGGTAATAATATGTAATTTTGTGCAATAAGTACTACAAGGATGCAATAAAGGAGGAAAAGAATGCTTTCATTATCAGCCATCAGCATGATTTCTTTGGAATTAACATGACATTTCCGCATATATGAGCTCTTCCTGAGACAGGAAACTACTTCCAGGTATTTTCATATATTAATTTGTGCTTTTAATATCTCAGAGATATTAAGAGCTAAAACTTCTATATTCTTCCCCCTTCCCACCCTGCCTCCTTGTCCACCAAGACTAATCCACAACAAGGATGTCTTTGCTCATTTCTTGATGGAGACAGACTCCTTGAAGGGAGAGCAGATTCCCTGAGGGTCTGAGAACTCAGATGTATTATGAGGCTGGTATTTTCCAGAATTCCATGCTGCTGGGGCAAGGGGTAAGAAGGAGATTTCAGACACCTGAATCCTTGCCTGTCCCTTCAGGTAGGCCACTGACAGTATGCTATTTTACAGCAAAGGAATAGGTGGTCCAAGGCAAAGACTCAAAGTGTGGAATTAATTTGAGGAAATGCAGCTGTTTATGGTTGTAGTCATATATTTAGACTAGGTGCCCTAGATTCCTGTTAGAGTGAATGGAAAGAAATAAAACTTTTAAAACATGCTTTATCTCCTTCTAAATATGGATAAGGCTTATTTAGAGATTCAGACTTCCAAACTTAGGTGTCTAAATGTGAACTGGGGATCTGAGTTCCACATACAGTCAATGAAAAGCTTAATTTTGGCCAAAGCATAAATAGCTGGTTTGAGATGTCTTAGGATATCTCAGACAACCAGGGCACTCATGGAGTTCACAGATATGAACCAGGACCTGTAAAAGAACTGTAAGCTTCTCAAGTGGCAGATAGAGGTCATGTTGGAAACCCCAGGAAATGCAAAATAATACCACATTTAAAAGCTAAGTTTTGTGTTAAGTTCTGTTTAACCTGATCTGAGACACTCTCTATTCTCTATTCTCTATTTTGCATTCTCTATTCTCTATAACGGCTGTTCCTTTGATAACTGTAGTAAGAGTTTAGACACAACAGTTTACACCCATATGACAATATTTAGTTACCTAAATTTGGTGTCTATGTCTACAGCTGAAATGTTCTTTGCATCCCAAAATGTCACAGGAACCTGAACAATTCCCATTTCTCCCCACTGACTGTACAAAGGGGACTTGCTCAGCAGGAGAACTCTACGCTGCAGCTGTGAGAACTTCAGTAGAATGAGTACATTGAAATTCATCTTCACAACTGAATGAAGAAAAAAATCTTAATAGGTATATCTATTTATCTGATTAATATAACTGTTTTCAGAAAGTTAGAACTTTCATCAGAACCCATTCGTCATAGTGAGGGAAGGGAGAAGAAAAAAAGAGTATGTGGTTTCTTGGTTTCTGTCTTAATAGTGTCAATTTGGTTTGTCAGTTAATGTCAATTGTGGTTACATTGATCTGTGTCCTTTATGGATTCTAACTAGAACTAGACTCATTCTACAAACTCACACACTACAGCAAAGTCCGTGACTTCTAACTTTTAGTCACAACTGAATTAATTTATAGGTCTACTTTTCCAAGAAGGAGTTGGATTTAATTATTTTCATCTTTCTCCTGTATTCACTGATGTTTTTTGGACTGATATTAATTAAAAAAAAAGAAATTACATGTTTATTTGAGACAATAATGCATATATTTTATTTTATTTAATAAATTATGTACCATGATATGTTGAAAGTAAATTGGCTGATATTCTTTGGTTTATTCTTATCTATTTCTATGATACTAAATTTGAGGATGTCCTCCTGAAACCAGTAGAGAAACACTCTTGAGAAGCAGGAAAAAAAAACTAAACCAAAAAAACCCCTCATTTTTATTGTTGCCATTGTTGTTATTAGGATATTATCCTACTTTTTGACTTGAAATAATGTAAGATCGAATATTAAAATGGTGTAAAAATTTAAAAGCCAATATATATATCTGTCCAATATAGCAGCAAACATTATTAAAAATAATAACTTATGTGTTTTGTCTAAAATATGCTGGTGTTCTTTTAATAAAATGTGATTTGACCATGGAAAAAATATTTGAAGGGTACTCTTTGTCTGCCTTCCTTTATATGTGTGTTCTTATTTTTAATTGAAAGTTCCATTCTGAGGATGTTATTCACAAGTGTGAGATTCATCACACTTATCTCTAGCAATATAAAAGTCAAATAGCTTAGCTGTGATTTAACTCAGCCACCCTTAGAAGCTGCAATTCAGTTACAGACTGCGATGTGTAAATCCATGTGCTCACAATACAGCTGTTAGGTTTCAGCTAGGGAACACTTAAAAGGCTTTAACATAATCATCTGTAACACTTAAGGTATGCTAAAGTATCTTGCCTGAATTCCAGCTGCCAGTTCAGAATAGAAGATGTATTAACCATGGACAGATATCTCAGGTATCCCAGGATGCTTTGAATTCCACCTAAGCATGCACATCTTTCAATATCAATATTGAAACCCTTTTTAGAATCCAGTCTCAAACATCTGCCTTAAGCTCAAAGAGGACAGAATTATATACAAATGTCATTGGTCATAACTACAGCAATTTAAATTAAGGCAACAAACCATTCTAGTAGTTTAACATAGAGTATTAGTACACATGGCAAAAAAAAAAAGAAAAATAGAAGAAAGGAAAAAAATTGTTTAAAAATTCATTTCATTAAATAAAATTTCTCATTGCTATATTCTAGTCTGCTTGTTCAATGACAGTCACAGGGAAAGGCAGGGAGACTGAAGGCTGTTCTAGAAATTCAATAGGATTTCTGAGAAGGAATTACATAATAAACTGAAGAAAGCAGAAAGGAAAACAACAATAAAAACAACAACAAAAGCTACAATTTTTGAGCCTATCTATGAATCTCTGGCCCAAATGCTGTGACCACAGGAGATACACTGTGGATATTCACACTTCTAAATGAGCAAGAAACAGAATTAAATCATAGGCTCAACCTCCAAGTACAAATTGGCTCATGTTCACATTGCCAAGGGCTTGTCCCTTCTGTAACAATTTTGTCTTGGACAGAGCTAATTGAGAACTATGGAAAAGAGCTAAGTTGTGATAGAACTGTTATTCAGTAGAAATTCTCCATTATGGATTATCTATTATGGATTATAGCTCCAGTGTTTGAGTTTATTCACATTCTGGTTTTGTTAGTTTAGCATAATAGAGGATCCTGTTCCAGTCAGAGTTATGGGGCACTCCATAACTTGATGCAAAAGGACCTATGTCACCTGTCACAAAAGGATCTGTTTTCTAAGTTTTCTTCTTCTTTCACTATTGCTTGAAAATTTGATCCTGCATTGATTGATCATAAACCCAGACAGAAGAGGAAGCAGCCTTTTTTCTCCCTAGAGGAGCAATTCTTCCTATTTTAGTAAATCCTGACATTTGGAAAAACAGTATTAATTCACTAACTACAGAAATTAATTAATTTGAAAACTACAGAAAACTAGAATGAATGAGATTTTGTCTACAAAAATATATGTTCTAATGAAACATATATTTTGATAATTTCCATTTAGTTTCTGTAGCATATTAGATGTGATTATGGTCCCATTAATACTAGTAGTATCAACCCTTCCTAAAGTTAGCATTCTTTACTAAATGTCTTTACCCTAAGATTTTTGCTTCATATTGAGAAATGTGTTGCTTTCACAAAATCATCTATAGAAATAAGATTCATGTAAATCAACTGTATTACATTATCTGACCAGAACTCTGCTAATGATGTAACACTTCTAATCAGAACTGATCCTTTAAAATACGTAACATATTTCTAAACCTCATTAATAAATTTTTTTCCACTTTTTTTCCATTCCTAATTCATCCATGTAACATAATGGACATGCTCAGGTACAGTAAGAATGCAGCTAAGAATCCTTGAATTTATTATTCAGATTGGAACTTATGAATGCTATGAATTTGTTCAAAGGAAAAATGGGCTTTATTTAATATACATGTCTGCAGCTGAGCTAATAAGTTTGGGCAGACAGCAATTCATGGATCTGTAATAAGAACAACTTCCATCTCAGCTTAATTTTAATATTGCCTTATTGCCAAATCAACAGTCTAATCATTACTCTAAATATACATTCTAATTAATGTCGTTGCAGAGGAGTATTGTCTTACACTAAAATTTTAGTTAGTTAAGATCATCTCTCATTAATAGCAGCACAGTCATAGAAAGACCTTTCAAAACTGTGCGTGCTTCTTTTTCCCATGGGTGCTCTTAGCCAATGTCAATAACATCTTTCAGTCTGTTGCTCAGACCAGCACTTCTTTCTGAATAATTTCAGCAAATTTGCAGGGCCAACCACTGTATTTAGTGCATTCTTTTTGTTCATTCTTACATTTTCATGTTTTGTTTCTGCATCATGTTCTTACATTAATATATATATATATATATATATATCTAAATTAAAACACAAAAAAGACAAAAAATTCAAAAATAAAAAAGGCAGAGAGAAAACAAACAAACAAAACTCCAAACTGATAAACCCTTTAATGTAAAAGATATCTTCATTATTTTTACTGCTATTATTATTATTATTATTATTATTCCCTGCCACACATATCATTGGAGAGAACACAGTTTCTGATAGTGATCTAAAGTTATTGAAACAGTGAAAATGTATCCTAAAATTTAGAAAACTGTTTCAATTTTGATGGTTTAGACATATCCATTGACCTAGCTTTTTGAGGAATGCTTCTAACCAAGGATAATAATTTCAAACACACACTTTTTTTCAACTACCATGATCTTCACCACCCCATTTGTCAATATTTCATTAAAAAAGCTAACCCAGATAGAGACAACTCCACAATAAACACCTCAAAAAACAACCATTATAAACAAATTGCCTCCTTTTGAAATATTTGCTTCCCAAATAGCAGCAGTGGGAAAAAATCCCATACTGTTTTGTACTTTCATTCTCCCCATTTTTGCTAGGTTCTGTCTAGAAGTCCTTATTGCATGCAAAGTGCCCAGTACACAATAGAGCCAACTTTGTTGTGCCACATTTATACTGGGCAATTGGGTAATAGTCTCTAGGGTCTAGCTAAATGTTCTACATCCTGCACTTAAATATTTCCTACCATCTGTCTTCCCTTGAAGATCTCTCATGTGAATAAGTTGTTACTGTGTGTCCATAATTAAATTATATTTTTTCCCTTTTCAAACCTCCTGTGACAATCCACTTAGCAGTTTTGCACTCTATTTTCATAAACCAGACTTTCCTTTTTTCTGAAACATTTTATACTGCATTTTCTCATCCATTTATAGCATTTATCTTCCATTGGGATGAGCTTAATGACTTCAGTAATGACTACAACCCTGGTGTACTGTATTCCTCATTTGTATTTCAAGCTTGACCCAAGAACCCGTTATTTATTATTATGGTATCAGCAATAACTGTCAGGATTTTTTTGTTGTTGTTGTTACACTTTTGCTTCCTGAGCCCTATATTACTTTATGAGGTTACTATTATAGCTATTACATACTATGGCAATTTCTAACAGCACTGGCTAAAATAGGTGCTCCATCTTAAAGCAACCATTAGGATGCAAGCCCAAAGTCAAAAAGCTAGCAATTTGGAAAGACAAAAATAAAATACAAGTAAAATAGAAAAACAGATGGAGAGAGTATGTGGTACATATGTGGCCTCTATTGATAACCTCCAAAAAATAATGATCATCCTTTAAAAATTGTCATGTCTCGGCAAACCATCTCTGATATAATTTATTTAATGTAGTTTCAAGGGTTCAGTTTAATTCTCAAATGCATTTCATTATCTGCAGCACAGGTGTATGCAACTGAGCCACATTTAGGTCATGGAGCTACTCCTCTGCTTATCCATAGACACACAGTGACTTTGTGGTGCCTTAGAGTACCTTGCCTGGGCCCCAGCTGATCATATGCCCCACAAGCCTCGAGTTCTTTCTGTCAGCATGTCAGACACCAAGATATCTCAAATTACCTGTTTGAGTCAAGATATTTCAAATTACTTGTGTGTATCAAGTGAACCAACCCACCAGGCTCTGGGGGTAGATCAAGAATTCAATTCAGTTGTTCCCACATGGGTGTCTACTCCTATTTTAAATGCCCTAATGTATCCCAGAGTCCAGGTGCCACTCCAGAAATATTCTAGTGTGCTTTAGTCCTCATTTTGTGTCTATCAGTCTCGTGCACGCATCTCAGATACTCCAGGACACCTCTTGGGGTACTACTGACTCTTAGGGCAACTCACTCAAGCCCATCAAGCTAGGTGAGAAAAATACCACTTAATTCCAGGTCAGATAGTAATCCAAAAAATTAGTCATATTCTTATGAAATTCCTAATTTTTTCCACCGGACTATACTGCTTCTTAATTTCTTCATAGAAGTTTTATATTGTATCAGCCCATCTTTACTATTTGAATGCTCATTTAAAGTAAAAAGAACCATTATCTTCACATTCTTTTTTTTCCTCAGGTCACATTTTAGTGCATCCTGTTTGCTAAAATTCCACTTGCAAGAGATGCAGTTGATTCAGAAATGAAATAAAGTAACACAAACCAAGTATGACAACCCATGGTTAGACATGCTTTGAGACCAAAGCTTGAGGGGTCTGTCTGAATGCTCATGACATCATCAAAAGTCATTAATAGCTAAGAGAATTTGTTCCAGTGGCTTGGCTGGAACGTAGCTGAGGGGAATCAATCTGACTACCTAATAGAAAGGGAAACGTACTGGGGATTTCTGATGGTACCAATGTTTCTGTGGAGCCAGTGCTTTGTGCCAGGGGCACTTTGTGCCACTTATACCAATAAATAATGGCAGTTTAAGCAGTCATTCACCTAGAGTCAACTGAGTGTGTTCTACAATGGGCTTTTTTTATCCATTCTTTGCTATGAATTTTTGATCTTAGCCTTCAAGTGTATGATGCAAGAGACTATTTCCTTACAGGGGACATTCTGGTGACTTTGTTCCTCTCTCACATGACTGAAGAATGTATATGGGAAGTATTCAAAAAAATTGATTCAGAAACTTTAACTAGTAAATGGAACCATTCAGCATGATAATATGTCCATTGACCTGATAATTAATCTTGGAGAAGTAATACTGAGGGATCTCATTTATATTTCTTAACCCAAAAAGACAAAATTAAAAAGGTTTCTAAAACTCACATATGTTAAATATAATCTTCTGTTACAAGTTAACCCACGAAGGAACCATTGCTAAACATAATCATAATGAATGTAGTTTAGTATAATACGTTTGCAACATTTTTTGTCCACATTTTCTCCAGTGCTAATATTCCTCTGGGGAAAACTGAGTAAAATTAAATTATTCTTTTGATTTTGATTGGTCATGTCCATACTTCTAATATAGTCAAAACAGACTGATAATTTTATACAGATAACAGAAATACCTGCATGTTATTAGGACAACCATATCTTACCAACACAGCCTATTAATTCTTCACCCTCGGACTTCTTCCCAAATACAAAAAAAAGGTGGAGTAGTGCAGTTTGTGCAATAGTCAAATACTCTGAAGTCCTGCCCAATGCATGGAAATTTCTGTTCTATAAATCACAAAACATCCCACAAATTTGAACTGCACAAGCACATTGAATAATAGCCACAGAAATTGTCCTACTTCCCATCTTTTTTTGCATGTGTCTGTAGGAACTTTACTAAATACAGAAGGATCTACCTAATGAGGTTCTTTAACATCTAAGAGTGCACATTTTTGATTACATGTGAATAAAAATGTAGCCAAATTATCTCTGACTGATTCAAATAGTTTAAAAAATTATAGAATTGGGTATAGAACAAAACAACTGCCATGAGATTCAAACTCCAAATACAAGAAAAAACAAAGATGTTAAACATTTGACTGTATCTTGTGCACCTTTTTCCAAGAAAGCCCCCAGATGAAGCCTTGAAGAAGGTTACACAGAAAAGGAAAAGAGCAAGTTAAAGGTCTTTCATTTAATCTCAAATTCCTGCTGTCTTTGCAACATAAGAAACCACTGACAAAAATAAAAAGGGAAATAGTTTGTCACTTTACTTAGTTGTTTGTCTTTGGGAAACTTTTAATTTGTGAGACCTACAAATCGTTTCATGGATAATGGAAGTTAGAAATTAATCTGCTGGGAGGGATGAGCATTTTTCAGCCTCTTTCTGCCTTAATTTTCACCCTAATGAGTTTTGCCACCAGTTTAATAAAGTCTGAAATGTTCACCTTGTGTAGTTCATGGCTTTTCTACCTGAGTAAAGACTAGTGCACAAAGCCTTTTCTTCTACATCAGATAACATCTGCCCTCGCTCTTCCTAAAAACGAAACCCAAAACTAAATAAAAACCCTCTAAGAAAAAAACTCTAACTCAAACCAAACAATAAACCACCTCAAAGATTACATCACTTAGTTTGCAAGCAGATTTGAAATTGTATTTTCAATGCAACTGCACTGAAGTTATAAAATAACCTGACACAGCCAATACATTTAGTAAAGCGACATAATAACACATTTCTATGCAGTTCCAACAGCACACTTTTTCTCAAAATGACACACATCACCCTGGGTATGAATTTAAAATTTTTTCAGGTTTCTTCTAGAATTCCATTCACTCTTCTGCAATGGCATGCAGGAGGCTACCATGTATAAAGGCATGGATTTCTATGGCAACAGTTTAAATTCTAGGCTATTCTTAGTTGAAGTGTTTGCAGAAATAAAAACAAACCACAAACAACTCTTTTGTAACTAACTAAGTAATATATCTCTTCCTTTTCTGCCTTATCTGAAAGAACAGAAATGGCTTTGCTGTGATGATTAAGCAATAAGTAACTTAATGTGATATATACTATGCTTGAAGTTACAAGATTCCTAAGTTAGCAGGAAAAAAACACCCATTTTGACACAGCATTAGAAATAATATAATGACAGTCATTGTCAGCAAATAAAACATTTACTTTTTGGTTATTGCTGTTCATGCAGTATAACTGAACATATTCAATATACTTGCACTTCACTCCTCTTCAAAACATCCTCAATAATCAATTTTCTTTCTCTTATGTTTCTTTTTTGTTGAGCGTTTTGTTTGACAAAAATAATCATGGAAGTACTAAACATGTAAATAAGATAAGCATTGTAATTCAAGGCCTGGTAAATATTACATCATCTCAGAGAGATGGGTGATCTATGTGTCTTAAGGGCAAGTGTCTGCAAGATGGAAGAAAGAATCCTGTGAATGTTAAAATCAGAAAATTACATAAAAAATTCCATTTTGTCATTTCCCCACAACCTAGTAACAGTGTGACAAATGCATGTCCTCAGCATTTCAATTGAATTGACATTTCTATGTAGGTATGCCAATGAACAAGCACTTTTAGGAAGCTAAATGAGCAAATTACCAACTTTATACTACTTTTCAATGATGACAAATTAAAATTACATATTTAGCATTATATTCTCTGAAATGCATGCATGCCTGATCTCAGTCAGTGATTTGACATTTTAATTTACTGTGTGTTTTATCTTAACTTGTGTTTCACTGCTTCTAATGTAATTATTATTCTTTTTAACATGTGATGTGTTCTTAATTTTCTCAGTTACTCAATTTTGTCACTACAGTATCATGAAGAAGGCAGCAAGAATTAGGGAGCCTTCCAAGGGTGCACTAAACAGATTATTTTGGACTATTTCTAAGCTAAATTTGATGGCCTCCCAAGGACAGAATTACTGGCTCACATGTAAGTTCATTTGTTTTTTCTGCTCAAATTATTCAACAGTGGATGGCACAATGGTAAAGCAGTGCCTCTACTGTCATCACTTTGTCTTGCACAGAGCATCCTGGCAGAACAATCTGTCTAATGAAGCAGGAAGGTGGAATAAAGAAGGGACCTTGAAATATGCATGGTTTGTATAGTAAAGCAGGCCATGCCTTTTTCAGAGCTTCACAACCAAACTTCAAGGTATTTTCTAGGAGACTGCAGATTTTTTCCACAGTGATAAAGGATTCTGGAGGAATGATGTATTCCCCATGTTTAATTCTTCATGAATACCTGGAATCAGGCTTCTGCCTCACTTTCAAGAGTGGACCTATCACAATGTGTATGTATGCCTGTTTTCTCCTCACAGATCCCAAAGGTGGGCATTTTCTATAAAGCAAACCAAATCAGTATTTGAAGTTTAGCAGGTCCTTTATGATGTTTTACTCTTTAAAAGGATTCTCTGCCTGGAGAAAGCCAGGAGCAACGTGACTGAAATTCTCCGCATCTCCACTGGGACTTGAGCTGTGAGTTACAAGTGATTTGCAGAGGCTTTCGCCTTTACAGGTTTGACTGAGTTTAGGGGCACTTTCCCGTTCAGGAACGGGATCAAAAGCCAGCTGCCTGAAGTCCTACTGCAGCACTGCGCCGTGGTTTTTTCAGCTTTTAATATCAAAGGGTGAAGGTACCCAGTGCAGGAACGGGAAAATCTCTGCAGGCTAAGTCGTTTTTCCCACTGGAAAGGAGAAGGAGGCAACTCCTGGAGCCCGGCCGCCCGCAGCTGACCCACCCGGCAAGCGGCTCCCGGGCGGGAATTCTGGCCGCGGAAATTCGGCTCCAGCTTAATGAGACCAAGCTGGGCAGAGGCACTTAAAGCAAATTCCCACTAACATCCCTAATATATCTGCAGTGTGTGCAGTAGAGGTGGTGACAGCAGCGGCAGCAGCATGAGATTCACAGTATTAATAAAGGGATTCACCGCTTCATTAAAAGGAAAAAAAAAAAAAAAAAAGAAAAAGGAGACGAGGGGAGGGAGAGGGGAGGAGGCAGGCAGGAGACTTCTGTGTGTTATTTACATTGGGAAAGGGGGGAAGGAAGGGTGTTTGTGCCTCTGCCTGTGAATGAATGAGAAAGAGGAAGGGAGGGAAAGAAAGGGAGGGAGGAGGGAGGGAGAGAAACACACACAGAGCACTGAAAGGAGGCTCTGTCCCCTAAACCCAAGTAACCCGTTTGTAAGAATTGGATGCTGGAAAAATGGTAAAGACCCGGAGTTGAAAACATTTTTCACTTTAATACTGAAAAAATATGCCATTATAAAATCCTCGAATAGAATTAGTAAGTTTCACTTGCTTCCTCAGTTCTGTTTTCCTCAAGTTATAGTAAGATTTACAACAGCACAGAATTTTCTACCATTAAACTTTGCAGCCTAAGCTCTAGAGTGACATTAATTGGTCATGCTTAACTGCCTTGGATTTTTTTTTCGTATGTTTACACTGTTACCATAATAGAAATCAAGGGTACTAATTTTTACATTCAGATGGAAAGGCAATACTGATTATGTATATTGAAAAAGAAGAGAGAGAAAACAAAACCAAAGCCTACCCTCCCCACCTCCCCTGAAAAATGAAACACAACCCATTATCAACAAAGCAAATCTCTCCCAGCAAAGTAATTCCCACCTAGGCATAAAAATAAAAATTTTTAAAAATCCAATGAGAATATTCATGCAACTATGTCTTAAATAAAATCTTTACAATTTTTTCCACGGTAAAAGTACGATCTCTACTGCCTATTGATCACACAAAAAAAAAAAAAAACTGGCGAAATGGCACTTTTTATTATTATACTGTATTTCGTATATAGAAGGTTTGATACGAAGGGACTTATCAGGTAAGAGGGATGATGGTGTGAACTAGACGCTGCTTCCAGTCGGGGGCTGCAGCGTCCCTGGGGTGCGTTGTATCCATGCGAGCCATGCAGCACTTTTTTTTTTTTTTTTTTTTTTTTTTTTTTTTTTTTTTGGTCCATTTGTCTGCTTGTTTCAGAGTCGGAGTCATTTATTTACATTACATTCATGCCTTCGTGCAACTTTCCACTCCTGCTTTGCCGTCAGGAGGAGGCCAACACCAGTCCTCTGCTCCCCTCGTTTGCCTGGCCTCTTGGAAAGGGGTCGGTCCACAAGGGAAGAGGGCAAAAAAGTAAATCAAACCTCAACACAATTGAACAAAAGCCCAACAAAACCAGGAGCCGTGTTTCGCCCTGCCGGAGCCGAAGGAAGCTGCTCCTCGTCTGTCTGTCGCTGCTCCGGCCGCGCACGGGCGGGGGATGCGCTCCGGCGCCGGGCTCCCCCCGCCGCCCACTGGGCCTCGGCGCTTGCTATGGGGGTCGGGAGGAAGGTCGTGCGTGTGTCTGTGTGTTTCGCTTCTCACAAAAGGTAGCAGCGCAGGTGCAGAGCTGTCCCCGGCCGGCTGTGAAGGGCCGGTCCCAGGTGGCGGCCGCCCCCGCCCCGCCGCCGCCTCAGTCCGACAGGGAGTGGGAGCCGCAGTCGTACACCCTGTGGGCCCCGTCGGCGCTGTAGGGCCCGTTGTGCCAGTAAGACGAGTCGCAGACCGTCTGCAAGGAGTTGATTTCAGATGCAGAGGAGTTGGCGTCCCTCCTCTTGGACCGCTTTCTGTTCCTCAGGATGAAAACCAGCATGCCAACCACTGTGAAGGCAGAGGTCACAAAAACCAGCAGAAGCCCTGGCACTAGCACCGAAATAGAGACCCTGCTGGTCTCCAAGTAGGAGTTGGAGTGAGTACCTGTCTCTGTCAACCCGGTGCTGTTTTTGTTAGTAGAAGTTAATGTGGGCGAGATTTTTAACTGAGGGCAAATCACATCATTGGAGAGAGACTCGAAATCCTCCTTGAAGAAATCTTCAGGGGACTCACACCTCAGGTCACTCATAATCACCTTGGGGCGCAGCATCTCTGCCCACTGTTTGAAAGGCACGATAGGGCAAGTACAGTCCCATGGGTTGCCGTGCAGGTCGATCTGGGTGATGGAGGTGAGCTGGTCCAGCACCCCCGCCACTGGGAGGTACATGAAATAATTGTTGTGTATGCTGAGCTTGGAAAGCGAGACCCCGGCGAACACGTCTACAGGGAGAGACCTCAGCAGATTGTTGTTGAGGATGAGGACTCTCAGTTTGGGCATCGCATTGAAGGTGCCAGGCATGATCATCTGGATCCCGTTAAACTCCACGTTCAGATACTCCAGGTTTTGCAGCCCAGCAAATTTCTCCCGGGACAGGGTGTCTAAGTAATTGCTATCCATGTAGAGCCATCGGAGATCAAAGAGGTTCTTGAAGGTGTTGTTCTCAACGGTGGCAATGTTGTTGTTGCCCAGATCGAGTAAATTAAGTTTTCGGTAATCCAAAAAGTGGGATTTCCTGATGGTGTGTATTTTGTTGTCTCTCAGAAACAGCTCCTGCACGTTGGAGGGCTTGGGCTTCAAATCCACCAAGCTGCTCACATTCCTATCGTTGCAATTAACCTTTAAACCTGAGCCAGGGATCTGATCACAGCTGCAGATGTGCGGGCAGGAAAAGGTAGCCGGTAGTTTGCTCTTCGCACTCACTGTCGACACGGCAGCAGTGGGTTTGGTCTTGATTTGCCAGTTGACAGGAATCTTTGTACCTCCGTTTGGAGCAGATCCTGGCGTGGCAGGGTCTTCTTTGCCATGTATTTTAAAGGGGGTTGGAATGGGACCAGGATCGCAGGTTTCTTCTTCGGCAGGGGGAGCAGCTAGGCTGGAATCTACTCTGTTCTTTTTACACAGCTCCTGCTCTGTGGTCTCATTTAAATCTTTGCCCTGCAACCTAGTGGGAGCTTCACAAATCACTCTGCCGATCAAAGCGTTTTTAGGTATGTTTTCCAGCCATTCTTTCAACGACAGCAGATCGCAAGTGCAGTCCCAGGGGTTATCCTCTAGCAGGATTTCAGCAATGCCTGGGATCTGCTCCAGGACCTCCTCGTAAGGCAAGGTTTTAAGACGGTTTCCCCGGAGGTCGAGGTGGGTGATTGGCACATACTGAAACACGTTGGGGGGCAAGGTGCTGATGAGATTGTCATTTAAAATCAGCACCTCTAGCTTGTTTAAGTCCCTAAATGCTCCCGGGTCAATATCCCGCAACAGATTAAAATCTGCCTGGAGGTATTCCAGATCGTCCAGCCCCAGGAAAGTCTGCTTCCTGAACGATTTGATCTTGTTGTTGTTTATGTGCAAGCGTTTCACCAGCTGCAGCCCAAGGAAAGCCCCAGGAACAATCTCATGCAAACCGTTGTTTTCCATGTGCAAACTGACCGCATTGTAAAAGTTAGCAAACTCATTAGGGAAAAGTCGAGTCAGGGAATTGCCATGCAGGAATAAATGGTAAAATTGGGAAGTTGGGGCGGTGAAATGTTGCAGGCTGGTAAATCCCTTTTTCTCACAGTCTACGTGCAAATCCCCTTCTATCTCGTTGCAGGCACAGATCTTCTCTTTGCAAACGTCCCCTGTAACGTTTCCAGCAGCAAAACAAAGAGACGTCTCCAGCAACAGAATCCAAAGCAGCATTTTTAAACCGAGCAATTCATTCCCGATCTCATCACAAAGTAACAGCAACCATCCTCCTCACATGGAAAGCAATTCCAGTTCATTCAATACATTAAATGTCCGAACCACCAGAAAAGGGAGAGGAAAAAAAAATGTGTGTGGGGGAGCAGGGAGGGTCGGCG
>VWZP01001424.1:800131-952101 GCA_013396995.1 Dicaeum eximium | reverse complement strand
GGAGCCTGCCGCGGGGCCGGGGCCGGGGCCGGGGCCGCCCGCCCGCCCGTCCGCCCGCGCCGCGCCTCGCCTCGCCCTGCCGGCAGCGCTGCCTCCCCTCCTCGCTCCCTCGCTCGCTCCCCGGCTCGCTCTTCTTTCCTTTTTCTTCCGCTGCTGCCGAGCCGCACGCTCGCACACACTCACATGCACGCAGAGGGAGAGTTGCTAACAGGCTCTGCTCGTTTCAACCTGGTGCACACTGAAAGATCTGACACCCTCTGCTGAGCTGCAGTGGCAAAAATCCATCTGCTGAGGGAATGCTGGAGAAGAAAAAAAAAAATCAATCCACGTACAGGGGAAGCGTTAAAAACGCTGGCATTAAAAGCTGTAGATCTCTTTAGATACGTTCTCCTAAATGGATTATTTAATTTATTTCTTTTCTTTTAAAATGGAAAGTTTAGCACTCCCCTCCTCCCGACCGGTTCCTTATTGCCCCCTTCACACTCACTCACACCTGCACAAGAAGGAGAGGAAGGCTCGTTTGCCTTATTGTATTTCCCAGTGACTTGAACAGAATTAGTGTCATGGTGTCAAGCGAATAGCAATTTGAGGTAATTATTCTGCACGCCATTTTTATCGTTGTTTTAAATGCGTTTCTTCCTCCCCTGCAGTCTAGGGTGTTTTATGCTGGATTTTGCCTCTTGCTGGTGTTCTCTATGCAATGTCGAGCCGTGGATTAATGCACTCTCTATTTTTCATCATTTAGATGATCACAGAGAAGAGGGTAGGTAGGGGGGAGGGGATTGCTGCACTGTTAGCAGTTCACGCTACCTGTTCCCACGGAGTGTAGTGTCTCCCTTAAGGAGGGCAGGGGAGGGTAGAAACTCGCGGTTATTCTTATCTCTATAAAAATCTAGAGATGCGCGTATGTCCACGCATAGATATTTCTCTAGNGGAAAAAAAAAATCGGTGCCTGGCCTTAAAGACAGGAGCCAAGCATACAAAAGTTTCTGCATCATTTGGACGGATTTCAGATGCCTACGAGCGAAGAACCAGTTGCACCTCTGGTGGTGCAAGAGGAAACACGCGTTTCCCCTGCCTCGCTCTGNGAGGAGGCGCGAAAGCGGGAGAGGCAGCCCAGCCTTCTGGTGCCTCCTGCAGCCCGGGGCTGTGCCTCTCGAGTCCGGCGCCGCTGGTGAACTTTGCGGCATACTGGTAGGGATGTAACCGCGGGAGTGGGCTGGAGGAGGGTTATTTATAGGAAAATCCAGAGAGCCATATGGAGCCTGCACCCCCTGATCCCGGCGGCATGTTAATTTGGTCAAAGCTTCTCCCTGGCTACCGCTTGCAAATAAATTAGACATCCTGCCGATGATGATCTTATCAAATTAATGTAATTAGACCAAAGACAAGTTACAACAGTTACCGTGGCCATTTCAAGTCCCCAGGATGAATATTTGATCTTTCGGTTTGTTCTGGTGGGCAGGGGCTAGGGAGGGAGGGGGAAACGAGGTAGGAAATGGGACAGGAGCAGGAAACCAAACAGACAGAAAGAGAGAAATCCTGACCCTGAAGAAGCTTATCCAGTAAATTACAAATGGGCTAGAAGAGATAAAATGCCACTGAGACAGAAAGCACCACAAGAAATATATCAGTGGATTCACTAGAAAAAGAAAAAGAGTAAAGGAAACTTGGCATTACATTGGGGCACATTAATTCATTTCTCCTGGTGGTTACTTTGACTTTGTCTCTCCGTGATGGCAGAGTTGAAGGGTGGGGGTGCAAGGCTGTCTGGAAACCTTCTATGGATCAAAAATTGCAGCCTCAAAGTGCAAAGGGAACTGGAGGCAAAGAAGCCCTAGGACAATCCACAAAGAGAAGCAGGACAGTCAGAGGAAGGGAAAAGGGTTAGGGTAGGGGTCAAGGACACATTTACTGGGTGTCACCAACATTGACAAGATCATTGTGAACAAAGTCTTTGCAGAGGAAAGACTGAATATCTGGAGCCTGGGGAAGACTCTTCACCAGGGATGTGGGGCAGGAGGACTTGTCCTCCTCCTGCCTTAGAATAAAGCTTCCAAGCATCTTTACCTTTATGTTATTAAAATTGTTCAGGCACCGTAAAAACAATCAAAATGTAACCAGAGGACCTGAACATTAACAAGATATTAAATAAATAAGTATGAATTGAATGAGTGGAAGGAGACAATGACCTGTTGTCAAAGCGTGAAGGACAGATTGCCTGCTTCTTACAAAGGATCTTCTTAGAGGTGGGAAATGGTGGAAGCCATGTGGAGACCTGGAATTTCAAAGTGGTTAAAACCCAAAAATTAAAAAAAATATGCCAGAAGAAATAAGAGTGCTTATGGATGTTCTATAACTTCCAAAGGAGAATTTATCTAAGAAAGCCATTGTGTTTTCAACTTTATACTTTGGAGATTGATGTCTTATATTTAAAATATATGTATTTAGATAGCATCTGCCATGCAAAAGTTAACATCTAGGAGACAATTCAGAGTAGAAGAAAAAAGGCACCATCCATTTTAGATTTGATGTCTGAAGTTTTTTATTACTCAGTGCCATAATCCTAAATTTCTAAGTTTTTTCCTCTTATTCAATTAAGTTTGGAAAAATGTATCTAAGGATAAGGGGCCTGCATTTAAGAGTTTTAAGGAAATACCTATTCCTGGGTCAGGTTGATTTGGAGCTGAAATGTTTTACTCTGATACTTAGAGAGTGTGGTAAAGTGAGAGACCATACAGCATTGAAGTGCCAATTAATCTGGGTCTTTAAAATTCAGTATATGCATCCCAGTTTGCAACCCATACACAGGTTGTATAAGTAGAACTCACATAATCCCCTCTAAATTATCCAGAAGATCAGATAAGGGAAAGAGCATACAAGTATATGGTCCTTGATTGTCATCTTTTACCTTGTGTCTCCATCTGCAAATTCTAGAAGCCTAAAACAATGAGTTGCCTACTTATACCTTTCCTCTGGGTGAAAAGTCCATATTTAACCACATACAAGCCAAATGAAGCCATTTTGAATAGAAATGGATTTACTCATAATGTGGAAAATTACTTGAAATAGGAAAAGGTAGTGGGATACTTCTTCGTTTTCCCAATTAGTAATCTCCCATCTCCCTGTTGCTATGGCTATGTAAGTAACACTGGGTAAGGGTATATTTGTGCTACTTTGGAACATGTTAAAAAGCTAGTTACTTCATCTAACACTGTAGAACTTGCAGAGGAGAACTCAGACTATCTGAAAAGGTTCTAGAGAAGAAAGCAATTATTACGGTAGATATCCTGATTTCAGTGTTTGGGCTATGTACTGTAAAATTGGTTTCATTATTTCTATGGCGGTATAAAGACATCCTACACTGTAGAAATGATGTTGTGTGGGAATACACAAACACACATACATATATACATATGTATGTAAACATCTGGTATGTGCACTACAAATCATGATAGACCAGCAAATAAAAGATTTATAGGATCATTATTTAACTTGAAATTATGTCTTTGTTCAGGGTTTGACTATGGAATTTAACAAGGGCTGGTAGTTAACATAGATGCCTCCATATGTTGCAGCTCCTCCTATGCTTCTCAGTGTATACAATGACTTTAAACCAGCTCAGATAAACAAGTTCTAACTAAGGGTAGAAGGGTTTAAGCTAATATCAGGATCTCCTCACAGAATTTTCTATCTCAGTATACTTCGCAGGCCAGACTTCACACATAGCTACTGGATTTCTATCTAAACTGCAATTAGACCTAGCAAGGTTTCCAAAACTAGATACCTTTCTCCTTCATTTTTCATTTTTCTAAGGGTAATGGCATGTGAGTGTGTTCCAAGTCTCCCTGTGGTATATTCACCAGACGGAGCTTTGCAAAATGATGCAGTGTCGGATGATGATGACTAAAAACAAAAAAAAATAGAAAGAAAAGAAAGTTAGAGAAGTGGTTTGCCTACTTCTATCTAGTGAGTAGGAGACTGGCTCATGATGAGAAAATAAAAAATTCTCTATCTTCTGCAGTGTAAGAGCCAGCCCACATGTTTTTCTTTCTTGGCTCATACCCTCAACCACCGGGCTACCAACCCTCTTGCTGCAGCTGTTGTACTTTACAAGAAAAATAATTTTGAGATCCCTTGAACCATGGAAAGGCAGTAGAGGAGCAGGAGTTACAGCACTTGCCAGGGTGTGCACAGCCCTGAGAGGACTTGCTTGCTTTGTGCTTTCATGTGAGACTGAGCTTGACGTAATATACTTCACATATCAGATGTTTAGATCATGGAGCTGTAGCAAAACTCATTGACATTCTTCTCCAGTATGCTTTGTCATCAGACCTTGAGGTAATTTTGCGTTGCAAACAGTGGCTGAATAGGTCACAGGGTTAATCTTAAAAGGTTAAAACCTTAGGTGTCAGAAAGGGAAATAGGAGTTAGAAAGATGGACAGATTTTGCATCCATCTTGTGTGTTGCCTGCCATAAAATCTGTGTAGTCATTTCACTTTGAAATCCTGATGATGTGGAAGAAAGAGGTGTATTTGGAGAGTAGGCCAGGCCAAGGTCCTGACCAGAATTTCTTATTTAACCTATACATATTGATCTGAGTTTCTGACCTAGTTTCTACTATGATTGCTTGCATTAAAGTCACTAAGGCACATCTTCTAGCAGTTCTTAGAAAAGGACCAAGTCCCACAGCTACTGTACTTATTGGGAAGAGTATACAGAATAGATGTTTGGTAAAGGAGTCAGTTCAAACAGACATTTATGTTTTATCTTTCTCTCTCTGTTTCTTTAATTTTTCTTTAATTTTCCTTTTTCTCTTTATTTTCCTACAGCCTGTAGCCTTCTGGAGCGGCCTTTTGTTCAAAGGTGAGGGTTACTAAAGGGACAGAATTAATCCCCTTCCAAATTAGTAGTGATTTGACCCTGTGTCTTCTCTGGGAAAGTATTTTCTGCCCACTGTGCTGTTGGTTACAAGGAGAGAGATAGGGAGCTGAGCTGAGTCACCCACCGCCTTTTATTCCTCTCATCTCAAAACTCACTCTCACACATACACACACACAGACTCACACACACACTTTAAAACTTTGACACAACAGAAGTGGGTTGTCTGTTTTCAGTG
This sequence comes from Dicaeum eximium, assembly GCA_013396995.1. NCBI lineage: Eukaryota > Metazoa > Chordata > Aves > Passeriformes > Dicaeidae > Dicaeum > Dicaeum eximium. The sequence continues at coordinate 946,981 of VWZP01001424.1, read as the reverse complement.
GAGAATTTCAAGTTAAGCAGCCCAGATGGAGAGAGATGGTTTTGCTGCAGCCCTGACCCCAGAACGTGAACTGAGATTTCACTGCAGCATTTTACTTGAAATGTCCTCCCAGCTGCATCTTCCACGCTCTCAGTCCTGACATGAAGGCCTAGTTTCTGCCTTTCCCAGAGCAATGCGTGAGATGGTTGGTTGCCTGACTTGGGGACTGGGATTTCACTCCAGGCTTTGTCTTCCTAAGTTTGGCATTGCAGCATTCAGCACTGCAGCACTGAAGTACACAGAATTCTTTTTTGTTTTTGCTTTGTGATAAAAGACATACATTTAGGCTGAGGAAAAACATTACAATGAAATTAACTGGAGCTGTGAGAAATATTTGTTCTTTTAGCCAGCTACAGCAGGAAATGTGCTAATATAACACTGCAGCCTTTAATAAGAAGTGATAACATTTGCACCATAGTCTAATCTCAGCAAATTTTTTTTCTTAATATTCCAGCATTATCATTCTCAGTACCTTGTTACGACAATTCTCAACATCCTGTAAGACATGTAGTGTGATCAATACACAATATAGAACTACAGTTTTGCTATATGACCCTTTTGTGGTTTTGATTGCTTGCTTGTTTCATTCTTTCCCTAAGAGTGTCCCATGTCTGACTGAACACAAGCACAAGGTTGAAACAGCTGGTTACTTTGCAACATATTCAAGTGATTGAGGTAGTTTAGTAACACTCATTCATAAAATTTAAAGTTAAAAAATTACTTTCATCATTTTATAAAAACTTCAGTGATGAGGCATGAGACAAAAAATCAATGTCATTTAGATATAGACAAGGCATTAAAAAGTATCTTTCTCAACAAAAAAAAAAAAAAAAGCCTGCAAGAAAAAAAAAGCCCAAACTTTCAATCTATTGCTTACACAAGTTATCCCTCTGAATAACATCAGCTTGAATAATAGATCTATAATGTGTTTTCAATAATTAATTATTTTCTTAGCCATTTTCATAGCACAGTCTCAGAGCAACATAAGGATCATATAAATGGAAAAAAGTAGATAAGAGCTTATGCCTCTGTTCTCTCTAACTATAACTTATTTTCACTGTTTAATAATAAAAAGGAAAATGCTTCTCAGAATGCAGAACTGAGGCAATGACCTGCCTCCACCCATAGTTTGCTGACATGACTCTGTGCATCTCATTTCTCTTTCCCATGCCTCAGTTTACTAGTTTGAGGAAGTGGAAGATATAAGTGGGAGCCCAAAGGTGCTTTGAAATCTGTGATGAACAAACATGGTGACGGAAGTAATTATCATCATTACTCAGGGGTACAACCAAAAAAAGTCAAATCTTATGTAAGAGTAATACCCAGTTCTTTCTCTTTTTGTCAACCCATCTCAGAGGCTTTTCCAGGGGAATGCAATATAATTTTATTTGCTCAACAGATTGGAAAACAGAAGCACTGACCTTGGGAAGGTCACATGTCAAGCCGTTGATAGCACTAGAAATAGACCCAAATCTCAGAAGGCTCAGCCCTGCCTTCCACCCCAGTATTTCACAGATGCAGAACTACTGATTTATAGAAAAAACCTATTCAAGAAACAAAACAAATCTAAACTAAACAAAAGGCTTCCTGTATCCTTCTTCTTCTCTCTCAGACTTGATTTTATGCATCAAAGGTTTCATATGCCAGTCATTTTCTTTCTGGAGGCCTTATGTAGTTATGTGGTGTAACAGCAATACCAAGCCTTGGTTTTGTTATTACTTCACATCTTGATTCCCTGTAACACAATTATTTTAATTTGGGAAACAGAATGTTTTTATTTCTCAGACTTTTCCTGACTTATACTTCAGAATTCAGACTTCGAAAATTAAGGATTTCAGAGCTGAATGCTAAAGCATGTGAAACATGAACATCCTCTCATCTAAGAAACATCTTGGGAGAAAATTTAATAACACTCTTTAACCATAGAACTCTGGAGAAATGATTTTGTTTTCAGGAGATATTAATTCCTTTATTCTGCTATAAAAAAAAAATAAAAGTAACCAACCCAGGTAAAGATGCAAACCAAAGTAATACTTTTCAGTGTGGTTCAAAACAGAAACCTGAAATAAAACATTTGGGTTGATTAAAATATGAGAAGTTTTGTTCTGGTGGGGGTCTAATTTTTTTTTATCTGTTGTGTTTTATCTAAAATAAAAAAATAAAAAAAACCATGTCTATTCCATCAGAACGAAATATTAGAAATCAGAATTTTTATCCTTCCTGACCTTCCATAATCATATTTTGTTGAATTTATTTTTTCTTTCCTTAAATTAATTTGAATTGAATTTCAACTTTCCTTCAATTAATTTGAATTGGAATTTTCTGATAGAAAGTTTCTGAAAACTTTTCTGAAACTATCTATTAAGTCAGCATGCAATGGTGTCTGCATATTAAAAGGAGAATTGCTGTGCATCAGCAGACTGGAGAAAGACTGAGTAGATGAAACATTATTAACAATAGAATAATACCTTCTCCCTATTTATGCAATGCCTAGAAACCATACCCTGGGACTGATCCCACATGGCATTTTAGTTTTAATTAAATAACATTTTAGAGACATAAGGGAGAAGAGGCTGGTGACCCGATTAATCATTGTACTGCTCGATTTTACATCGCAGCATCCCAAATGATTTCAAATGTATTACTCTGATGTAAAGCTAGGGTATTGCAGGGGTGTCTCAAGATGTAGTTGATTTTTTTTCTCCATGGGCAAAGCTGATCTGAGATATCCCTTACTGCCTTCACTAATCTCCAGGCACTAATTTTAACTTCTTGAGTCTTTTTATTTAACCATGATAATTTTTATTGGTTCAGTTCATATTGCAAGCCACAAAGAGTTCTGTTCTTCCTGAGTTGATGGGAGTATCAAGTCAGCATTGCTGCTGAGGTGGTCAAGGAATGATCCATGTACATGAATGAGGTTAATACATACTGAGGTCCAGGATTTAGTCCACAGAAAAACAAAGTCAAGAGTCATCTATCTTTCTTTTTTTTTCATGTGTCCATGGTATTTTTATGATCCTCACAACCTCCCCAAAAGAAAGAGTGAATGTCATATGTTTCCAGTACAGACTATTTTATTTCCAGGAGCAAAACCTTTTCATTTTGCCAGTCATGTTTCCTGCCTTTTCCATAACTACTGTTCATAGTCTTCAGTTTATGCCTTATACATGAATTTTATTGTACCCTGTTTGCATAGTTACATCACAAGAGTTTCCTTTTATCTCTTACAGTTACAGACTACATTTAAATGTGCAGTTTATGTACCTCTGCCCAAGTGCTCAGACTTTGTTGCTGGTTATGCCATTAGTGACATCACAAAATGAAGTATCTCACAAATAGTTACACTTATGGTCAGATTCCAGGCAAACAAATACGAAATATGTTCTCTTCAATCTTTTTCAATTTTATGGGTGTAATAGGTCACTGCTTTGTCAGCAAGACTTTTATTTAAGCAACATAAATACTCACTCCATAAGCTAAATAGATACTTAAAATTCTTAAATCTGTCATAACTTCTGCAGAAGTTACTTTAAAATAGCTTACTTCATGTTTGCTTGCAATACTTGCAGTAAGAATTGGGCCACTGTCTATTAAGTAGGCTTGTACTCTCTCCTTTGAACGGAAGTTCCTTGCTTACTTGGATATACAAGGATTTTTCTAGCATGTTCTCTGTTTGAGACGTTGAGGAAAGTCAGGATAATTTACAGTATGATTGAAATAATGTTCAATTTTACTGTTTTGCCTTCATTTACATGAATATTTATTTACACCATAGAGTTTCAGTATTTATAACAGGGAAAAAAAAAACCCTTAATCTGTAGACTAGGTCTGTTTTGGTCCAGTAGGACCCATGTGACCGTGCTTGGCTCTCAAACAGATAATTTTTTTGGTGCACAGGGTGCAGCATTTGCACTGCAGAACCACGTCAGTGAGGCTTGGCCAAGTCAGCAGGCATCATAGACCTGCTCTGCTGCAAGCACGAGCAGTTCATGCCACCAGACATCTGAGGAACCTTTACAAAGGTATATTAATTCCAAGAGAAATTAAGAGGCTTAAGCCTTCTGCAAAGGCAGCAGGCATCCCACAGTCCAAACATACCCCTCCAGCAACAGAACCACTGCACTTTTTTATTTTTATAGCATCTGGATGTGAGTAGCATCACTAAAATGCAGTAGTGCTGCCATCTCTATGGATGTGGAACACCATGCTAAAGGACTCCAGTGTCACAACTGGGAAATACCTGCAGGAGGTCACACAGGGTCCGTGCTCAAAGACCCACTTTCCTTCTCCCTGACACTCTTCTTCATTTTCCTTCCCCGTGACACTCATCATGAAAGTTCAAGTTATTGAGGACTGACTCAATAACTTGTGTACTTTCATTCTAACAATGGAAGGTCAAGTAAAGGTAAAGCAAAACCAAAGCAAAGCAAAAAAGAGATGTGAATATAAGGCTTTTTGTCTGAGGACTCAGAGTAACAGCTCCTTCTTTTGGTGGGTTTCTGAAAATCTAAAGAGATTAAATGATAAAAAATACATTTCTTTGAACAATTGATTTATTTCTTTTTAGCTCATTGCCAGAATATGAAAAAAATTCTAGTTTGGATTAAACATTTTTATTCTTAATTACTATAATTTCTACTCCCTTTTCTCAGAAACAAAGTGGGTAGAGATTGCAATAGTAATTACATATTTAAATAACTTCAATAACATATTTTGGTGTTTCTAAACTTAGCTTTCAAAAGTCAAACTGAAGTAAATTTAAGATGGAGCACTTCACTATTCTGGTGATAACCTTAGCTTTGAGCATTCTGTCTGAGGTATCCACCAAGGTTTTTTTGACAGTCAGTGGAGAGAAATTAACCATTCAGGTTGTACTAAAATATATTAAGAACAAGTAGAGTAAATTGTGTTGGGAAGGCATTATTTGTGACACTTTATTTCAAAGACCCTTAACTGTTTACATCAATTTACACTAAAACTAGCTCCCTTTTAGAACACGATATTTAGATGTGGCTAATGTCATTCAAGAGATTACCTGATATAAAGAGGATACTTTAAAAAAAAAAAAAATTATTGAAAAATATATAGACATGCTTTTTTTTTTTTTTTGTTAAGTCCAGATTTCTTTCTGGTCATTTTTGAACAAAAAGAAAGTTGAAATATTTTCACTTATTACTGTATTTCAAGAAGAGTTGAACAGCAAGTTATCATCTGGGTGCAGTAAGTTATTCAATATAAAAATAGGATTTTTTTTTGAAGTGAAATAAACAGGTCATTATGTTGTATCATCAAAATTTCCTTTGAAAGGATAAATACACAAAAGGACTGTTACATTGTTATTTCTTACCTTTCAGTACTGCAGAGGGCTGTTCACTTATTTTCTCTTTTACAGCTCTACCAACATATAAGAGAGAAATGAAGGGTGAAACGAAAGAGTGCTATGTTGATGACAGTCATAAAAGTTGGATTTTATTGATTATATTATGTGTATCAGTAGCTTTATTGTTCTGAATCTTGACTCATTAAAATTATGCTTGGGAAGCAATTTTCCTAATTATTACAAAACTCATTGAATTTATGATTTTGTGTGAATCTTTAGGAGTATTTTCTTCCATACGCTATTTATTACAAACATTTAAAATATTATCTATTTTATAAGTTAGCATAATCTTGTTGACACCAAAGAAATCAATCTTTTTTAAGATCTTATGCCAAAGTAGTATTTAAATTCAGACACTCTACAGAGTCAAGGATATTTAAAAGAGTAACAATTTTAAAAAAAAAGGAAATTACATCTTAATGAAGTTGCTGTTGCTAGGAGATTCCAGCTACTGCTTAAGAGATGAATGTGTCCTTTTTCTTAATTATAAAATGATTAATAAATAGATAAACCACTAAAATGCCAACCTTTTAGTAAATTTGCATGGAAACATCCAATGTGTAATCTGCTTAAGCAGCAGCAGCGATGAAAAATCACACAAAAGACAGGGGACAAAAAATAGGCCAATCTTTCAATTGTTCTTTTAAGCTGTCAAACTACACCTCTGTGCTGCTGCAAAAAACCACCTTAATTAATATGGTCACTGTGAGGAAAAGGATATACAGTTAGATGGACAATTTATCCAGTTTAGTACGATGTTTATTATGGTCTACTCTGTCCAGTCTGCATGTAATACAAAACTATAATTTAGCTATTACCACCTAGCTCAGTAGATGTAATGGGATTTTGTTATGGCTTAGGAGCTCTCAAGGTTTCACAAAGAAACTAAAAGGCAAAACATCATATAGCAAGGCCTTCTGGACAAGTTGCAAATTTTTCTTCAGCAGACTAGAAATTCTTGACTTTTTTTACAGAGTATTTTTATTTTTCAAATATCCAGTCCAACATATTGATAAAAAAAAATAATAGACTAAGAGTTTCAGTTTAATAAAGGTGTAGGAAACCTGAAAATTAGGATTTATTACAAAACCATGTAAGATCATAGACTCACATAGAGAAGAGGTTGACTTCTCTAATCTAAAAATTAGGATTTATTACAAAACCATGTAAGATCATAGACTTCTTCATAGAGAAGAGGTTGGGTTGGAAGGGACCTTAAAGATCACCTAGTGCCAACACCCCTGTCATGTAGAGAGATACCTTCCATCAGACTGGGTTGCTCAAGGGCCCCATCCAGCCTGGCCTTGAGCACTTGCAGACATTCACAGCTTCTCTGGGCAACCTTTTCCAATGCTTTAACACCCTCCCAGTAAAGAACTTCTTACTAACATCCAATCTGAATCTACCCTCTTTCAGCGGAAAGTCATTACCCCTTGTTATATCTTATCATTATAAGTCCTTGTAAAAAGTGTCTCTACAGTTTCCTTGTCAGCCCTCTCTGTGCACTGAAAGGCCAATACAATAAGGTCACTCCAGAGCCTTCTGTTCTCCAGACTAACTTCAACTTATTCAACATTTTCTCATAAGAGAGGTGTTTTAACTTCTGCTGGGGACCCCAGAGCTGATGCAGCCCTGCAGGTGGGGTCACAGCAGAGCAGAGCAGAGCAGAGGGGCAGAATCCCCTCCCTCCCCTGCTGCCCACGCTGCTCTGGATGCAGCCCAGGACACGTTTGGCTCTCTGGGCTGGGAGTGCCCATGGCTGGGCCATGTCCAGCCTCTCACCCACCAGCACCCCCCAGCCCTCCTGGGCAGGGCTGCTCTCCATCTGCTCATCCCAGCCTGTGCTGATACCGGGGCTTGCCCCGACCCCAGGTGCAGCAGGTTGCACATTGCCTCATGAGATTCCCAGGGGCCCACAACTCGAGCTTGTCCACATCATCATAGCTATGGTTAACTCCAACACTAATGTGAGTTTTCTAGAAAATACACCATTAAAATGAAAATTTTTATTGCCATGTGCCCTTATTCCAAGATTTGACACTTACGTATCTTAGAATGAAACCAAAGAACAAATATACAAGTTTACCTGGAAGTCTAGGACAACTTGAAAAAGACCTAAGAATTTATGTAATTTACTCATACATGCTCAAAGACCTAGTCATTAAATCAGGAGAAGACATGTGATGTTTAATTCATTGACATTTAAAAAGTGATTTTGACCTTTGCATGTGGTTGAGGGCAATAATATTTATTTTATTTACAAAGCACTTAGATAGCCTTAGGAAATCTCTGAACAAGCTTTCTTGATAAAACAAACCTAGTGTAGATGTGCTACTGATAAAAGTTTAAACCTGGTAATTTTATCTCTCCATTATGCACCTATAAACATACACAACCACAGATTTTATATTCCAAACATCCTTTTACAAATGCAGGTTCTGTAAGTGGTAAAACAACCCCCAAACAACATTGTAGTTTCTTGCAACTAAGTCTTTAAATGTCTTTGTCTGGATTTTTGGTGTTTGTTTCTGGGTTCGGTCTGAGGTTTTCTTTTGGGTCTGGTAGTTTGGTTTTGTAGCATAATTAATATGAAAGCTGATCCCAAAAGACATAAAGTATTCCCAGAGAATTCTTGGGAAAACAGATATATTCAGTACTTTCAGGGGGTATGGGATTTTTTTTTTAGTTTCTGAACAATATGAAGAAAGGCCTTTAGGACATTTTTGGCTTGGTGATGCCATCTTCAGTTCAGGAAGGAGTTTGAAAACTAAAGTCAGAATAATTGTTAAAACAATGTTTTTCTGACAGAAATGCACAATAGTGTTTGACCTTTATGTATTTGTTTCATAAATCAATAAAATCTGCCTACTGAATATTTTTTACTGTATTTAAGAACCTTCTTCTTAAGCATTTGGCATAACTGATTGCTAAAACAATATTAATAGTATAAAAATTAACCAAAAATGAATATGAAAAAATAAGCTAATAAGCAAATTACAGGGTGCAGACTTTGAATGGGTGGGAGCTTTGTTTGTCACTTTTCCTCTTCTTGTGACCTTCTGTCTGTTAAGGAGAGAAAGTGAGTCAGTGTGTGAAAGAGAGAGAAAGCCAGAGAGGAGAGAAGACAGAGGAGGAAGGAGGAAAGAAGTGAAGGAGGGAAGGAAAACCAAAACAACAGCAGTATAAAAAATAATATGGTTTGGGACAGTAATATTAATCTAATAAAATTTTAAATACATGAAGCATTGTGTTGCTCATCCATATGTAAAGAAACTGGCATACAGCTTAGGCAGTGTCTTCAGCAGTGTCTTTAGGTCAAGAATTTGATTAGAGGGATAATACTGGAAAAAACTAGATGCTTTTTAAAAATTTTTTTGCACAGATATAAATCCACTGTTTTTACTGTGTAGGAAAATTAATGTAATTATTTTTTAAAGACTAAAATGTATAAAAGGAAAGTATTTTTAAATGACTTCTCAGTAACAATATTGCCTGGGAAGAATACAGATGTATGTAACAACACAACATACTTGCTAGAAGGATAGGAATCCTATCTGTTTATCTGCATAGAAGTGTGTATTCCTCTCAGTTTGATAACAGATGTGAAGTAACTTTGATGTCTCTGGTTAAAATACATATGCAAATAACAAAGCTAAACAACATTATCCCATCAGATGTAATCAAAATAATTTGGCAGTTATCAATAAACATCAATATAAACATCAGTTATCAATAAATATCAATAAAGTTAATTATGGTTTATCACTTGCAAGAAACAGGCAGAATGCTACATCTTAATGGTATCAAGCTAGAAATAAAAATTACTTGGAGGTTTGTTTAACATTTTTGCAGCCCAGTGATATCTTGTAGACTTGATCCCTACTCTGAGGACAACTTTGGTGTTGAGATGCCATTCCCTTTACTGGCGGTGAACATCCCAGAAGACAGTAAGAGACACAAACTCGTTCAGATCAGGAAGACAGCTAATCAAAACTTTAAGACTCAGGGGATGGATGTGCTATGATATCATGACCTAACCTAAAGAACCTAGAAAGAGAAACTCTCTGAGCTAGAACAGAAGAGTGGGAGAATGTATTCAAGCCTAAAAGAACTGGTGTTAAAACAAAGATTTGTACCAGCAGACTGGTTTAATGAGATTCTGTTTAGAAAGGGACCTTGCTTTAATCTGCAGTGAAAGTCATCCTGAGAAATCAGAGGTACTTTGGCACCTTTTATGTACACTGTAGAAGAATAAGATAGTTGTGGTTTTGAGCTCTGAAAAATTAAAAATCCTCTTGCAAAAGTATTAACTAATTTTGATTCACCAAGTACGGGATGTGCTCTAAAAATATTTAACAGCCATTCAAGTGGGACAATTAAAAAAACAAAACAAAACAAAACAACAAAAAGACATTTGCCCAGAAAAGCTGGTTTTATCCAAGAGGGTTGTGGTTTTTTTGGTTTTCTTTTTTTTTTTTTTTCCTGGTGTTTTAAATCTGCAGTCTGCATTATTTCCAGTTCAATATTCTCTACATCCTGTTGGATTTAAGACACAGATAAAGGTGGATTAGTGAATAAAGGAAGGATCTTGGTACAGCAGAATAAAAGAAACTCTGCTATTTGAGAAACAAAGCAACCAAATATATCTGTTAGTAGGCCACATAGTAACTCACCAGATTCTCTTTTGTATGTGCATATAAACAGTTAAATACATTTATGTATACATTTGTATTTATACATATATTTGTATATACATATGTATATTTAAGCATTTGATGGATGCAAGTTCATAATAATGAAAAATATGATACAAATACTTGTAGGTTAATAAAATAAAATAGCATAAATAATAATCCCTAAACTCTATCTTAGATTGAACCCAAGTTGTCCAAAACAATATATTTCCTACAAAGAGATGTATCATAATCAGATTTTAGTGAAGGCAGATCCTTATTGCTTTACTAGAGGTAAATATATGAGGTTACTTCCTGGCATATGAGTAGGGACTTAGGGCTGTCTCACTTTATCTGTCAGCTTGATTCACTTGTAAAGTATAGAAGACAGTACAGACAATCAAATGGGTAAATGTCCAAAAGAGCTAAAACAGTCCAAAGCAACCATTTTTCAAAGATTCCTTAACAATCTCTTACTACTGCTAAGTCCCACAAACAGCAGAAACATTCAAACTGTGGTCATGAACAGGGATAGGGCATGTGGTGGTCATGCTTGATGACTTCCAACTGCATGGCAACACATACTGGATGCTTACACCCTGGATGTTTCAGATATTTATCTACAAAATGCTCTCTGTTTGGGTATGAGGCACCTCAAGTGAAATAGCACATTTCTGTCACCAAGTCACACCAAACCTTACACCAGCCGGGGCTGGCTCAGGTTAGTGATGTCACTTCTGCAGTTAAATCAATTCATATATAGACCCACATATGCCCACACTCTCTGCCTCTAGGGTGTAAAAGAAACTAGAGGAAAACATAGATGAAAACATAGATGAAAACATTTCTTTTCTTTCATAGAGGAAATAATTTATTATTAAATAGAGGAAATAGAGGAAAACATTTTTTTTCTTTCAGATCCTGTTATTTCCAGCACAAACCCCACCAGACTCTTTGTGTGTGCTTCTGAGTCATGAGAAGGGGGAATGCCGCTGTTTGTCTCCTGTTTGTTAGCATTCAAGGGCTATCTCTGTGTCTTGTTAACATTCCAGTGCAAATAAAGCTATTTCAAGTCAATGGACTTGATTCAACAATGGAGCGCTCTAGTTTTAGGTGACTCCAAGGAATGTAGCTGAATTGATTTCAGTGTACTGCAGTGGTTAGCCAAGATCAATATTGGTAACAGTAGTAGTAAGAAGCCAATATCCACAAAATATTATCTTCACTAGCTGGGGCTGAACATGGATTCCTCTACTCCCGACTTTTACCAACTAACTGCACAAAGAATATTGATCTTATTTGCACGACAGTGGCAAATTTTGCTCAGTAAAATTGTACAATTAAAAAAGTTTACCAGCTGATCTTTATCTGAAACGATGAATCATAATTCATCATACCATACAAATTGACCACATTACTCTAATTCAGGGTAATGCTACGCTTCTCAATTTGCAGAATAACCAGTGCTTATTTTCTTTTTAATTTCATAATCCTTGAGAATTAAATGCAATTTTCAATTATTTTTAATTAACTGTCCACTCTACATAATAGCCTCTTCGGGAAATAATTAAGGGAAAAAAGACCTTCTGAAAGGTCCTATCCTCCTAATGTAGTGAGGATTTAGCAAAGTGTTTAACTGAAAAAAATTAAAATATAGTAGGACAGCTGATGAAAATTTAGGCCTATTACAGTGATACAGATATCCATAATTCTTGTCTTTTATTGCCATCTTCTCTAATTGCCACTGTGGATTCTTAAGTGTATTTGTTTTGGATTCTTTGCCCTTTTATTTCCTGGATTATAGGAATTTTGATTGCTTTTGCTGGGCTGCTTCTTTCAGTTTCTCCTGAGCTATCAATTAGTAGGACAATATTACAGGAGGAATTTTTGCAGCAGTAATCCAGAACACTTAGAAAAAGGAAATGTGCTACATAAAACACAGTTNAAAAAAAAAAAAAAAAAGGGGCCAAGGATTCAAAGATTCCAAGAAAAACTTTGTACTGCCAGGGCACTCACTCTTTGGGGCTGCATAACTCCACTGCAGGAAAGAAGAACCAAAGTGTTGTCACTTGGCCTTAGGTTTTGCACTCATAAATTACCCTGATTGCAGGTGTTGGTGAAGCTGTAGAGGTACAGCAAAGCAAGGTCTTATTGCCACCGTTTCTCCTGATCTGAAAACTTGCTTGTCAGAAAATGAGCCGTGAAACCGCAGCTACATCAATGCTTGACTCTCCAAAGTACACAGGACCTCTGTGTCACTTCAGCAGCTGTTCAGATTTGCTGTGTGATCTCATTCTCCTCAATTTAATATGAATCAAAGGCATTCTGTACCTGGCAGAATTATCTTCCTTGTTTTTGGCACTGATGAGGGAGGTAAGGTGTTATAACGAGAAAGAAAGATAAGGAATAGGGAAGGTATTACTGTTAAAAGGCAAGGCAGTGAAGGCCTAAGATGCAGGTATTAGCCATTTTCAGTAGTTTTATTCTTCTGTTTATTGAGTACTTAGAGTTTATACTCACAAGAGAGCAGCAGTGATAGAAGTCTGATATCATTGCTTCCAGAAGTCCCCTGGAAACAGTGTGCCAGAGCCAGAAGCTCAGTGTCTCATGACTAGTTCCACTTGGGAAATAAAATTCTAAGGTTTTTCCATTAGAAAACACCAGCTTAACAATTAACTAATTATTTTGATTAATGAAGTATTTAATTTAGAAGAAATAAAAAATTGTTTGAGGATCAAATTTCGAAACCTTAAAAACCTAGTGTGAGGCTTCTCAACGAAAAGTTTAAATTTTCAATCCAAAATTATTTTGCTTTGACTTGTAGAGAGATAGAGAGATAAAAACATACACAAAAATTAAATTACTACAAAAGATTACAAATAAAGAAAAGCATTCTGTCTTCTTTGGGAAAAGAAATATTCACAATTTTTGCTTTTTAACCTTAATTGAAATTATTTAAATAAATATATACTTTGTTTTCATGAGGTAGGGAGCCAGTTTTGGCTATTGACTTGGTTCAATGCTTTTGCTGGTTTCAAGAATAACCCATTTTCTCTTAAGTGTTCATCATCAATGATCAATGTGACAAAGCTGCTGCGGCCTCCTATTAAAGTTTTTGCAACCCTTTTGGTGCTAGCTGTTGTCTTTCTCAGGGCTGAGTACTGACTTATTCCACAGGTAGTCCTTGATTTCAGTGAGCCCCATGTCTTCTCTTGAACCACATAATGTATGTCCAGGCTCAGATCAGGTTTGCTGCACTTCTTGTACACAATGCCATAAAATACATCAGTGCTTACGATAGCGCCTTTGAAAGGATTAAAGACCCTAAATAGCCCAGTGTAGCCATTATGTTTTAACCCTTCTGCTGATTAAACATGCCTGAGTCAGGACCCAAAAATGACAAGTGTCAGTGTGTCTGACTGATATCCAAGGAACACACCCTCTAGGCTATTTTGTTCAGCTGTAGCAATAAAAAGATGGACCTAAACAGAAGATTCAAACAGATGGAAGATCAGGCCCTAAACCCCCACCATACACACAAAAATAATTGGGATTTTTCCACTACTGATGGATTCTACAATCAGTCAGAAGTCTTCCTTGTGGAGAATTTTCCAGTTTGCAAAAGATTAGAGAGCTTCCCAAGATTCTCTGAAAGCCCACAAAACCACATCAGTATCCTTGGGAGATCCAAAATAACAGAGGGATTGACCTTCTTTTCCATCATGAAAAAGCATTCCCACATCCAGAAGATACCCAGAGATACAGGCACATGGGCATGTTGAAATTAAAATTTCCTGAAACTCTACACCAAGCATACCCTAGACAATTCACAGAAAAAGCTTTATTTGAAAAAGTTTTGGATCACAACCTTTTTGTACTCTCTTTTTACAGGTTAGTGATTGATCTTTGCTTAGAAAGAAAACTGTGCCATGTCAGAGCTATGGAACCATACCCATATCTATGAAAGTAAAAATGTAGGCATATTTTTCCTACTTGTGACTGTTATGACTCTCTGACAAGTTTCCTAACATTAATAGCTTTTCTTACAAGTGTATTCCCTACAATACTCATTGTATAGTAAGACTGAAAAAAGGACACTATTATCCCATGCTGTCACTTCAATAGAACCTTTTGTAAATTACTGGCTTTAATTACAACACTTGGGGTTGTAAGGTGTAAAATTATTTTTGTTTTGACTTCTGTTTTCTTCTTACTTGTGCAATCTGTAAAGACTTTTAACACATTTTTGACTCATGTGAAATACTAGCTAATAATAGGGACTGGTTCTTGCCATGTGCAGGGACTTTCACAATATTTATCCAGATTCAAATATACAACTACACATTTTCCCTTCCTTTCTTGACCTGCTGAACCAGAGATTAAGGACTCAGTACACCTAAAGTCTGTCATACTTCCCCCATTGACTATAGTAAGATCAGAGAAATGGAGTAAATAACAGAGAGGGCCCTATGTTGCTAGGTAACATAACATCTGTGCATATATCTGTTTCCTGTAGGAATAAGACCTAGCAATCTTCTCCCTTATGACCTTCTAAAAATATTCACCCAGAATAATTTGGACTCCTCGTATGTGATTTTCAGACAGGATATTTGTATTGTGAAATACAAAGGTGTTCTGCAGAGTACTCAACTCTGAGTGTTTAGTTACACTTTCTTCTGTATATTTTTTTACATGATAGTGGGTGGATACCTTTGCTTTATTTTATATGCATAGCAAAATAAATTTTTAAAAGTTAAGAAAATGCAAGGAACTGGTTTAACACAAATTTAGATTTGAAGCTAACATCCTTATCTTTTAGTGCAAATGATAGTAAAAACTGTAAAACACCACCAATCAACACAAATATAGGAGGGCTGGGGGACAAACTGACATTTCTTCTTGTTAGCAAGGTACCAAAGTGTAAAGTATGCAATTTGATCAAAATTAAGCTGGGGATTTTTTATTAAAAAGTAGAGTCAGAAGGAAGGCTGAAAACAAGCAGAGATTAATCATCTGAGTTGGAGGAATATTTACTTCCCTGAGGATGCTAATGAAAACCTAAATATAAATATCATAATACCTGGTGACTGTGAAGTAATGTGCAAATTATTTTAATAAAATGACTTACCTATCTAGATCACCCATATGTTTTCATTTTCCTGGGATGACAGCTATTCTGTCAGGTAGGTCTCAAGAAGAGCACGTGCCATTGTCATTAGCCAGGTTAGTTACCTTCACAAACTACAGCAGAGTAATTGCTATGCTCTAGGTTTTAGCTCAATTTTCTCCAGCTGAGCATGGTCGACTTAATCTTGTCAAGCAGGACATAGAGAGAAAGTAAAATCCCAACATGAATAGTAGGGTTACGACCTCTGACATCTATCACTGTGTATATCATCCACAAATCCCAGCCTGAGGCAGCTCCACAAGTCTTGAAAAAAAGGTTTGCATTCTGGAAGAAGAAATAGGATAGCTCTACATGTAAGTGGTTGTAAATGTATTTCTTGCACCAATCTGTGAAGATGTATGTACCCACATGATCCCAGCTTGGCCTGTCTACAGTCCCTTCAGAATGATTAATTAATAGTAGGAGCTGGAGGGAGGGAGGGAGGAAGGAAGGAAGGAAGGAATTTTATTTCTTTTCAGTATTTCAGAGGCCTTTTTTATGGCTTCTTATACTTTTCACTCCCTCCTTTAATTTGGATAGAAATAATCAAATTCTTTTTCCCTCAGGTTCCACAATGACTGGTTTTATTTTACCTTATCCTTTTCTTTTAGTCTTCCTCAAAGCCACAAGGCTAGCTTGAAGTCTTGACCACTGACCTCAATAGGGAAAAAAAAAGAAAAGAAAGGACTGGAAAATGAAATGAGATTTGTTACTTCTCACAAACGGAAACTCTGATTTCATTAGCAGAATGTCTCTTTTTTTTTCCATTTCTCTTTTTCTCTCTGTATTTTCTCACCCTGTTCTCCTTGGTCTGAAGACTATAACTGCAAAAAATCAAAAAGCAAATAATCCCTCTACAACAAAGTTTCTGTCCTCTCTTAACACACTTTGATCCCTTTAGTACCCTCACCTCTCTGAAACCCTTCACTGAGGAACACAGAGCAGCACCATGTCAAAAAAAACTCTGCTAAGTCTTTGTCTCCTTTTCCACAGAGAAGTTCTAACACACAGGCTACCCTGAAGTCCATCTATCCATTTGCTCTTCATTTTATGAGGGAGCAAGTACAACTATCAGTGGTAGTACTCCAAACAGGAGGATGAATGATACTCCCTGAGAGAACTCTACTCCTGTGTGGAGATTATACAACTGTAGTCATGAAGCCTCTTCATTTTTTTTAAGCATTTAAAAAAATATAACTTTTTAAATATTAAAAGTTAGTTAGATTTAGTAATTTTTCTCTCTCTTATTTTTCTTTTTTTTTTTTTCTGAAAACCCTACAGCTAGAAATTTCAGGTAAATCATTATGTGATTAGAAAAACAATCAGGAAAAAAAAAAATTAGTATTATGGCAAGTAGTAATCTGCAACAGTTTACCTACCACTTATTTTGAAATGAGTCAAGATGTCATCTTTTTTACATCAGGTTACTTATTTACTTATATAGATATAATAGTAATATCTTAATTTTTCAAATAATATGAATAAACTTCTTTAAGAAGTATGTTGAGCAGTACTTCAAAAATAACTTTGAAAGAATGCAAAGCATATCAAGATTTACACCTTTACACCTGTACATGTTTTAAAAATATATTGCAGTTATTCCTCTTAACCCTTAGAAATAATAGCCTCAGTAGAGTTATATCATAATAATGTTTACAATGTTGGATAAACAACAACAAAAAGTTTAAAAAAGAGGAAAAATAAGTAACCCTGCAATAGATACTCAAGTAATCCTCTACACAGTGACATTTTAAGAGCTGAATAACTGTATATCATTTTAAATTGATGACTATTTTGTATTTGTGAAACCAAAGCTACAATTTTTCTTTTTTTTAAATAAAAAAATTTAAACATCTGAATTGTTTTCTTTTCCTCCTAAACAGAACACACTTCATAAAATGCAAAACATTGACATTGCACAGAGCTATAGACAGACTTGAAACATAAAGTGAAATTCATACTCTAAGTTAGTTTGAGGGTGAATGTTTTAAATATTTCCAAATATAAACCTGAAAAATATGTTTACCAATAATTTTTTAAACATAAAGTGCAATTGATATTTTAGGTTAGTTGAGGTTGAATGTTGGAAATAATTCCAAATATTGCATCCCCTATTTTCTCTAAAAATGTTTTGTTTATTGCTCAGCATGAAACACAACATTATTTTTTCTTTTAACAAAAGGATATCATCATGTAAACCATTTTTTTCAGCATATGTATCACAGATTTTGAAACAAATCAGTCAAAAAGGCAGCCAATTTAGCACATATAAGCAAAACTAATAGATATTTACAAAGTCTGGGCATATACCTCACTTTTCTTTCCATTGCAAGAGGAAAAAACAAAGTAACTATTCATTAAAGTTTGCATAATATCAAATGTTTGTCAACTAGTATCTGACTTCCATTTGGATAGTTGTTTCTACCTAAAATGAAAATGTATGATTTGAGTTTACTGGAAGGATCACTAAAAAGGAGAGAAGATGAGTAAATTTCTCCTTACTTATTTACTTATTTATTTAGGTCTTGAGATTTACTTTCATGACACTTCCTTTTATATTTTCCAGGCAATCAGAATAATTTCTCAAAGAATGACTTTAACAGTTGTTCTAAATGAAGAAATTATAATGTGGTTTTGTAGGAGACAGCCAAACATAGTTCAAGTGTTTTTTAATAGTGTATATCAAGCCACAAGAAGGAAGAAAAAAATCAGGTTGCTTCCAACTTTTCCACTGTCCTTTGAGAATAATACTGAATCTGTTTTCAAATGCATACACATTATAATTTGGGATTAAATTGGGATAAAGTTTAAAAAAATATATGTTTTATCATTAGTATTAGACAAACAAAGACAGTGATTGAAAAAAAATATGGAAAAATGTACCTTCCTCACTTGTAGTTCTAAATCTAATGTAGTTCTAAAAAGCATACATTCCTCTCATTTACAATTTCAGAATTAGTTGCACAGAACAGCAGCTGGCTTATTAAGAGCATGTATGTTGAATGTTTTGCTGCCCTCACCAGGACACCATATAATTTTGCATTTTATTTGGAAAACTTCTAATTGAATGGATTGATGGTCATATTCCTTTCAATAAATCAGCTATAATGAAGCAGTGATTAATGCCACATATGTACAAATGTTATCAGCTCAAATTGTTTTAAAATTAATTAGGAGAGGCGCAGTTCAAAGACCTATAAAAATTATGGAGTAGAAGTAGACTTTCTAAGGCAGATACTCTAAAATCTATTGATTGAGAATTAGGAAAAGAGTGATCATTCATTCATTGACTGTAACCATAAATAGAGCGGCAATGTTTCCTTGTGCAGATACTTTTTTCAGAAGAAATAGGATTCAAAGCTGTGTTATACCCTCAATGTTTACATCTCTGATCTTTCTCTAAATAGAAGACAAAAACAACAGCTTGTTAGAAAAAAGTTATTCAGGTGGCAGCAGAAGCAGTCTCTAATCAAAGCAGAAGAAAACGTTAATTACCATTAAGAAAGTGTGCTAAAAAATGTGTAACTACCACTACTATAATATTACCTGTGGCAATTAATTATATAGATATTGGTACATAGAATACCCTTTGTGGTTTATTTTTACTCGTGGCCTTTTCTTCAAGCTCACATGTTTTGCAAGTTTCAGGGATTGGGAATCCATTGCTTGTACTTTAAGAGGGCCGTTAAATCTGTTTAGTATCCTTTGGTCAGTGAATTACCTTATCTTTAACATGGTAGAAAATTCATTGCTAAGGCAACAAGAAATTACTACTAGACTTATTAAAAATCTAATAACAGACTTATTAAAATCTAGTAATAGACATTAAAAAAACACACTAAAATGCAGTGTCTTTCTATTAATATCTTCTGTAATTTATAAAGGTTTAAAAGCAATAATCTTAAAAAGTCACTGTTTCAGGAGTAATTTTCTTAACCTCTTTTAGAAATAGAAAAAAGATAAAAGCAAATACATTTCTCTAGGCAGATCATGGTCATAAATGGATAACATGAAGTTCAAAAGAGAACAGTAAACATTCTTTCTCGTTGCTCTTTTCTTTTTTTACTTCCACTGAAACAAAACTCCTCCATGAGAATTGACACATTATCTAACAAATTCTTTTGTCTGAGAAACAGAGAAAAAGCCTTCAAGATGCACCAGGGATCATATTTGCCCCATGAAAAACACAACCTAAAATAAATATTCTAACATCAGGTGCATCAGGCTCCAAAATTTTTCAACATATTTAGTCCCTATGGTATTACTAAAGCTAGAAGAAAAAGACTTCATAATTTTGCTGTAACCATATTGCATGGAAAAAAAAAGGAAAAAGTGAAAAAAAGCGCGAAGACTAAATCCTTAGATATCTCTGAACTGCTAATTTTTTAAAGATGTATTTTCTATTCAAGCATTTATATCCAAATCTATTTCCAAGATGCTTCTAGAGATGAAATTAGAACTTTGGTATTGCTCTTTCAAGACTTCATGCTACACTAATATTCCACCATCTAAGAAATCTATTACAAATCTAAGGAAAGACAAAGAGTCGATTTCTCCAAAAGTGCTGCAAAGAGGCTCCAGAACGGAGCACCCCAGTTTTTGTTAGTTTCCATGTCTTGTTCTGACTTTTAGAAAGTCACAAGGTTTGTATACACTAAGTTTGGGCATGCTGCCTGATCAGAATAAGGGCAGTAAAAGTTATCACACAAGAGCTCCAAGCCAGCATAAATTGTTCCTTGGCTTTCATCTTTGAAACAAGTGTAGAGGGGAATCTAAAAGAAAGAAGACTAGACAATGTGTGAGGAACACAGCTTAATCCTTGAAAGGAGAGGTTAGAAGTCTTTCCTTTTCTTCACCATATTAATTTGTGTTAGGACTGGGCCAAAAATATGAGGCATGATTTGTGGTTTTCTTTTTTTCTCTCTTCTGGCCTGTCTTTTGCTCTCTGTGGGGAAGGACAACAAATATTTATTAGTCCTTCCTTCAAGCTGAGCTGTGGTTTCTGCAGTCTGACATGGAAAGAAAAAAAACTAGAATAACCAAAATTTCTTTTTTTTTCCTCTTCCTTCCTTGAACTTTAACTTGCTAGCAATGCTGCAATAAGGAAGAACTCATATTACAGCATGGGTATTAATGGATACCTGTTTGTTACCACTGACCTGGACTTTTCTCTTACGATTCACATAGACATGAAAAAAAATGCATTATCCTTTTTAGTTACAGTTGATAAACATCCTTGAAATGTTTATTTTGGTACATGAATAAACTATTGAGCTCTCATGATCCTTTCAAACAACATAAAGGATTTCTGAGCATATAACAGCATAACAAGTGCATTTAACTGTAAGAGTAAAAGATAAATACACATCCCAGGACAATTTTCCCCCATATAATTGCCATAACATTATGTAGGTGTAACAGTCTGGTAATTTTTCCATATCATATTTCTGCCTTATCCCTTAGTACTTTAACAAAGTTTTAAAACATTTAATGAAACAAATCTGGCCATAATCTGTTACCTGAGCTTAACAAACATTTTGCACATTAATAAATCGTATTAACTGTATTGTACAGCTAAATGATAGAATATCTGGAAATTCCAGCAGCAAGCAAAAGACAAGTTAATGTTTCTGAATGGGGTCTGTTTCTTATCCATTGATTAGAAAGAGACAATTAATATTTCAGTATCGAAATAGAGCTATAATTCTAGTAGCTAGATGTCTGATCACCATAGTTGAAACCAGAGCATGAGTAAGGTATATCCACGTGTTTTGTAACATACACAGAGTTACTCATAATGGTGCCATTCTGAAGAGATTTTAAACAGTGTAATATTGTGGGTATTATAAAGAGAAATATTATAAACATTCCAGGACACTTAGGGAAAAGATATAGAAGCACTCACCAAGAAAGAATGTTGAAATATTTCCTTCAATTGTCCTTCAAAGATTGTCATATCCCTGTAAGGTAGATTTATGCCATCTATATATTTATTTATTTATTAATTTGAATGTATGGATGGGATCTTTTAGTAGGGAGTAGAAAAAGGCCTTTATAGATCAGACTTAGGACACTAAAGCAGGAAGTTGGTGAGCCACTGATGTGTTCTACATGCTGCAGAAAAAAAAAAATATAAACCAGCATGCATCTGCCTCATTGAAAAGTTCACAGGCCTCCAATGAGCACATATATATTGCACAATGCCAAATGTGAGTTCTTTTCACTGCTCCCAGAATGGTTTGGGTATTGTATTGTTAAATGGAGACATGTTGAAAAACATGAAAGCTACTTTGACAGAGCGAAATTAATGTCAAGACTTATACTTTCAGACTACTGAAACATGCTCAAAATGTCTATTTTCTGTTCATCCCAAGGACAATACCTGTAAGTTAGGAAAATGTGAAAATCTATGGCAAGTATGTGGTTTTCAGATTGCAGTTTTGGATATAACACCTTAGTGCTTCTGAAACCTGTATTCTTGTTTCAGGTATTTCTTGTGAATTGTTTTAAGTTTTATATTTTCTTTTTTTCTTCCTTCTTTTAATAATAAAATACTGCCTCCCAGCCAAATACTGTCAAACAATTAAACATCTTATTAGTTTTATAGGAAACTGTTTCTGTTTTCTCTGAAGGTAAATTATGGTTTGGGGGTGAATATGAGAATAAGAGGAAATATAAAAAGAGGAGAATTAGGTAAAAAGATAGAAAATATAATAGAAGACAATCTCATACAATGGAATAAAATATAAACAAAATATTTTCTTGTGTGAGAATCTTCCAAATGATCAGAGGAACATCATGTCTTCTCATAAGCATGTTTACAGGCTCCTGGACACCAAGATGGTCCTGATGATCTTCCCTCTCAAGCCCATCAGACAGTGTCCCTATTAGCTGCTGCTAATCTTTTATGTCTAAACAAGTTTCTGGATTTAATTGCCTCATTGTGGGCCATTCATACATCCTCCTTCTGAATGAGGTTGGCAGTTTGGACAGGATCTCTATGGAGGCCATCAGGCAATGGAAAGCAGGAAGTGCGACAAGAATTTGTATCTGTCAGACACGGGCTACACTTGGCACTTGTTAAATCACACAAAACATACATAGTTTTCACTTAATGTTAAGGCAATTCTTTGCCAAAACAACTTTTTTAAAGGTACTTTACATTGTATCTTATGGGAAATTAAAGCAGAATGATGCTATGCTCAAAGCCTAGATGGCAATGGGAGATAAATGTATAAATATGTATTTAGAAGGTATTAGAATATGCTATTACAAGGTGCAGATGCTGAATTCAGGACTTAATTCCACATTGTCGCTCAGACAAAAGGGATTAGATTTCATTTACTCCTAGACACAGAAAGAGCAACTGAAATTTTGATAAAGAATTTGATTGAATTATTTGGTTTAGCTGATTGTGGACAATATGAATAATGTTTTTTAAAGTAGTGCTACATGGATCTGTAAAGGCTTATGAAGTACAAAAATGGAGTCTGTGAAAGATAAGTAAGAAAAACAATCAGTTAATCCAACTTCCAGTTAACTTTTTTTTATATAGGGTCCTGTTTAAATTCTCTCAGGATCTGTGGGCTGAAGGAGGTTGAAAGTCACTGTGACAGAGGAACATTTGTTGCTATAATTATTAAAATCAGTTAAGAGAAATGAACACAGTAGTCCAGGAAGAAAAAGAAATATTTTTAATCAAGATGGAAATTATAGAAGTCTTTTACAGTTAAACACAATTACCATCAATTAAGATTCTTTATTATACTTTCTGTATACTAGAGGAACTAAGCACCATTTTTTGACATTCCATACACTTGAAGTGATGATCCTGCTTTTGCCTCAAAATGACCAGCAGTTATTATCAGCTTAATCAAGCAGCATAATCCAAGGCTAACAGCCATTCACATTTTACAGTTCATTTACCCTTTTCAAACTTCCCAAAGTTTTTAAGTACACCTTGAAAACTAACATTAATCTTTTTTACCTTGGCCAATGAAGTCCAATAAATTGAAATCATAACAACCTGCACTCAAGTATTGAAATCACAAATAATATTGGTACATACTTTTCTCCATCACAGGAAAGCTCAGTCCTTCAGAAGTAAGATATCAGAGATTTTTACCAAATGCTTTAGCAAAACACAGATAAACAGATTGAGAAATCTGTAAATTTGTACTATAAATCTTGGAGCTTCATGGACATGTAAAATTTTAATGAGGTTAAAAAAACAGCATAGAAAACACTTAATGGAAGTTAACCTAGAACAAGAGAACATTAGGTTAACAAATAATGACAATAACTTTAGTGCTGGCCCCAGAGGTCAATTCTTATCAATGCTTCCCCTAAAAGGAAGCCTGTAGTACCAGGTTCTCTAACAGCTTCTTCTAAAGATCACTAAAGATAATTTTTCCAATCTGTTTGAGAACTGAGGTTTTCTTATTGACTGCACTCTACTGGTAGATTTCTACTGCCTTTTAAATTAAGGCTTTACTGAGCCACATGTAAGAAAATTTACTCTGACTCAGAATGCATAGGAGGATATATTCTCAGTAGCTCTGCCAGCCAAAGCTGTGAGAGCATCCCAGAAGGAAAAATATAACCACTTTGGTAGCAGCTGATGTTCATATTGAGGATTTAAAATACTCTCTGCAAAACTGACGAAAAGTGCATAGCCAATGAATGATTAAAAACTAAAATAGAAATATTCCCCACAAACTGTACAAGAATTTGAAATATACATTTAAGCTACATTCTGAAATCAACAGAGATCCTGGAGCAGTAGTGACAAACACTGACACTGAGATGTACCAGTTAACACACAATTAATTCTGAAATAAGATTTCTCAGAAATGGCTCTATGATGTCAGGCAGCAGAATGCCATACATTGGTATAACAAAGAAAGAGACATTTTTAAATCTTCAGGTAGGCACACTGTCATTTAAATAAATAAAACCCCAAAAATTATTTCTCCACTCAATAGATAATAATTCTGTGAATTCCTTACAAAGAATTCCTTGGGGATGCAACAAATGATGTGCACTTTAAAAGACCACGTTGGACCAAAAAAATCCCAGTACTGAGGGAGACAAAATGTGAAAAACAAGATCCAGCTCAGGAAATCCTCTTAAGTAAAATGAGAGGGAAAATGGAAGTATATGAGGAGGAATATCACCTCTGCTTTTGTTGTTCTTCCTTTTCTTTGAGCATGTCTCCTGCTATGTGACCTGTATAATGGTGACCCTTGGTTTGATTCTCTGCCTTGTTCTTATACCTTATGTGTCAATCTAAAGAAGTAATAGCAGAAAATCAAGCACAGCCCTCTCAAAAACTGCATGTTACAAATACTACACCTCTAACCTCCCTTAAAGGAGTTCCCTTCATCGTTTTCCAAATATATCTGCTAATTTAAAATACATAAGAATCATCAGATTCTTACATGAAGTGAGTTGTAGACCTTGGCTGCACCAGACTGTCATAAAGCCAGAACATCTTTTTGGACTTAATATGCAGAGATTTATTTTCTACATGGAAACACATCACAGAGAACACGATGACAATGTATTCATTCTGTTGCTGCATGAGTCTCTCATTCTGAAGTAATTTCTCACTTGTTCTGTGCACTAAAAGCATGTTCTTCTGTTAATGCTGACTGTGTAATACTTAACAATGTGAGTAACTATCAAAAATGAAAATCATCATAAAACTCCTACTTATAAAATCTGTTCTGTCATGGAAGAGAAGAGATGGCACAGAGGGAAATAAAGAGAAAAAAATCTCAGCAGCTTTTATGTGGTTTGCATTGATGCACTAGGTTCAAGAAGAATTCCAAAATTTCAGAAATAAACTAAGGATTAACACAGAGAAAAGATATTTCTACTTCTAGTACGTTGCTGTTAAGGGCATTTCACTACTGTGTTTTTCAAAATAATCTCTTTCATCACTTTGCCAGTAGAGAAAAGGAGTTAGGTTTTTTGCATTTAATATGGAAAAGAAGCAAAGCATTTAGTTAAATATCTTGCAGAATTTGTGTCTGTAGTTTCAGTTTAAAACCAAGCTGATTTTTTCAAGCTGCAGTTTAATCTGCGTAAGCATCTATGACATAGAAAAAGGTCCAAACTATTTATTTAATGGTGCTACCTGGACACAGTTCAAATATAAACAATCTCCTACTAACAAACAAAGACTTTCCCAAAAACAGTGATGCTAGAGATGGATTATCTATAAATGTTGTGATGAGAAGTAAATAGACTACCTAGGGCAAGGCAATCTCTGGTGAAAATCTAGACTCTCCAGAAAATGCCATAGTGACTTTGAAACAATCTTGTGTATTGATTTATTGTACAAAAATTAGTGATAAAAACCCTATGGGTGATTGTTTAAGCCAAAAGAAACTTAAACAGATTTAAAAAGTCAAATGAGTATATTTTGTTCTTAACTTTGAAAGAAATAATTGCAGAGTGATTAAAGCTAGACATGGCTCCATTGTGTCTAGATTCCCAGGATAGAAAAGCTCAGCAGATACTACAGTCAGCATTTTAGTACCTAATGTCTTTAAAGTACTCCTTGCAATGCCATCACATTAATTAGAAGTTACAGATATTGCTACCATTTTGTAGATAAGTTTCCATAGGGAAGTTTTAATAAAGCCACTGGAAGGAGACAGCATGAAGATCAATCTTGCAGAATCCCAGAACACAGGGGCCAATAGCTGCATGACTGTGGAGCCAACCAGAGACCATTGGGAATAACAACTCTGAGAAGGAATAAGTTGTGGCTGGAGAAGGGGGGCATGTGGAGGTAGGGGCAGCATTTTTCCTGGACAAATGTCTTTGCATTTGTTTCTGGAAATAAGCACAACACAGTACTGTGCAAGTGCAGGAATGAGGCTGAAAAGTGGGCAGGGACTGTAGGAGGAGATCAAGATCACCAAAGACCTCTGAAGCCATCCAACCATCTTCCAGAAATGTTTGCAAGAACGGACTGCACATTATAACTAATTTGCTGAGAAAGTGAGAAACCTATTTTCAGGATGGGGAGAACCGATCTGCAAACCTTTCTTTCTTTCTTTCTTTCTTTCTTTCTTTCTCTTTCTTTATTTCTTTCTTTCTTTCTCTTTCTTTCTTTCTTTCTTTCCTTCTTTCTTTCTCTTTATTTTTTTTTTCTTTTTTCTTTTTTCTTTTTTCTTTTTTTTTTTACTTTCCCTTTTTTTTTCTTTCTTTCCTCTTTCTTTCTCCATCTCTCTTTCTTTCTCTGCCTTCCTGCTTTCCTATTTCCCTTCCCCTCCTCTGTATTTCATCTCTTTTTTAATATGTGCTTTTCATCTTACCTCGTTATCCAAAACCCACAGCTGTGTGCTTATATAGCAGGTCAGGGACTAATTCAGAGGACTTTGCCTATTTTTAGTGACTATAGGGAGAACCTAGAGAACTGCTCTTAACAGCTTAGCAGATCACCTGTGTAGAAACCAGGAAGAGCTTTTATTATCACAAAAGTCTCTGGGAAGACAAATAGTGTACTAAATCTTAGCAGTGGTCAGAGCCTGAGAGTAGAATGTATAGCATGAAGCACACATAGAGTGAATTTGGCATTGCTAGTGTTATAGAATTAATTTCAAAAGTGAAAATACATAGTTACAGATGGATAGATACATGAGTACACATAAACATAGACACACTTCACAGGCTGGTGGAAAAAAAGATTTGTGTTTCATTCCTACTTCAGTATCACTGTCCTGGTCCTGATGAGTTGATGTTTGTTGTCAATATATCTTACACAGAAAAATAAATAGCAAGCCAATGCACCATGAGGAAGCAGTCTGTGACTTCAAAGCAAAAGAGGTCAGTCAATACATTTTACTGAGGTCTTTGTGTTATTTTCAAAGAATGTAATAGTTGTTTAGGATGTTTTGATCAATAAGTTTGACACACTGAGCATTTCAAACCATATCAACAGTCTACAAGTCTCAAACAGAATCTCTGTTCTTTTTCTTTTACATAAGCCCCTTTTGTCCCTAGTGAATGTGTCAAAGGATTTTAGCATTTCTATAGTGATAGCTGTCTCGCTTTCACAAAATTCTTTGAAAATTACATATGCAGCAGCATACCTGTTTTCTGCACAAGTCCATGAGAGATGTCATTTATTAGATTTATATTACCCATGGGTATGATTAGTATTTTCCTCAAACATGGATACTACACCAAAGAAATTATTTCCTAAATGGGTTGAAATGTAGCAGGAAAAAAAGGGAGAAAAAAAGTCTAAGAATAACCCCTTATGTAAATTTAGGCTTTCACCTGGCCCTGTAGGCAAGGGTAAATCAGGTTCTTGTTTAAAGATCCCTTGGGGTGGATTAGAATGAAAGGACACCAAAGGATCAGTTTGTAAATATATAAATGGTCTTATGAGTGAGCCAGTTGTGTAAGAGAGGACATTGCATGACAAAAACCACTATCTGCCTCTGCAGGGTCTGCTTCTTATCAGCCTTCTCCCTTATCTGGCTCAAATCCCAGCTTGTAGCCTCCAGTGGTGGGTACTCATCCCCTCTTTTTTATGCGGATCAGAGGTTTCATCACCACACACATAAAACCTTCCTCCTCCCCTTTGGTTGCGGGGGTGGGTGGCACAAACCTGGCCTCAGCAAAGCACCCTGCTGCTTTTGCAAATGGCCAGTTCCTGGAGTCAGTAACCATTAACGTTTCAATCTCTCACTCAGTGTTACTTTTTTATCTTTTTTTTTCATCATATATATTTTTTCCCATTTTTCTGCAAACACAGAGCAATGTATACTAACACATTTTATATATATGTGCATGTTTTACAGTCTTTCTTCCTGTTTCTTTTTTTTTTTACTATAAAATATTATATGCTGATCCACACAATATTATTAGGCTATTTTGAGAGTTCCTTCATATATGTGAGTGTATATACCTATGTGGTACATACACATGAATAACTTAAACAAACGACATACCATTTCAGTGCCATTTCAAGTATCCTAGACCTAGGATATGCAAGTGCTATGATTTCCTCTTAAAACTTGTGTCAGCAAGATGTCACACCAGTCAATTGATATCTTTCATGTACTAGAGCATTTAAAAGGATACTAAATGATTGCGGGTGATTTCTTCCCTTAATCTTTGTTGAGCACAATGGGAGCTCAGCTGGTTCATATAAAGGCATTGTGGGCACTGAAGTTAAGGCCTGCTGAGTCCCACCAGGTGCCTAATCATAGATATCTAATGACACTTGGTATGGTCAAAGTTGTTCCTCCTTTTTGTAGTTATCATTTCAGAAGGGGATGAATCTCCTTTCGTCGCTGTGTCATTTCTACAAATCCTAAAGGGGTAACTTGGAAGCTCAATAATATCTCAAGCATCTTAGGATGCGGGAATTTTTAAAATTGAATTATCATCCCTGAAGTCTTCATTCCTTTGGTAAAGATGATATCAATCAAAAAGGAAAGGGATGTGAAATACAGATATCCATCCTTTTTCTAAAGTTTACTTGTTTCTTCTATGTTTCTAAAATTCAGTGGACCTTCAGGCAGTAAAACAGCTGCATTGAAAAAAAAATTTCCATCTTCTGGGAACAAGTCTTTTCATTTATCATAGAGAGATAGAATGAGATCAGCTGTGTTCTGAAGGTATCTATTTTTATTGACTATATAGAGAGCTTAAGATAACTCACTCAGGCTTAAATAGGTATTTCTATACTTCTAAATTTATGACAGACTAGATTTTTTCTTTGCTTACTTTCCTCCTTTCCCAAAGAATTCTTGCACTGTATAGATTTAGAATTATCAAGGCTACCTAGGCTCTCTTCACTGGTGAATAGGAGCTGTCAGCTCCAAATGAGTAAAAGTTATTAAGGCATGGTTTAGATAATCTAGAACTTGCAAGATTCCTTTATCATATTATTTCTGCAGAAAAAAAAAAACAGGGTAAACTGAAATTTACAAAAATTTTAAAAATGTGCTTTTAAGGAGCATGCCAAGATTGGATTACCTTTCAATTGCTTCTTCAGTCACACAAATCTCCATAATATTGAAACACCAGACTTGCTTATGAAGCAACAGTAGAGAATTTCCTCTTTCTTAATTTACGTTCAGTCTTAATCTGTTTGTTTTTAACAAAGTGTAAAGTACATACCTAGTCTAGCTAGTATTTAGTAAAACTACAGAGTTAATTAAGACTTTAATTGTTTTTCTTCATTGATAGCTATGGTGGTAATATGTTCTTCTATTTTACTTGCCTGATAAGTCAGAAAGATTGCTGCAATAATAATAAAAAGAGAGAAACTCTACTGCAGGCAGAAGTAAACTCTTTTTACTAAAGTTTTCTTTGAAATTCTATGAACCAAAATTAAATTCAGAAAAAGGCAGATGTTTGTTCATGTGCAACAAAAATACATTTAATTTGGAGCAAAGTTAGAGGAATGTATGTAAAGCAAGTCCCTACAGAAGGACACGAGGAAATTAAATAGTCACAAATAGACTAGAAGGAGGACAATGATGGACACAAAAAAATCATTAGAGATAATTCATGGAGTTTACCTTACTCCATACACTGATCAGTCATGAAAGGAAAGGAGAATGATTATTTCAGAACACAATTAAAAATCATTTAAATGACTATGCTATACTCTAAATGCATTTTTTTCAGACCCTTTCTCTCTCATCGTGACCAGAAAATCAAGTAAATATATAGTAGCTTCCTAATTAGTTTGTTGTTGTTGGGGTTTTTTACTTGTTTGTTTGTTTTGGTTTTGGTTTGTGTTGTTTTTTGCAGGGTTTTTTGTTGTTGTTGTCGTTTTTCTTCTTTCTCTCAGCCCCCACAAGTGACAGAAAATTTTCCATTATGTGCAATAGCAACAGTGCAATTACTGCTAAAACAGGTGTTCTGCCATTGTGGTTTAGTAGCAAAACTCTAACTGGCTCAGAAATATGCTTTACATGATCTTTTTTTTTCTTTTTAATGAAAAAGTCATCAGATAGAATTAAGAATAAAAGAAAAGTCTCAGTCTTCAGGACAGATGAAAAGAAGGAAAGAACCATCAAATAAAAGAGAAAAAAAATCTCATTTATATGGAAGAGACAAAAAGTACTGCAATATATTATTCCTTTTACCAGTGATGGTTCCACATTATAGCACAAAAAAAATCACGTATGTTTCAAAGTAATAATGATAGGCAAATGAAAATTATGGGACATTTTTTGTAGAAAAACATTCACGCACCTAAAGTTATTACAGTGCTTTCTTCATTGAGAGATTGTGGAAATACCCATAGAATGACTTCTTCATGAGAAGATGGTAGCAATATCTTCGACAAATGCATTGATTTGAAAAAAGAAAACCTTAAAAAAATTAAAAGGCTGAATCAAAATTTATTTGTATACACACACCTGTATACAATAACTGATTTTAGCTATAAGCATAAACCCCAAAATGTCTATATTTTTTCCCTATTCCCAAGTCTATTCACACATGAATTTGAAGGTTTTCTTAAACAAAAAGATAAATAAACTATGTTGTGTAATTTAATGTAAATAGCCTAAGGGTAAAAGCCACACAATCCCACAAAAGATCAGGTTTTATTTTCTGTACCTATCTGCTTTATTTCTTTACCTATCTGTCAGTGAATAGCAACAAATATCATAAGAAGTTTAAAATAGATTCAAGCCTGTCATGAAAGAGATTAGTGTTTAGACTTATCAGTGTAAATAAATATCTATTTAATGCATAAACATCCTATTTGCTTTTTGTAATAAAATTGAAATCACTTTGTTCAAGAATAATTCGAAAGTAAAACAATTATTTCTGTTGAGACTTCATTTTTCTTTAATGAGAAAATCACATCCTGAATTCTTTCTCTTTCTCAGCCCTCCCTTTCAATGACCAACAACAATAATTTTGAAACAAAGAGACACGTATTTCATCAGGGATTTGATCGCTGTTGATGAATACTGTAAATAGTTGTGAGACAATGTAAAATGAGGACATGACTGATACAGTAAACAAGCAAGAGAAGACACCCCTGATAAAGACAGTCAGAAAAATAATGAAACAGAAGCCGGTTAAACCTGAATTTATCCATAAGACAGTTTTGCTGTTGTGTTTTTGTTTTTTTTTTTGTTTTTTTTGGTTTTTTTTTTGTTTTGTTTTGTTTTGTTTTTTTTTTGTTAAAGTCAACGAGACTCCAGTAATATTGAAATTTGAAAGCCAAAACTATCAAGAAGAAAACAGGTACTGAGCACTCTGCAAGCTAAAGATTTAAAGACTGGAGGTTTGTGTCTTACATCTCTTGCTAGGCCTGAGGTTATGAACAAGCAGGTACTTAAATTATATCTCTCCCATATTACTCTGTTTTATTTAAGCTGGAAATGAATTTTGTGTCTTGTATAACAGAAATTATATTGGCTCTTGCTTATCAATATTGTTTTATCAGAAACTTTGTTTTAAGGTTTGAGATTAGTTATATTGTACTTTGACTCAAGCTTTGGAACATACAAGTTGTACTTAAAAGTGCATACCTAGTACTTAAACAAAACCAGCTCCAAACCACCAAAACCAAACAATTCATGTCAGGTAATTTTAGACAGCTAAAAAAGGAAAGCAGTTTTTACAGAGGGGGATTTCTCAGTTATTTTGGAATGCAATTTTAGGATGGAATTGGGTTTTGTTGGAAACTCTGTTTTTTTCTTTTGCTTTAAAAGATAACTAGCCTTGACTTAATATTTAAGCACATGAGTTGCATGACGCCTTGTAAGCTGAATGCACCTGGGTTCCCCCAACAGTCCATTAAGCTAGACTAATCCAAAGCATAAGCCAAGCAGTCTGTGTGTTAAATGAACCAGTGCCTAGAGCCAGCTGAAAGAAATGTTTGATATTGAAGAGTGTCCTTCACTAGGCACTGAACTGAATGTGTGCATTTTTCAAAAGTAGCCACTGCTGGTATCCATCAGTTACACAACAGAGATCTGCTAGGGATCTGTGCTTAGAAATGTGGAACCTCAGTTCTGTTTTTCTCCAAAACCTGGAGAAAATTCAACCTCCCTGAAGTCCAGGAAAGGTCTTAACCATCAGGCTACAAGGCATTCTGGGACAAGTTGTTACCATTTCCTCTGTGTGAAACTGGATCATTATACAGTCAGGAATCCGATTTTTATCACATAAAATTAATGGATTGCATCACTGAGAAATAACTAAATGATTTGCTTGGGAGCAAGGAGCTGCAGGGTCAATACAACATTTCTCCATATACCTTGAATTAGTCAATTCCTACATAAATAAACAGACAAAGAGAGACTTAGAGTGTTATCTTTAATTGGTCCAACCAACTAGAATCTTTTACAGAATAAATTATATACTTTTTGAAAGGTGTAGACCGAATAAAAGGCCATGAAAAAAGTAACAAGGTTTTGGAAGATAATATAAACGGTCTTACATAATAAGTGTTGTCTGAATCACAAAGTGAGTCATAACACTGGGTACTTCACATTTAGAACAAGTTTGTGTTTTTCATGTCTGTGTTCTTAAAAACGTTCTGTGGTGCTTTTGCTTCCATTTTTTTTTCTCTGCACACTTTAATTAAGATAATCATCCAGCATAGGAAATTACTCTCACAAATATACAAACTTGTACAAACCAAATAATATAAATGTAGAATTTTCTTCTCAAAGCAATATTTGCATTTTGGGATATGTTATTCCTTCTAGTGCAAAATTCCATAGCAGTATCATTCATACAGTGGAGGAATTCATGGTCTTTGTTAAATCTTCAGAGACATTATCTGGTTTTTTCAACTTTTTGGTGACATCTTAACTGTGGATCATGTATGCTCTCTTGCAGTCCTGGTCCCTGATTCTCTGGATGCAGAGAGCTGTTAGTACACATCACAGATCCCACCTTCTTGTACCTTTTTTTGGTCTCTTCTAGCTGAATTAAAGGAGAATGTAAGACGATATACCCTTGGGTCTCACACTGAAAGGAAATTAGACTTCTTCTAGCCTCAAGAGCTGAAAACCCATACCCAATCCCTTACTTTAATGTCTATGACTCACTTGTTTTTTCTTCTGCTCCTTTGAACCACTACAGGAGGAAATGGCATGGCATTTGAGGTCCAAAATATGGTGGAGTACCTTCTTCACTGTGGAAATACATCTGTGGCAGGAAACAGGGATAACATTGTGCTGTTTCCTGCAGCAATTTGGTAGTTTCTGCAAAAAGATAAAATCTCTTGAGATAGTGGGGGAAAAAAATGATGTTCTGCCCCATTCTGTTTTCATTTTTCTTCTTTCTGGGGATCATAACAGAGGGGTGTATAGGAAGAATATATAGTTATTGGAGGGAGTGAAAGAGATCATACCATAGTAAGTAACTGTCCATACTACACTAGGCAGAGTGGCTGGTAAAAGTTAAAATATTTTAGCAGTCTGAAATGAGTTTCCAGAAGTCATATTTCACTTTCTACTGTTTGAATAGAAGCAGAAAAACACATTTCATTTCCTACCCCTTTATCATAGGAGTAATTTATGAAGCTCTGCAGCTTGTTGTGTTTTGTCACTTTTACTCTTTTTGGATTTTTTTTTCCTTCCTTTGCCTTTCTATCTAGGAGTATTTCTGTCATGCATCACTGTCACAGGTTGCATGAAGATTAACCCTACTGACCCTAATTAGCTTCTCTATCATATGTTTTATTAAACCAAAAATCCAAAGATGGAAATCGTTCAAATTTTTAGAAATCACTTCACTTTATAATGAAGGCCTGATATACTTTCCTATTTCTTTCCCTCTTTACATAAACCCCATGGATGAGTATTCTAACCATCAATACCTGTTCTTAGTGAAATATTTTATTACGGAGAATTAGAATCTCACTTCATGGGAACAACATTTTTTCAACAGGTTTTCAACAGAAACAATATCTATCTTTTGGAACAGCTGGACAGGAAGATTAACTAATACTGTGTGAAGTGCTAATGAACAGCCAGTCTGAAAAGGAAATTGACAGTCAGTGGAAATTGCAAAACACCTCCTAAATAAATACAGGGGTGATGTTCTAAGATTTTTGTAATCTGTTGGAATTCTACACCTCTATATATATTATTCCAATTTTTTTTTCTCTTCATACACATTTTGCCTGATAATTGTAATTTAAGGTGTCTCTGCAGTTCTTTTTTTCCAGCTGTCACAAAAAGTAAATGGGGCCTAAATGAGATGTGTTCTTTGGTCATACAGATGACAGATAAATACACCAGACAATTGGGGTTTATGTCCAAAAATATCCTAGCAGGGTGGGATGTCAGAGAAACCCACTAAAAATGCTCCATAAGTTTCAGAATGGATATTTGAGAAAAAGTCTAGAAAAACGTAAAATTCAACATTATAAAGAAATAGATAAATAATATGGTAGATAGACAGATAGCTGTGCATACCATATAATAGTCATACAAGAGAAAATACAACAGAATAGGACATAAAATAAATAAAATATGGAAATATTAATCCTATTATATAAGAACTCATCTGCAGTAGCAAGTGTGAATTTGTCAGATATCCCATAAGACGAGCTGTAGCACTCTGACTTGACACAATTAAGCCCACTGAGTCAGAAAATAAAGCCAGTGAGATAAAACCAGGATTGATATAGCACTTCTACACCATTATGCTATTTTCTTTTTATATTACTTTAGATGATGATGATGATTAGTATTATTGTTTAATTTTGCACTGGTTTTACCTTGTCCTGCATTAAAAAAAAAAAAAAGTATATTTAAATTAAATCCTACTTATAATTCCAGTTAGCTTACAAACATTATTGGATTGCTCAGAGAAGCATGTATTTCTTGAGGATGATTATACAAACTGACTTAAATGAATTTATCTCTATCCAAGCAGAGTTATGCTACAAGGATAAAAAGCTAATAGTAAGAGTATAATCATTAGAAAAAACTTTAGATATTTGTCTAAAGCACAAGCTGGGAAAATAAAAGAGCAATGAATTCCTAAGTTCCTACATAGCCTAATATAATAGGATTTGGAGCCATATAGCTGTGCTCTGTACACCAATGAATCTACATAGACCTATTTCTGTGTATGAACCACCACAAGGTTCATGGTTTTGTAAGAGTATTCAGTAGACCAAATCTAAGTGTTCATTGTACACAATGGATTGAATTGTTATTCTGAAAAAATGAACTTTTAAAAAAGTATTGAGATGATTTTTGCCATGAAAATATTTCATCTTTATAAAAACTATTTCAATAGCAGAAAGAGGATCCAAATCAAGGCCTATTTCCCTCACTTTTATTTATAATATATATAAAGAGAAGAAGTAGAGGAAACTATTTCCTTCCCTTAGCAGATTTCATGATTAAAAATACTTACTTGGCCTTGCAAGGCAAATTGGCTTGTATCTTACAACAACTCAAAGCTGTCTTTTAGCTCAAATGTAATGCTTTAAAAAAATGGTACAGGTTCCATCTGTGATTGTGATTTGCTCTCTGCTAAAAAAAATCTGTTGTCACTTCAATTTAGAATGTTGCCTTGCAATTTTATCACAAAATATTCCCACTAAGCATTCCTGTGTGTCTGTTAATTTATGCATACAGATGCTAGTGCATGCACACACACACACACACACACTGAGGCACATATTTTATACACTTCATCTCATTTACAAGATAGGACTAAGAATTATTTTGGGCAACTATTTATCCCAATGTGTAGGCTCAGTCTTGTCACACATGGAATTTTCCATGCCTTCTTTACTAGTGTCATTCATGGCCAAAGCATTAATTTT
The DNA here is from genome assembly GCA_013396995.1 of Dicaeum eximium. Taxonomy (NCBI): domain Eukaryota; kingdom Metazoa; phylum Chordata; class Aves; order Passeriformes; family Dicaeidae; genus Dicaeum; species Dicaeum eximium. Next base: position 910,916 of record VWZP01001424.1, on the reverse strand, counting down.
CTATTCAATGCTCAGAGATCAACAGGTTAGGGGAAGATTATAGATAATGTTGTGAAAAGTGATTTTTAATTTTGTGTCTTGAAGCTGAACTAATTTTACTGAAACTTCCAGTTATAAGAAAAGCACAGCACAGATTTAGTGACTTCAATGTGTCAGTGCATTGGGGATGCATTCAGTATACTATAAATTCCAAGCAGATTTGGATTGCTTTGGTGTAGTAACTCTGATAGCCTTTTGATGTATTAGATGACCTGCAGAACTGACTTGTAGTTCTCCAAAATCTTTTACAATTATAGCATATCCTCTATTTCAGGCTCAGTGTTCTGGAAGTTGTACAGCATGTGTATGAATGACATGTGCACACATTTTTCATGGAGCTTAATAGACAGAAATATCAAAGCTTCATGTATGCATTCACATGGCGCAGGTGCAGTGACCCATAAGCATTTCCCACCTTGTGGTTTGTCATTGTTTCTGCCCTTCTGTTCACCTCTTATGAGATTAGATTCCATTTTAATCTCTTCAGTTAATCTTTCATACCCTAGATGTTCACTTCCTTTAATTACTATTATGGCAACACAATATTTTTTTTCTTTTCAGCAATAATTAGTCTCTATTACATAATAATTTTTCATTACCTAAATCCACCTGTTTTGTTAGACCTGTTTTATTTATTGCAGTGAACCAATTTAACATCCTTTCAGTGGAACAGATTTAATACCAAGAAAAAAATATCTCCAATGCTGGAAGCCAAAGTTTAAGATTTAGACATAAAAATACTACAGCTGGGCACCTCCCTCACCCACTAAATTGATAAAGCTGCATTTAAACCTCAGAAACTGTGTACACGACAGATTGTTGCTATGGTAGTAATGCTGTTCTTTCTCATCAAACCTTTCCCTTGAGTGCTAGGTTGCACTTTGTTTGCAGTTTTTTCTATTTCTTTGTCAGTTCTTGGCATTAGGTCACAGGAAAAAAGAATTTTAATCAGTATTTCTCACTGAATGAAATCGGGATGTATGTATGCTATATTGTAATTCTATTAGCAATTCTATTGACTATGAAAATTTATTCCTGTTTGTTCTGTGAATATCAAGGCATTTCTCAATTCCCCCATTGTATTTTCTCCCCAGAAGACCAAAAATAATTTTTTTTTTCTAGTTTGCAAATCAATCCCAAACTGGCAACACTGTGAAATCACAAAGCATGCCACAAATACAGATGAGCAGAACTATTGCAGAATCGTGTCATCACAGATATCACCTTCCCATCTCTTTCCCTTTCTCTTCTATCATTTGAGTACAGAAGCCTCTTCCTAAAACCCCCATACTATTTAAGTGTTTTTAAATGTAGGTATACTGCTTGGCTGTCTACCCTCACTGGGTGCTTTCTAGATAAACAGAAAGCTTTGTGATGGGTAGTCACAAAGGTGCAATAGACCACAATTGCTATTCACAGCAGGACATGACTTTTCCCTTTCTGAGAGCTGATCACCATGTTCAAAGTAAAGGAATTCAAGAGAAGTGAATTTTAGTGGATGTTTTTAGAAAATCAGCATGGCATTAAATGAGCATCCACATTACACAGTAACTCCTAACTTAAACTGGAGAGTGTCTTAAAGATAGATTCCCTTTCATACAATAAATAGGTCGTTAATAAACAAAATTTTTTTGTAAATAGATCCATTAAAGAAATATAATGACAGAAAACTGTTTCTCAGGCTATGTGTACATAACCATCCGCATGGCTTTTTCACATTGATTAGTCATAAGCCATTATACAAAAAGCCTGACACCACAAAAAATGTGTATGAATGTTTCTTCAAGTTTCAAAGTATGTCAAGTACCCATATGTTGTCAAACCTTCTTAAGTGTCAAACCTTCATCATAGTGATGGCCTCAGCTAACTGAAAATCTCAAAATCATTGCATTTTGCTATAATTTTTCTTCTGAATTTTGCTTTTTTGCTGATATTTTTACATTTGAAATGAACTGCTTTTAAATCTTCCAGATTTCATCAATGAATTTTTCTTCTCTTTCTTTCTCTCTCTTTCTTTCTATCTCTCTTTCTTTCTCTCTCGCTTTCTTTCTTCCTTTCTCTCCTTCCTTCCTTCCTTCCTTCCTTCNTTTTAAATCTTCCAGATTTCATCAAATGAATTTTTCTTCTCTTTATTTCTCTCTCTTTCTTTCTCTCTCTTTCTTTCTCTCTCTCTCTTTCTCTCTCGCTTCCTTCCTTCCTTCCTTCCTTCCTTCCTTCCTTCCTTCCTTCCTTCCTTCCTTCCTTCCTTTTTCTTCATTGAAATTTGAAAAGAATAAAGGAAATCTGGTGATATTCTGCTTCTTTCACTTCTCAGGATTTAGGTGCGGATCCAACCACCTGAGAATATGAATTTATTGTTTTTCTGTTAGTGCAAAGATTAATATCAGTTACTAAATTATTAACTTAACAAAATCATTGGCTGCCCACAGGTCTGGATATACTGCACTATGTAGCTTGTGCACTGCATACCATTAATCTCTTCTAAAATGTTATTTTAGGAAATCCCACCCACTATGTAGGTAACAAAATATTTTTCTTCTGAAACGGCATACAAATTAAAATGTTTACATATGTTTTTACCTAGATTAGTAGAGTCTTTTTAGTGATTTTAGTTTTTTTATAGCTTTTTACATGACCCCCCAACTTTTATTGACTTAGGACATTTGCTGTAACTGTTCTGCAAGCAAACAATCAACTAAGACTCATGACTATAGAGGAACACAATAATTCTTCACATTTTTCCAGATACAAAATGTAGAATATACAGAAAAATCTCCTTCATTCATAAATTATACTTTTGGTTTGTTTCCATTCATTTTTCATACCAATACATTTATTTTATTTAAAGTCATTTCATAAGATAGATGTCTGCTACTTCTAACTTAGGACAAGAAAATGTCAAAATTACTTTCAGTTCATCATTCTTTAATAATGGTAGCACATCTTTTAATGAATTAATTATTACCCTAAAGACACTTAAAATGGGTACCACTTATACATTTTTATCTTCTTTACACAGTCTTCTTGCCTGCTTGAGTCATACTATATCACTCAGATGATAGAAAAAGTATTTTTTGCCATTTCTCCTTTCTAAATTGTTGTACATGACCACTTTAAACATTTTAGAATAGTAGCTCTCTTGGGTGTATTCTAACTATATTTTTTGTGTGGAAAATGCAGTATTTTTTGCATTTCTGTTGTTTCTGTGAAGTCATCACTGTAACTAAGACATCAAATTAAATTATCAATTTATAGTTCAATACAAATTATCAATTATAAAACCAATTTTACACTTGAAAAGACAGTGAAGAGTCATTACTCTAAAAATAACATTACTTTCGATTTATGCTATTTTAGTGAAACTACTACACTGTCTCCTAGAAACAAAGCTCGAAACACTGAAATATCTTGCAAACATTTGTTGATTTCAGTAACAATTTAAAAAAAAAAGATTTTCCATGTGAATTTTTTTTTGCTCTCTGCTCCCTAGAATTTTGGCACAAACTTTTAAAAGTAAAAGGATTGTTCCTCAAGTGTGTTGTTTTTGACATTTTTACTTCTGTTCAAAGTGTTTCTTTGAAAATGCTGAATGTTTCAGCAACATTGTGACAGAATGTATACACATTTACAGAGGACTTTTTTCTATTCCTCTGGACTATGATTCGCTCTTTCTTATAAGTCGTCTGCAACGATCCTTAGGAGTGTTATTAAAGACTTCTCCTGATTTTGATCAGTCATTTAAATATATTTAAAAGTTATTATTATTAAAATAACTAGGGTTTTTTTCACTCATTTTTGTAAATGAATACAAGCTTCCTCTGGTTGAAGTAAATGCTAAAGTCCCCTCTGAATTTCTGAAGCACTTCTTCTATCATACATAATTTAACTCAATATGATGGGCTGATTGAGACAAATGTCATGTTACGCTACAAAATGTACTCACTTCCCACATAATTCTACACAGTCACTCTTCCCATTGTAAATATTAGATTTCATTATATCCTTAGTATATTTAAGGATAAGGCTCTCAGTCTTCACTCTTTTATGGGTATGCTGCAAAGCTTCACAATAATTCTTTCATTTCTTGTATTTTATGAACATTTTGTCCGTGTTCAAGTAATAGATGGAGATACAGCAAATTTCAGGAAGCAGAACGAAGGGGAACTTTAAAAGGGGAATCCAAGGATCCCCTACTTTAAACTTTCACTGTATAGGTTGAATATCCATTTATCCATCCGATTTCCATCTCAAACTTCCATCTCTAGCAGCAGTTTTCTGTTGTTTTTTTTTTCACTCAGATATGCACCACTATCACAAAATAGAAACTATTTTGTATTGTCAATGTCAAATTTACATCACATGTATGGACAAAGTAAAGCATAATTTGAGGACAACATTTGTCTTCAAATTAAGCAGTAGCAGCCCCATCTCCTGATTCTTTTGCAAAATAGATCAGGAAATAGTGAATCCCTTTCTTATGACAACTTTTATTCTTGTATTACAGAAAGACTAAATTATCCATTCTTTATGAACTTACTTTGGACCATGATCAAGTCAGTTCTTACTCTGGGCCAATTACATAGACTGAATTACAGCTGCTTTTCAATAGACAACATGTTTCCCAAATCCTATATCAGGCATTGTTATCAATATTTTCCATTGATACATTCTTTTAATGGCCTTTTGGTCAGTGGTCTGTTGACTTTGGTTTTGTTTGCATGGTTTTTTTTCTTTTTTTTTTTTTTTTTAATCTTTCAGAGTGTTTACTATTCATCCAGTTAAATAAAAATATATTTTTTTTAATCAAGATAACCATAATTTTAATGCCTTTTTTTATTCCTTCTTACCTAGTATCTCTACTAACATTACTACTTCATTTCCTCTGAACAAGTAGTAAGAAATTTATTATTATTGACCTTACTTCTGCTGCCCACAGAATTTTTTCCCCCACTGATATTTTTTGCTGCCCTTATCTATAATTTAAGTTACACCTACAGAAAAAATATTGAATTATAAAATCACAGAAAAGAAACCTTTCTGAAGGGATCTACTGAAAACAGTCCTCTCTTTGAACCTCCTGCTCAAAACCCAGCTAACCTTAAGATTAGATCAGATTATTCAAAGTCTTATCTAGCTGTACGCTGAACACTTCCAAAGATGAAAATTCCACAGTATCTACAGACAAACCATTCCACTGCTCAACCTTTCATATTGTGTTTTGCTTTGTTGCCCCCACCCTTTTATTTTATAAGAATTTACCTTTGTATACCTTTTGGTCTCTGTCCCTTGTTCTTTCACTGTGCAGTCCCAACACTCTTTTCTGTACTCTCTAAGCAGTACAAGACTACTATTAAATCACCCTTTAAATATCTCTTCCTCAAGCTGTTCAGCCACCCCTATGCTCTTTAGTGGCTCTTCACTGTACTATCTCCAGTTTGTCACTATCTTTGATGCTTTAAATGTAACACAAAACAGAAATACATCTCTTCTTTGTTTGGTTTTCTATTCCTGTTTTCCAGTTCAAATTCAGTTAACATCTTTAATTCATCTTTTCTTAAAACATTTTTGCATGTTTGTCAGTCTTCCTTGTCTCCACTTTTACAGAATAGCACTGTTATAAACACACAAGCTTGATCAGTCATATCGTAGAATCATAGAATCATGGCTTGTGTAGGAAGGGACCTTTAAAGATCATCTAGTCCAACCCTCTCTGCCTTGGGCAATGACATGTTCTACTCAATCAGGTTGCTCAAAGCCCCATCCCATCTTACCTTGAACAGCTCCAGTGATGGGGCATCCACAGCTTCTCCAGGCATTCTGTTCCACTCTCTCACCACACTCTTCCTGTAAAAGAACTCTTCAATGTAACCTATCAAAATCTAACTTCTTTTAGTTTAAATTCCCTTGTCCTGTCAATATTGACCTTAGTAAAAAAATCCTTTCTCAGTTTTTCTCGGAAATTCTCTTCCAGTATTGAAAGAAATCAATGAGGCGTCCCTGGACCCTTCTCCAGATTAAATACCCTCAACTTTCTCAGCCTTTCTTCTGCTTCCCACTTCTGATTAGCCCTGGATAGGACTGCCAGTGTTTCTGGGAATGGAAAGATCTTGTGCAACAGTTACTATTTGGGAAAAAAATAAAAACAACCAAAGGGGGTGGGGGCTAATAAATAATTTATATCTATCAAAGGAATTTTTAATGACAGGCCATCATTCCAAATTAGGTATGATAGGCTGACTAGATGGTTTAAAGCAAAAACTGTTTGGGAAGTAAAAAGGGGAATTAAGGCAAATCAAAAAAGCAATGTGGACTCAAATCTGGAAACTTTTCTCTCATTCTTCAAATTCTACTTTCCTAAATTCTAAGCTTTAACAACAAGGTCTTCCAAACTAGGAATTATGGCAATATGTGAAATAGAAATTTGAGGTTTTACAATTCTTTAGTTGGAGTGTCTGGCATTTTGGCTTTTTCTTGTAGTTTAACTGAAACATGGTCTAATTCCTCAGCAGGAGATATCAGGTAACAGATAAGCAGCAGAAACTTCAGAGTCTTTCCAATTTCTTCTCTGACAGCTGCATTTCAGAAGGCAAATAGCAAGCACATGTAATTCTTGAAAGAACTCTTCTATCCACTTATTTTTGTAATGAGGGTCTGGACATAGTTATACTGTTGCCTTACCTGAAATAGTCTGTGAGTAGTACCTGGGAAAGTCTCTGACTGCTCTCTTTTGATTTTTGGCTCTGCAAGTATCTCTGAACAATTTTGCTTGTATTTATATCTGAGCCTCAGCCACAACCTCAGGAAATCTCATAAACAATAAAATCATATTCTAAGAGTTATAAAGAAAATAGTGTGTTTTGACATCACTGTATGAGTCCTCATGCAATATTTTTATCCCCTCATCATCTTCATTGATTCTTCTACCCTTCTTGCTTCCAGACAGAATCCATCACTAGCACAAGCTTTTCTTCTCAGGTGTTGTGTCCCTGACTGGTGCTGACCTCCTTCATGGCTGCATCTCTCACCCACTCACCCCACCAACTCCTGGCTGCCCCTGGGGTCCCAGTAGGAGTAGTGGAAGCTTCCCCACCAGTCCCATGACACAAAGAGTTATTGTCCTCCTCACCCTACAGTCTCTCAGGCTGCTGTCCCTGAGTAAGCAGCAGCTCCATCTTGGGGGACAACAGTCACATGAGAACTGGGGGAACCATCTCTAGCCATCCACAGCCACCTTCAGCTGGCCAAGTCTGCCCCAGATAACTGAGAGAGGCTCATTCTGCTTCTGCCAGGGCTGTTCTGGAGCTAGGGACTACCAGGGACAGGGGATGGTATAAAATAAGTCCAAGCATACATGAAATACACTCCAAGATAGAAGAACAATTTTAATGCCACAGTGTCTTAATTAGGAGCTACACACAGGGTGAACTGCTGAAGTCTGGATCAGCCCTAGGACTTGTCAGTTTAGGATTTTTAAGCACATCTAGCAGAAAGACAGTAATGCTTATTTCAGAGAGCATTACACGTGGCATCTTGTAATCCCACATGAGACTTGCCAAAAGCTTGTCACTTTTGCTATTAAATTTCAGGTATAATATCTTCATTGTGCAAAGGGCCTAGGCATGGCATTGGGTCCACCAGAGTGGGTTATACCCCTGTAATTAAAGTGCACTATTTATTTCAGTATGTGAAACAGAACAAGAGCTTGCAGCTTGCTTTCTGCCTAATTTTGTGCAGCAAAGGGAGATGTGGGAAAACATTTGGAACCGCAAGGAGGGCAGTGTTTTTAATTTTTAAATACTCATCCTGAGTTTCCCAAAATGGGAGGAGTGCATAGATAACCATTTTCTTACCAAACCATGGGCTTATTTCCCTTCAGTTCTGCCTTTGAGAAATCATAAACCTTTAAGGTTTATATGCAGTAACACAATTTTCATGAAACAACTTTAATTGAAGCAAATTACATCATTAGTCTACATTTATCACCATAATATTTGACAATGAAATAATTACCTTTATGTGGAGGTAATTCTAAGTAATGTTATTGACTTAATTATGTCAAAGCATCCTTGTGAGTAGTATTTTAGAAAAGAAAGTAAATCACTTTTCCAAAAAGCCATGTGTTAATGACATCAGCAAATGAGCTTTGAATGCAACATCTGAGGCTTCAGAAACTGCAATTTGCATTAATGCTAATAGCTCTTATGCAGGTAGAAAGGAACTAACAGAACATTAAATATTCAAAAGTGTTACTACATTTTTTGAGAAAAGAAGATTTTTCTCCAGCGTTTGTTATATGCTTTGTTTCTGGATCTTAAACTATTCAGTGTACTTGCTTATTTTTGTACTTGCCTTTTATTTTCGTTTCATTGTATTTTCTTTGTATGGAAAAATTAATATTTCAAAATAGACATTTTATGGCTGAATCCTTAGCAGTTATAAAGCATTTCAGCATGCACTCTTTTATCCTTGTATAATCTACTATAGTGAAAAGGGAAAATGTTCTGATTTAATATAAAGAAAAGGTAACCAAAACATTTTTTATCTTTTTTTTTTTATTTTTTTTTATTTCTAAGGATCTCTTTGGACACTTTTACTCAAGGAAGATAGTAGGCTAAGTGGAAGCCCCCTGTAGCTGATATCCAGAACCTGAACTTTCTTTTGACAAGACCTTTGTAGGTTCTTACAGTGATATATGGAGTACACTCTTACAACACAACTACAGATAAAGGTAAGAGGGCAGAATTTTACTGACATAATGTGGCTAAAAATCTACTTGAGAAATATGATGAATGGAAAATAAAATAAGGTGATTCAATTTGTTCCTCATCTTGAAAAAAAAAAAGTCAAATAAAATAGCCACACTAGTGAGTTTTGGGGGAAAAAAGTACCTAACTGGAAGGCCTACATGCTTTCTCCTGAAACTAAATTTCTGTACAGCAAAATCTAGAGATTAAAAAAAAAAAAAAAAAAAGATAAAAGACATGATCTAATGCCTATGTTATTCCACTTCAGTGGGAGAGGAAGACTTTGACTTCTCCAGCAGATTTCCTATGTTTATTTTGTAGGGTTTATTCCTCTATAATTTTCATTTTAATCCAGTTAATGCTTTATGTGAAATGCATTAATACTCTGAACAATGTGATGCTAACATGGAAACAGTTTTTTCCCTTGTTATGACATTGTGAACCCAGTGACTACAAGTTCAAGAATCCTCTTAACACTTAAAAACTCTGAAGGTTAATATCCTGCTGCTTTCATACTGAAATGAATATCTCAATGACATAGAGAACAGAATTTTAACATAAATAATATTTTTTTTCTTAATGGATTGATAGTTCATCTACCACTGGAACAACTATGCAAGTAGGGATCAAATTAAAACCCAGAAAACTCTCACTCTGTTGGTTACACAGAGGGACCAATATTGAAGCTTCAGGGAATTTTAGCAACAAAATTTTCTTTTTGTTTTAAAAATAGACAAAAATGAAAAAAGAAAAAAGACAGATAAGAATATCCTCATTCTTCCCCTGCTGTCAAGTACTTCAACATTGAAATCTGCTAACAAGCAGATGACTTTAAAAGATTAAATAACATGTAGGTAAATTATGTGTGTTAAGTCATAATTTATGGGAATTTTATTAGTGTTAGTTTTATATTCTGAGAAATATGACATGCTATGAGAAATGGAATAAAATTTTACCTAAATGCTTCATATTTGGTCTAGAAATTAACCATTGTATTAACTAATAAAAAGTAGTTGAAATCTGATCCAATGAGTGTGGACCTGACTACAGTAATTACTAATGAATATCCATGTATGTAAAAAGATCTCACATCTATGGTTCATCTAAAAAAGAAAAAACCCTAAACCAACCAACCAACCAACCAACCAACCAACCAACCACCCAACCAACTAACCAACCAACCAAAACTGACAAAACCCACAAAAACAAAGCAAACAAACAAAACCCACCAAACCAAAACTTGGTCAAGAATCGTTATTTTCAATGAGACATCTGATAGAAAACCAAGAAGCACCATAAGGTTTGACAAGTGCTGGAGAAATGTTAGAAATTTTTGAAGTACGATCTTTAGATGGAAAAATCAAAATTTACTCTCAAGTGAATTTTTTCTTCTGAACAAAATCATTGGGTCTTTTAGTAGCAGGTGCTGCAAAGGTGGCCTGTGTGTGAAAATGTGGTGGGATTCCCAGTGTCAGGAAGATCTAGCTCCAGCTTGCTCCACAATGCACCCACTGCAGAACCCTGGTGGCCTCTCTATGTCAGCATCTTTACGAAAGGAAAAAGAATACGGTGTAGGCAGAAAAGAAAGGAAGAGGGAACACCAGGGGAAGTAAGGCAGAGGAGAAGGAAAAGAAAAGGGAAGAGGAGGAGAAGGAAGAGAGGACCTGGGGTAGAGCAGATGGTTATTTCCTGAAGGAGCTATAGTCTGAGAGGCAGCACAGAGTTCTCTCTCAAAATCTACTCCAGAGTACATTTTTCTTTTTGCCCAGAAGGTCTGATTACAGCCCATGGGAAAGCACACAGCAGGGCAAAGGAAAACTGTGAGAAAGAGGAAGTGGCAAGGAGGAGCCACCAATACTTCTTTCTCCCTACGCCTTACCCTGCTACTTAGGGAAAGACTAAGAAAGTTTGTGTGAATGCCTGAAATTAAGTTTCAGAGAGTGGGGAAGAAATATCTTGTCTTATTGTTTGTCTTGCTTTCTCCCTATCCAAATATATTTTAAATAACAATAAAATCAATACATTTCTCCCAATATTTGGTAAACCGTCTCTAGTCTTTATTTGAGCCCAGAAGATTTTTAGTCCTATTTTCTGTCCCAGTCTCCCTAAAGAAGGGGAGTGAAAGAGTGGCTGGGTTTGTGTTAGGCTGTTAGCCAGGGCTAGCCCACCAAAACAATCAAATATTCTACTGACATCATTGTACAAGACAGGCTTAAACTTCTGCAGAATCAGTCAACACTGAGCTAAACACTGTGTAACCAAGAAATGGAAGTATTTGTCTCAGAATTAGTAAGAATGTTTTACATTTTGCCTTATCATGACTCTGACTTTGATATATAACCCAAGTTCTGGAAACAGCAGAATTGAAAATACTTGCAGTGAATTATCACCAATGACTGGCTTATTTCCAAAGAATGCATTACCACTGGAGTGATTTTCCAATGTCTTTCACTGCATATTACAGCTACCTATCATTCACTTTTAAATTTGTAGCTGAAGATAGTTGTCACTGCCTCCTTCATATAGGTACAAAGACACTCTCAAACACGTTATTGTAGCCTCCTCTCGTTGCTTGACTGTACTGTTTATTTTTCTTCAGTGCCATCTGCACAGGGGTTAAAAATGTAATAAATAATTAGGGGTTCTTTCACACAGTTTTGGGTACCCCAAGGAGTCAAGAATGATAATCATAGTCTTTGCATACACGGTTGAACCACCCAATGGTATTTCTTTTAGCTTAGAGAAAGTAAGTGTGAATTCTCCTGTCTTATATTATTGGGTTGTCAGTAGTATTAAACTTAAATATTAAACCACAACCACAACAAACACTCCCCACTACACTCTCTAAATGCAAGAAAGGAGAGTTAGTCCTTAGATAGTGTTTTCTTTTAGGTGAAGTCACAAAAAACTGTAGTGAAGACCTGTATCTCTACCTCACATAAAGCTGTCCTCATATTTCCAATAAAACTGCAAAGACACATGCAAGAGACTGAGGTGTTCTCAGGATGTCAATTATTTTAAATCTCTGTATATGGGGTGAAGAGTACAATGGTAAGCCAATTCCCACTTCAGATTTGCTGTTCAAGTCTTGGTACTGGCTAAATCTTGAAGTTTCACTCTGCTATAGAGAGGAAAGGGGGTGGTGATTTGCTTTGAATTTACTTTTAAAATTTTCTTTCAAAAATAAAGACGAAATCTGCAGTATTTAAAATTTTGGGACCATGAGAATTACTTTAGTTCACACTCTACCCACACCAAAAGGAACAGGTTGAACTGTCAATGGATACCTATTGACTTTTACTACAATTATATTAATGACTTCAGTTAATATGAAAGCAGTAAAAATTCAGAAACATTTTATACATATCAATTCTGCATTTCTATAGCATAAAAAAAAATAAATTAGTTAAATTCTATGTTTTTTCTTGAAAAAAAAGTCTGCCAAACTGGGCCAAAGGGAAAATTATACATTTAACTGCTTAGTAGTAAACCATAATTTGTGATGAAATGTGAAGGTTTCTGACATAGTAGCCTGTAGAATTTGAACAAGTTACAGAGCTGCAAACATTGTTATTCATTAAGTCCTGCTGGTCATTTCACAGTTACTCACATATCTAGTTATACTGTTTTCAAAGGTGATAGTTCACACTGGGTTTTCTTAGTTGAAAAAATTTTTAGATGTTAAACACCACCAGAAAAAAACCCCCACACAAATAGGTAAATAACATGAAACTGATTTAAAAAAAAAAAAAAAAGAAACTCAGAAATAAATATTTATGTGTAAATGTTAAAGCATTTACACAACTCAGAGTGTTTTAAAAGAGATAAAACAGTCTGGTAGTCTGGTTAAATAGTGTCAGCTATATTCAAGAACAACTCTGTGAGAGGAGTAATGAGAAAAAGGCATCTGAGGATAGTAAAGAACTGTATTTGAAGTTAAAACTGTCAAGTCTAAGTGCTTATATATTCATATTTAGGCATCAGATATGAAGAACCACAGCTTTATACTGTTCATCAACCAGAAGCTTCCATGCAGATAATGAAAGGAAAAGGCCAAACTTTTAAAAAATTATCACATAAAGCAAATCTTCTTGAGACCTCACAGGAATCTGTAGTGAGAGACAGTTGATCTTTCTTTAAAGTAGGTGCTCTTCTATTTTGCCTTTCACTAAACAGTACTGAGTTGAGCTAGAGATGAGCTAGACACAGCCTTATATAAATGATGATTTAGAAGATATGTCTCATCTTTGTGTGTCCAGCGAACTGCCTGAATCAATGGCATACAAAGCCCTGCTTTTCTCGGGCACAAGGGATGGACATAAACAGTCCAGCCCAGACTCAGTCAAAGAGGTAAAGAGAGCAATCAAGTGTGTCAAAGAAGCATGATTCATAATGATGACTGGCATTCAAAACATGGGTAGGCTTGAGAGTGTGGCACTGCTGTGAGATTCATTACACTACTGCCTAAATAAGAAGTTCAGATACAATGCCATGTTCCTATAGATATGCTGCATTTAATTGAGAAATCAGCTTTGTCAGCAATACTAAGAAATCTTCATAAGAGGCCATAACATTTTAATATGATTTTAAGATCTGATAGCTAAATTAATTAACTTGGAAATTAACTTGGATTTGGAAAAAAAAAGTATTTAAAATCTCTGTAATGTGTATTGGAAGACAGTTTGAATATAAAAATCTCATACTTGCAATATCAATCAGATTCAAATACTTTTTGGGAAGGAAACTGAATGTTGTGGGTTAGAAATGTTACTTCCCAGTTTAATGCTCCCACTTAGATTCTCCAAATTATGCTGCTGCTCTCTTGCTCCACCTCCTCCTCCCCCTTCCTCTTCCCACTGGAGTGGGCAGGAGAGGAGAACTGGAGGCAGAAAAAGTAACGATTAGGGGCTGGGATTAAAAAAAATATACTGAAAACAGCAACAGGAGAAGGAAAAAACAGTATCAGCAACAATATTAAGAACAAAAGTGTATAAAAGGGAGAGCATGATTCACATGCAAAATGTTCTCCACAGTGTCCAACCTAAGCACAGCCAGGTCACCCCAACAGTTTCCCCAGCTTGGAACTGGCATTACCCAACCACTCCCTCCAGCTTGGAACCAGCATTCCCCAAATGCTCCATCAGGCTCAGAACTGGCACTACCCCACCACTCCCTCTGCCACATTTATTTGAGTGTATGGAAACCCTTTTCCCCAGAAGGGACTCCCTTTCCCTTTGCCCCTAGCAATGATGTGAGATGATATAGAATAACCTCTTGGTCCTAGATATTTTCATGAGAAAAATAGCTTGTTTGTGATTATGGTTGTGTAACAATTTCTGCAGCTGGATAACTACCTAGAATTTTGCTATTTACCTTCCTCAAGAGGACAGGGTGAGAAAATTGGAAGAAAAAACTAATGGGTCAAAATAAACATAGGCAGACTACTTACTATTTACCATAAAGGACAAAACAAACTCAGCTTGGGGAAAATTTATGGAATTTACTGTCAAGTAAAGTAGATTCAGGTAATGGGAAACAGAGACAAATTATTAAAATAAACTCTTCTCCTCTAACACTGCTTTTTTAGACTAAACTTCACTATTTCTCTCCTGACTTTTCTACCCAGCTCCCTGGAGTGGTCAAGCTGGGATGGGTGATTAAGCGCATATCAGCTCCTGTCTGCCTCTCCTTCCTCACAATTTTCTCCTTCTTCAGCATGGGTCTTCCACAGACTGAAGTCCACTGTAGACTTATTAGGAACTGTCTTTCCCTGGCATTGGGCTGCTCCAACCTCTTCTTACAAAGGCCACCCCTGCAGCATCCCCGCAACCAAAACTTTGACACATATAGCAAATAAAGTGACAAAGCAGAGTGGGGAGAACCCACTTCATTGGCTAAATAAGGACCACTTGTTCTTTCTGAGCTTTAAAATGGAAAATCAAAGACTCTATGATGGAAGTACACATCTCACTCCTTTCACTGCAAAAGTTTTATGACTTTTTTAGATTTAAGTATCTAAGTTTGATGCCTAAAGGAAGACAGATTCTGTGTTTTGTTCCTTGGATAAATTCTACAATAACAAAGCAAAACAACTCAGTTTTTATAAAGTGTTATCATAAAGAAGGTTTTAGTTATCTAAAAGCACCCACTTGTGCCTTTTCCAGTCTCTCTGTTACTGTGAAGCAATATGCTAAAGTCATATAATACTTAGGCACAGAACAGACTTCAGCTGTTAAATCACAAGACGCTCACAAAAAGAGACCTATCTTAATCTCAGTGATGGTTTTAGTCTCTAGATGAGAGCTTCGCCAAAAATGCATTTGTAATCATTTTCTCTTTTCATAACAAAACCGATACTTGGTAGCTCTATGTGACTCATAATCTAAATACATCAAAGGGCAAGAATGACATTTTCCTACTGAGCTGAGGTTTTACATTGTGACTCCAACAAGGAGCTTGGTGGAAGAATGAGATAAAAGAATTTGCTTTTCCTTCACAGTGTCTAGCTGCTTCAGCATGTAAGTTCTATAAGTAAATCAATGAAGGGGATAAGGTTAAAAAGTGAGGTTAATGTAGGAGAATACTAATGTAACTCTTTGCCCCATTAGGAGGAACTTGCTTTCTCTGAATGAAAAACTACTTATAAATGAAAATAAAATACTTCTGTTGTGGGATTTAAAGAACACCAAACTGAGTGATGCAGTTGATGCACTAAATGGAGGAAATGCCTTCCAGAGGCACTTTGATGGGCCTGAGGAGTGCATCCAGGTGGACCTCATAAAGTTAACAAGGCTGTGTGTAAAGTCTTGTACCTGGGTCAGGGCAACTCCCAATACCATGAGGATGAATATTTTGAGAACAGCCCTGCGGACATGGGCTTTATGATACTGATGGTTGAAAAAAAAAAGCACCAGTACTGTATGCTCACAGCCCAGAAAGTCAATCATATCCAGGTCTGCATCAACAGAATAATGGCCAGCAGATTGAGGGGGATGATTCTTTTTTTATACTCTGCTCTCATGAGAGCCCCACCTGGAGTGCTGTCTCCAGCTCTGGAATACCAAGTACAAGGAAGACATGGACATGTTAGAGCACATCCAGAAGATAGCACTGGAAATCATCAGAGGGATAGAATAGTGATAACACCTATGTTATCTAGACTGGCTAAGAGAGTTGGGGTTGTTCATCTTGTAAAACAGAAGACTCAGTCTTCTGAGTCTTAAATGGTTTAAAAGAAAGATGGAGAGGAACTTTTTACCAGGGCCTGGAGTGACAGGACAAGGGGTAATGGATTTAAACTGAAAGAAGAGTAATTTAGATAGGATATGAATAATAATTTTTTTTTTACAAGTCCAGTGAGACATTAGAACAGATTACCCAGAGAAACTGTGGGTGCCAAATCTTTGCAAGTGTTCAAAGCAGGTTTAAAAAGATTTTGAGCACCCTAATCTAGAGGAACGTACCCCTGCCCATGTAATGTGGTTTGGACTAGAGGATCCTTTAAGAGCTATTCCAATTCAATTCTTGCTATGATTATAGAATTCTAAGTTGTTCCCTAATCTGATCCTTTGTTACCAAGGATAAGTCTTCGTTCCTCCAGATTTTTCTCTCTGGTGTCCAGGGCCTGGGATTCCTGAAAAGGAAAAAAAATAAAATAACTTGTTATGCCTTGGAATAAGGAGGATACATGAGATTTTGAAGCAAAAGTGACCTCAAAAAAAGTAACAGAAGAAACAAAAGATAGAGGAAGAACATCTATAAATAAAACTAAATGCACTAAAAGTAAAAGGAGGAGGTAAGATGAATTTCAATTATTATACTAGTCAAATATCTTGGCAAACTGTCTTTCGAACCTGCTTTTCAATCTTTAAAATAGATACAGATTTATTTTTCTGTAAGATTTGCTTTCCCTTATCCACAGCCAGATATTTGTATGTGATGACTTTCAGGGCTGAAAAACATTCCAAGTTTTATTTAACCGGATTTAACAATTGAAGTTGTACAGATCAGGTGTGTATTTACCTAATACTACAAGGAATAACTTCACATTTTGGGAAAGTGAGAATCATTTATAGATGATAGAACCACAGAACCACAGAATAATTTATATTGAAACAGACCTCTGAGATTGTCGAGTCCAACCTTTGACCAGACACCAACTTGTCAACTGAACCATAGCAATGGGTATCTCACATCCAGTCTTTTCCTAAACTCTTCCAGTGATGGTGACTCCACCAGCTCCCTGGGCAGTCCATCCCCATGTTTAACAACCCCTTCCATGAAGGAATCCCTCCTGATGTCCAGCCTGAATCTCTGCTGGCACAGCTTGACACTATATCTTCTTGTCCTGTCACTGGCTGCGGGGTGATCCCATCCTTGCTACAGTCTCCTTTTAGGAGAAAGGGAAGGTCACCCATGAGCCTCCTCTTCCAGAGCCTTAAGCAACCCCAGCTCTCTCAGCTGCTCATCATAGGAATTGTTCTCTAGAGACTTCACCAGCCTTCTTGTCCTGGACAAATGAGTTATTACAGGTTTCTTTTGGCACCTAGGTCACCAAGACCAGTGCTGTTTTACTGTGGAAGCTGCAGATATTCCATTGTTCTGAGATAATATTTAAATAAACAATAGAAGTACCTTCAGGATGTGAAAAAATATTAGGAAATTAATAAAGGTTTATTAACTTAAACATTATTTGCAATACTTGAACCAAATATTTACCTTACAACTCTAGATGACACAGTTTAGGCTGTGGGTATTGGTATTTGAAGTATATACTACATTTAGAAATCTTTAGAGAACACACAGAGTTTGAACAAATTTATTATTGAAAGCCTAGCAAAAAGACTGCAGTAAGCTGAAAAAAAAATGAAGAGTGTTAAAAGATACTTTCTTTATCTCGAGTGACTACAGCTATCATAGGATAAAGATGTTAACCTTTACCTTGAATTTCCCACATCTATTCTTCAGTTTGATTAAAGCATGAAAAGAAAACATTTCAGATTAAGAATAGAAGGTTGGTTTAGTTTTTTTGGTTTAGTAAATGTAGACAAATAGACATGAATATATAATAAGTACACATGTATATTTAACAAAGAATGGAAATGATAATGAAGAGAAAGAAAAAAAATAGTTGAAGATAAAAAAGAGGGAAAAAAGTAGGTGAAGAGTTGAAACCCCGTTCTCTTTTGCTTCTTTTTGTATAATGAAGAAGTGAACCATTAGGCAGTAACAGGTAAATAGGAACATCTGCTGACCATTCCCACATGTTTGGTTTTTTCACTTCTCTGGCCCTGGTCTCCCCGCCTTGCATTCACTCAGATCTGAACCCAAAACATTTTACCAGAAGACAGAAGAAAATTATAGCCATCCATAAAATTTTAAGAAATTCAGTTTCCAGAGGATCAACTTAATTTGTTAGAGTTTGCAAGGTTAATTATCCCCTTTCTTTCCATGAAGGCATTTTACTCCATACACCTGAAGTAATTCTGATTTTAATAGCATGGAATGAAGACACTAGATAGTTATGGAAAGACAAGTAAACCAGTAACTTTCAGTGAGCTTGTTTTTCAATGTTTGTACATATCTCAGCTGAGGAAAAAACAATCATTTCCCTACTGAGCCTGAAAAGGGCACATGCTGTGAAGTTTTACAAGAAAAAAGTGAACAATACTTAATATGAGAGTGGTCAAATGCTGGAACAGGTTGCCCAGAGAAATTGTGGAATATTTATCTGTGGAAATGCTCAAAAACTTACTGCACACAGCTCAAAGCAATCTGATTTAGCTGCTCTGCACAGAAGATGCATTTAGGACCTAAATGACCTCTGGAGGTTAGTTCCAAACTTCATGATTCTGCAATTCTGTGAACAATTTGTATACATCTAACATTCTCTTATGACAGGATAAAGATGACCTAAAGTTATCCAAGCATTCCCTGGATAATTCTGGTGTTAGATCTACTGTATTATACATCTTCAAAACTTACATCTCAGTCCTAACTTTAGCCCATTTTAATGTATGTTGCTTTTTTGTTTAGTTGTAGTTTTGTTGTTGCTCTTTTGCTTTGTTTTGTTTTGTTATTGTCATGTCAAAGATTCTGATTGAGTCATATGAGAAGCTGAAAAATAAAGGTATATTGCCTGAAAGATATACTTTGAAAGACATATCCCTGTAGAGTTCAGCTATTAAAATTAGGACACCTGAACCATTAATATCTCAGAAACATCTGGGACTTTGATGACTTTAAGTTTTTCTTAGCATCATGTAAAACACGTAGCTTGCCTTGTTTTGAACTGATTGTTTTTAGTTGTCAGATCACAAAGATAGGAGCTGCCATCTTCTGAAATGTTTATGCCGCTTTCAAATATTACCACTTCTGCTGAAATCCACAATATTTTATCATTAAAACCAAAATAGATAACTAGAATGAAATTCTACACAGGTCAAATTATTATATACTCCAGATTTGGGCTTCATGATTCTTATAAACTTAGCTTTCAGGAAAAAGAATTCCATTATAACTATCAGGTTTTTTTTGGAAACCAAGATAACTGCAATTTCTCTCCTTGCAGAAAAGCATTGAGAAGTGATTCCCAAAGGCAGGAATGGCAGCTGAATGCCTTCTTTATGGGAAATATTAATGGGAAATAGATCATGAAGTAGTACAAGTAAAGACTGGATGAACAGCAAAAAGTATTAAAATATATTACACCAGTCATACTGTGTAAATTATTATCTTCAGAGTATAAAACTTAAACGTGTATACAAAATGGATTTGAAACTATGAATTTTAAAAAAGCATTTTTAAAAATATTGATAAAGTTTTTTTTTTACATTTCTGTTTGAATTCTAATGAGCTTCAGGTGTTGGGTTCAGCTCAGTAGTAACTGCATTTATCTGTCTATCCTCAAATGTCTTTATATATCTGTACCTAAGTGTCTTTACATGAGCCAGGTGTCTGAATTTAGACTAGAGTCAATGGAAACCTAATCAGTGATGCCTGATGAGAACGGTCCAGCTCATCTCAGGTTGCATACCAGGAGCTGGGTTCTGTTGCCTACACATGAGGATCTAATACTGTTTGAGATGCTGCTGAATATTCTGCCCACCTGCAGCCACTGCAGGTCTTCTGTAGCTCTTGTGTGATCTCATTCCACTCTGAAGGTCTCAGAGACATAACCAGTGTTAGATGAACCTAGTTTAATGCAGTTTTCTGCTGTTAGGCTTTTATATCAAATACTTCAGTTTATCACATTGGGTCTGTTTTTACAGCAAGATGACACGTGACAAGATCTTGAAGATATTGATGTATGCAAATATATAATAAATTTATACTGTGATGATGATCCCTCTAGAGACATAAGAGAAGGGAGTCTTGTTTTATAAAATCCTACTGCTGTTCTAAAATATTTTTAAAACCTGAAAGCTTTCTGAATTAATTTTTTGTTTTAAAAAAATTACTTCATATATTTTCATACATTTTACATTATATCACTCATTTTTGGATATAATTGCACTTCCTCAGAAATCACACAAATGTACACACATCACAAAGCACATAATGTTTTCAAAAATTATTTTGAGCACTGTTATAGCACCTTGATTCTTATTTCCTGATGAGAAATGTATTTGTCATTGTGGAATTAAAAGAATTGCTATCTATTTTTTGAGATGGATCGGTACTAACTTTAGGAATTGAAGCATATATATATAATGTCTTGTTCATAATTTTATTTTTAAACTTTGCTATAATTAACTAGGAAAAAGTAGTAATTGATTAATTTTGAGCAGATATAAATAATTTGTATCTACAGCTTTCTACCTAGCAGCACAAGTCAGGAAATCTCTGAAAACAATTCAATCAATTGTGCCACCTGCCAAGGTTGTGAAGCTAAGAGAAGCTGGTATAGTATTATCTTTATGCACACTGGTCTACTAGGACTCCTTTGTTGTGGTGGGTTGACCCCAGCTGGAAACCAGGTGTCCACCAAAGTCACTCTGTCACTTTCCTCCTCTACAGGACAGGGACAAGGAATTGTAATGAAAACTTAATGGCTCAAGATAAAGACAGGGACTGGTCACTCACCAGTTAATACATGGGCAAAACAGGCTCAACTTGGGGAAATTAGGTTAATTTATTACCAATAAAATCAGAGTAGGATATAAGAAATAAACCCAAATCTTAAAACACCTTCTCCCCATCTGTCCCTTCTTCCCAGTCTCCACTTTTCTGCCGAGTTCTCTACCTCCACCCCCACAGCACTGCCAGGACAGGGAATGGGGATTGCAGTCAGTTCATAACATGTCCCTGCTACTTCTTCCTCAAGCACACGTGCATCCCTGTGTCACCCTGCTCCTTTACGGATTTTCAGAGGACAGAATGGAACTGGAGGAGTTCTTGCACTGGCTGCAGCTCATGCCTTTACCTCCTTTGAAGCCTGTGTTGAGCTACTGCTGGTTTGGTTAAGGGACTGAGTGCATCCATCACAGGCTCCTGAGACATCTGATACACCCACACTGAACTGGAAGATATGTCCAAGGATGTCACTAAAATGAAATACAATGCCTGGGCTAAGGCACTGGAATCACTTTTTTTGAGATGCCTCTCTTACGCAAGCAGCATTTACATTTTACTAAAGTCTCTATTTTTCCGCTTGTAAATATTCAGACTTTATTTTTACCACCTACGCTTTCACTAGCTTCTATTCATGTCAGAACAATAGTTGCACTAAAAATGCACCCAGGATCACCCCAAGGACCTAGAGAGCTTAGCCTTCAATAACAATGGCATTGAGCAGAAAGTGGTGAAGAGCAGAAGAAGAAAGAGGTAATATGAATTTTTTATGAATCCTGAAGAGTTGTCACAGAAAACAGACAGCTAGGGACTAGTAGCAGATTATATATATTAGGGAAAAAAATCTAATTCTGGACATGAATATATTCTCCCTGAATTCTAACAGTCTACCACAATGCATGTTGTTCAACCAGATTTTTTCTCATTGTTTTTACACTATATTTGATTGTCATCAGCTGTGGGTATAGAGGATTTTTGTTGGTTTTTTTTCTTTGACAAAATATGTCCCTGGAGTTACCTTATTACAATTTTCCTAACATTACCATCACTTCATAGTCACACTGCCATAGAACAGATAACTTTTATTATCTTCTTCACACACTCCTTACTTTTTTCTCTAATAAATTTCATTTATTTTCAGGTCCAGTCACTTCTTCTAGGCAGCCCTAGTCTCTCTCCCTTCTACTTTCTTGTACTAAACTGCAGCTTTCTCTAGGTAATCTGAGATACTCGGCTAGTGACAACTATTTTTCCTTACTCAGGCCTGTTACAGTTTATGAGTGGGATTAATTTTATCAAATGAAGACAGCTGAGAATTAGATTAATTCTTTTAGCTACAGATTAATGTGCCAGCTCATGCTGACCCAGAGGCAAACTGAAGATCTCTTTTAAAAGTATTCTAAAAAAACAGATTTCTTTCCATCCTGTGCAGATAGTAGAACCTGTTATTCCCAGGCCTGGAACTGACTTCATAACAAACCAGTTGGTTGATTTTATTCAGATTCATATTTCCAGCTGTTTGACCAGATATTTAAAGTCATGCAGACCTATATTCAATGTATATGTTTCATATCTATTTATGTCTTTCAATACATGTCACCTATTAATTGTTCATGCAGTACATTCATATAGCAATGGCTTCTTTTATAGAAGGAATCACAGTCATTAATCCTTAAAAAAGTATGATAATCTATTTAAAATAATCTTTATTTTGTTAATCTTTGTTTTTCTCCTGTTACGCATTGTGAAAGCTAGGCTTCCATACATGCCACAGAATTACTAGGCGTTCTTCAGTTTCAAGCAAAACATATTTATTGTATCAATCTTTTCCTTTACCAACCCTTTACCTTACATAGTCTGTAACCTTGGACAAATTTATAGGTAGCAACCTTATCCTTTTTTTGCCTTTGTGTCACCAGACTAACCAAGCCTAGTGCTTCCAGTCTCTTCTCATATAATAGACTTCCAATTTTCTACATTTTCACAGAAGCTCTCTCCATCTGTCAGTTTAAATTAATCTCCTTTCAATATGAATGACCAGAGCACATATTTCAGAGACTATCTCACCAGAATTTTGTATAATGGAACTAATATTGTCCTAACTCAGCTGACAAATCCTAGGACGCCATTTGCATTATTCACAGCTGTGACATATTGGTACCTCATAGGACTGAATATGATACAGCTCCTTCAATGAGCCTGAATTTCTGCCCTCAGGTTTTGTCAGTGATTTTTCTTACTAGTTTCCATTACAAAACACAAGACTTTTTAGTGTCAAAAGTTGTATTATTATGTCTATCTCTTTGCTACCGAAATTCACCCAATTTTTCTCCTGTGAGAATGAGCAGACAATTTTTTTAAAATCATTAAAATTGTGAAGCTACCAGTCTGTCAGCTAGAAATGATTCATCAGTTACTCACCGGTTAGTGAAATGTACACATCTGTACAAGTAACTTTCTGCAACACAAAGAATATCTTAGCCAAAATTGGTATTGAAAGTCAAAGCAACAGAGTTTATTTTATAGAACAGAAGAGCAAATGCAGCTGGAAGGAGTTGTTTCCTGCTTTGTTTGTATTTTCTTCAATTACTCTATTTTGATTACTTTTACTTATTTAAGCAGTACTTGTGTGGAATGAGCCTTCACTCTAGGATTACCATGATTTTTATGTTTGCAACATTACTAAAAGTCCTTGAGGTATTCCTGATTCATACATAAAATCTTGAATTTCACTTAAGAGTATTACTGACCTAACCCTTGAGAAACATTATTTCATTTGTCTTTCATAACATATTTAATATCAATAATATGTGCTGTCTTCTGCCCTTTAACTAGAACCTTGTTAATTTTGTAGTTCTAGTAATTTTTATCTTTTCTCTTTTTATCTGACCCCTAGTTTTCAACATGGTGCTGTATTGAGTGCTTTGTTGAAGTCAAGGCAGATGCATGCCTTGTGTTTCATTCCTCTGATGGATTCAAGCACATACACCGTATATGAAATACATGTGATATTCATGTATATAAATATGTATGTCATCAGATAATCAGAAAGTCCCTAAATTTTCTTTGAAATCTTTTTCATATTTTTCAATTTTTCTTATATTCCATTTTGTCCTACACTTTGTATATTGGGGTGATCAGATCCATATGCCTGCAGTAGAACAGATAATTTTTTCTTTACTATAAGTAATACATTAAATATTTATCACTCCCACAGCAGGAACTAATATTCTTTGTTGGTTTGAATTAAGATGCCTTAAAATTACCCCTTTTAAAAATTTCTAAGTACATAAATGTTCTCCTTACATTTCTTTCCCAAAACAACCTTCTTTAGAAGATATTCTGTTGAGAAAATAATTTTGATTGGCATTAATTAGGTTGTTATCCTTTAACTTATTTCAAATAGATCCCAAACGTTACTAATTTTTCCAGGATAGCTGTAGACAGACATTGAAAGACAGCTAGGGTATTAACATTCCCAAGTAATTTTGGGTGCTCAGAAAAAGTAAACAATCATTACAGCTTCCAATTTCACAATCAGCTCTGAGTAAAGGACAATACAGAAGTTTCACAGAAGAGGCAGATTCTGAACATACTAGATACTTTTCTCTCCAGCTTTGAAATACCTGAAAGCTGACCTATCACTTTTCATTAAGATACTGCATATAAAGTTCCAGGAGACATCAAAGACACATTAAAACAAAGATGTACAAAAAAAATCTCTGTATTCTCTTGAAGCCTAGAAACATTTGGGTGCTTCAAGACCATTCGTTCAAAGGGTACTGTGGTAGCTTTTTCATAGTACTTTATTAGGAAAAGATAGTTGAATTACTTTAAATTAAGTAACTGTTGAATAGAAAAAGGAAAATATTTTTAGAAAATTTCTCTTTGCTCAGAGACTGAGATTAGAAGAGACATTTTGAAAAGTGTTGACAAGCTTTGAGTGAAGGCACCTGGCTAGTTCTGTTGAAGTAGACTGACAGGTAAAGGTTGAAAGATTTTTATGAGAACTAAGAGAGATTCTCAGACTAAAATTAATGAATAGGTAAAAGCTGTGCATCCAGTATATCAGGCTCTTTCTATTAGGTGAAATATCTGTGCCTCAGTTTATGACTGTGTCTGCTCAAAACACACAGAGTGTGCATACTCAGGTGCATAGAGTGGTCATACCACCAACCTCTGAAGGTAAGATAAATTGCCTATAGTCATACAGCATAGAGTGTGATAGTGTGCCTCTCTCCCCCTGCCTCCTGCTTAATCCATTATTGCCAGTGGTGTTTTGATAGCCATATTGAGCTTGCTGTAGACTTTGGGGGACAGATGGCAACATGATACACAAGGGCTGTCTAGAGCATTGACTCAGATATCTTGGTAGTACACAAATAAATCAATCATGCTACTTTGCAAATAGTGACACACTCAGGGCCTGCTGAGCTCTCCTGGATAGCAGGGGTCTCGCACTAGGACTTCACTTTGAGTAGGGGTGCCTCTCAAGGTTACTCCTAGAGGTTGAGAAATTCCTTGCTGCAACAGATCCTTGCTGAATGATTAATAGCATGCTAAAACTTGAAATCTTAACCTAAGTGATATACAGGATTCATTGTCTCTATACAATCCTTCAGACATAAAGTGTTGACCAAGTTTCAGACTAAGTGTCCTTGACTCCTCTCTGAGAAGGGAAAGGTGGGCTCTTTCTGAACCTCATGACTCAACAGAAGGTTGTCCCTGACATCTTTATGTGACCCTGTCCTCTATGCAGTCAATGACCTTCCTATGCAATCTGGTTAAACCACTGTTGCACTTATGATGGAATTTTCTTAATTAACGCACAACTTTAATAAAATATATTGTTGCTTCTCTCTTACTAGTGAAGCATATCACCCCATTTGCAAAAGTTTATCAGGACCTTTATACGTATGCTTTTCTATACAGTTATAGATGTTAAAACCACCTTAGATTACCTAATATTTTGCATTCAACACTTTAAACTTATTCAGTGACAGCAGTGATCTGTACTGTAAGGTCCACAGACTGTTAAAGGAATGTTTACTCTGAAAAGATTTGAGCTTGCAACATAAAAGATGCTAAGACTAAATACAGCATGTTAGAGGAATAGCCTATTAAACATTGCAGAGTTTGAGAAGATTGCATTTGCAGAGGAAACTCTGCCTCACTACTTTGAATATTTACGGCAATCATTCATAAAGCCATGTGCATATTAAATTTGACTGTTGCTTGAAATACCTCAAAGATGTGTTAGTTTCAATTACAATGAACTGAGCACTGGTGATAGTCAAAAAGGTTTTTCTAGACTTCATTTTATAAGAAATCAAACAAGCAAAAGAAGTGTTTTCTAACAGTTTGGTAATTTTGCTCTATCACACAATATACAGTGAGTGTCGAGAATAACAGCATGACTTGAGGTGCAGTGTCAGAATATTTTACATTGTGGCAAGTTATGTAAAACATTTTGCATACACTGATAATAGGAAAACAATACCAAATCTAAATAGATTCAGGTTAATTCATAACAGAATACTTGATGCTTTTTTTGTCAGGATGTGTACAAAAAGGTGAAATGTTCTTATAAATAAACTCTGTCTTTTTTCTATGAATAAAATTCTAATTATTGAAATGTTTTTATAAATACATCTCTTTGTTTTGTCTTTTTTATAATAATTTCTTCAGCTGGATTTTATTCTCTCAGTTACTTTACAATGAAAATATTGTAGTACAGAGACATGATATTAGAAGAGGTATGATATACAATGACAATAAAATTAAGAAAATAAATCTGCTGATGTTAATCCTTTGGCAAGTCTTATGAGTAGTAGCACTTAAATTGAATTTCTGATGCTTTTGAGTAACCATAAATTCTTACATAAATCATATAACTTATGAAAATTTTGAAGTACATGGAAATATGACTGCATTTACACACAGAGGCCAGTACAGCTGTTATCTATTCCCATGAACTACAGGCACTTCATTCTGAAAAACAGGCACTTAAAATATTCCCTTAAGAAGCAATTTTAATGGCATCCTATTTCAATCAGTCTGGAAATTGCTTCCTACCTTTTTATGATATAAAAAATTATGCAGATTTGTTCATTTCTCACCTCTTCATAAGTAATTGGAAAAGTCCTTTGTCTCTAGACCTCATACCTTACCATCTGTTACTTTATTTTACATAAAAACCCTCATGTTAAGGTAATGAAATAATTTGGCTTTCTATAAGCATGTTTATAGTCTTTCTGTTCTGTCTTAAATGGCAGAAGACAATTCTACAAGAATAATAAGAAGAAAAAAGATCTCAAAAACATCATTTGTCAGGAGCTGGCTGGGTTCCACTTGGTTCAGTAGTATTTCAGGCTCCAGATACCACTACTCTTACAAACTTACTAGTCTCCACTATTCAAATCTTGGTTCTTCTAACATTAAGTCTCATTCTACTGAGTGAACACTGTGACATGACCACCAGAAGGCTCAGCTGTGTCCTGGGGTGCATTGCTGGCTGCTCAAGGGAGGTGATTTTCCTGATCCAGTCTGTGCTAGGGTAGCCTCACCTCAAGTCCTTGTGTGCAGTTCTAGGTGCCACAATATAAGAAAGATACACAACTATTAGAGAATGTCCAAAGAAGGGCCACAAGGATGGTGAAGGGCCTAGAGGAGAAGATGTATGAGGAGTGGTTTAGGTCACTTGGACTGTTCAGCCTGGAGAAGAGGGGAGTTTCTTCCACAGTTTCTGTATGAGGGGAAGGTACTGATCTCTTGTGACCAGTGATAGACACCAGGTAAAGGCATGAAGCTGTGTCAGAGGGCATTTAGGTTTGATATTCAGAAAAAGTTCATCATCCAGAGGGTAGCTGGAACAGGCTCTGCAGGGAAGCGGTCATGGCATCGAGTTCGCAGAGTTAAAGAAATGTTTGCAATATCCTGTCAGGCACATGGTGTGATTCTTGGAGCTGTCCTGTTGTCCTGGTTCTGGCCAGGACAGGGTTAATATTTGCTGTAGCTGTAAGGAGGCATGGCTAGGACCTGGAGGTTACTCTGTACCACCTCATGTCGATGCCAGAGGCAGGGGGAGGGAGAGAAGCAGCTCCTTTGGGTTGGGTAAATGTGGCAGAGAGAGCACTGGTTCCAAGAAATCACATGTGAATCTTATACACTGTGTTATTTATAGTGTTACTATTGCTTTTAATTTTCTTATCTCTTTGTTATTTCCAGTAAATTGTTCTTTTCTCAGCCTGTGATCTTGCCTTTTGTGTCTCCAATTTTCCTTCATGGGAGGGCTAGGGGGAAGCCAGTGAGTGACACATGAGTTTCAATAGGACAACTAAATTGGGGAATACCATTCCTAAACCATGACACATGTACAGGGCTAGAAATTGGAGTTTGATGATCTTTATGAATACCTTTCCAAATCAGGATACTCTATATTCTATTTTTTTTATCATCTTTTGAGTTACCAGGTCTGCTGACATGGAAACATTGAAGAGAGTTTAGGAAGAGTAACAGGGAGATGTTTAAACAGGAAATTGCTGGAAAAAGTGGGAACAAGAAAGATGAGACCAAGATATGGATGTCACAATGAAGTTTCCCAGTGTCTTAATTGAAGTCTATCTGTCTTGGTGTCATGTTAGTAACCTAAACCTGAACTGTGGGAAGGGATTAATCTGGAGAACCAAATACTTTGGCATTAAGCCATAGTTCTGTGGGAGCTATGACAGATGGAAACATGGTCTGATAGTTAATGCTAAAATATATATATATAAAGACTCAGAAGACTCAAGAAGATATGTACTCTAAAATGAGGACTTTGGAATGTGCTTTCAATCACTCACAAATTTGAAAATAAAACTGTAGGACACCCAGAAATGAAGAAAAATGACAACCAAAGTTCAACCACATCAACAATGAGTAGTACTGCTTTAAAATTATTCTAAATATTATTTTAGACTACATCAGAGTATGAATATAAAAAAATAAAGAGTTGCCATTTTTGTCTGAACTACAGATATATTTGTTGAATATGACTTAAGCATTTCAAAGAGCTTAAACATTGTATTTTCAATTGTCTAAAATGTTACATGGTTACATTTGGAAATATCCAGAAAAACATAATATGCTAATGTTCCAACTGTGAAGAGGATGCATTATCTTTTTTTTAAGTAATACAGTCAAAATTTAGTTAGACTATAATGAAGTAATAATCACAGTTTTAATTCCACAGTATGGAACCACTGACATATAAGTTCTCCTCTAAATCCACAATTCTTGAAAACCTGAAAGATCAGAAATGAGTCATACGCAGCAATTTCTAAAAGAATTGAACTATTATATCTAAATTTTGTAAATACTCCTGAGTACAAATGATCAAATAATTTAAGATCAAAAATTTGTACTTAACCCTAGAGAGACACAGATTTTTTTTTTTCATTACAAATAGGAAGACTGAGATAATTGTTTTCACATCATCACTGAAAAAAAGGACGGTGTTTTTTCCCGTCTGTTCTCTAAAATACACAAAATGTAGGCCTCCATAACTAGCCATTTATCTCATGTTTTGACTTTCTGTCCACTGAAATCTTTGCTCTATCTACTTAGAATTTTTACCATGTAGACAACACAGCAATCCAGTTGACAGGTAGTTAATTGTTCAGATATAAGTGAGCTTTTCCACAAATCCTTCATGTTTTTTTTTTTAATTGAATGAAAATCCAATTAAACCAAAGCCAACTAAACAAATCTAAAGAGCTTTTAACAGCAGGAATGCATTAGAACAGTGTAATCAGTTTTTGTAACTTTATGAAATAACTAAATCATGCCTAAAGAAGGCCCACTTCTTGATACTTTAAAAAATAAGCTCTCATAGATTTATAAAGAACAATTATGTATTAACCGTGAACTATACCTATTATTCTTTTTAATCCAAGATCCTGGGCTTTCAAGCTTTCAAAATACTCTGAAAGGAGACAGTAAAAGAGGAATTTCATAGATTTTATTTAAATTCATGATATGTTTAAATATCAACTCTGCTTCACAGATGATGTCAACAATGTCATTTTCTTCTGAAATCACAATACTTTAGGCAGGCACAGCTGCACACTCCTGCTCAATCTAAAATAGAATCTTTGGGACTTTATTCCCTAATATTACTTGTAATGCTTACCCTTCCTCCTCCTGCTTTCCTACATTGTTCACTTATCTTGTAGTAAAGCCCTGAGTTCTTTAACTGCTTTTGCCATCAGTTGAGAAAGTGAATCCTGTGAGAATTTCTCTCTTTTGGTCTTATAAAATTTCCCAAAATGATAAGAAAACAAAACAAGCAAACAAACAAACAAATAAACAAGCATAAGCCAGTAGGCCAGCTATTCTTCAGAGGTGCATAAAACTGTTTTTGCTGTTTTTGCTAACTACATCCTCAGAAACAAGCCTGAAAACTATCTAGAATATACACTTGCAATCTGATTCACTTTTTCTTTGAGATCAGAACAATTAAGTTTGTCTGAACAGTTTTTGTTCTCCCACATCTTAATGCCTATGAACATAGGGACTACTAGAAGGTCCCTGGGCTTTACATGGATCGCCAGAGCACTTTCACCTTTACAGAGAACTAAGGAAAACTCCAGATTGTCCACACTGACTTATTACTTTGGATACTTGGCTGAGCTATCTGATTACAAGCACTGTGATAAGGATAGATCACAGAACTCACGAAATCAACTAGTTTGGGAAAGACCTTTGAGATCATCCAGTCCAACCTATAGTTTAGCACACTGCCATGTAGGTATTGTTTTATGGCCTTGAACCTTTTAAAGACTTTGTGGATTACTCTAGTGACTTTAACCTCATCCTGTGACACTAACTTTGAATCATCCAGGTTTGCAGTCCTTTTCCCTTTGTACTATTCACCCATATATCAGAAAATGCTAAAGTCAATTTTAAAAATTGAAAAATCATCCCTTGTGAGTAAGCAAAACATATCTGCTTGGGCATGCTTGAGCTTTTAATCAGACTTCAAAGAGTTTTATTTTGGAACTAAGCAGTATTTCTTACATATCTTGGTTTTATAAATCCAAATAAACATCTGCAAAGGCCAAACAATGATGTAAAGTGACCATTTATATTATTTTAAACGGTTTCATTTTAGTTCCTGTTCTCTATTTTGTTTATGTAGCTAGTCTACAGCCTC
This sequence comes from Dicaeum eximium, assembly GCA_013396995.1. Classification (NCBI taxonomy): domain Eukaryota; kingdom Metazoa; phylum Chordata; class Aves; order Passeriformes; family Dicaeidae; genus Dicaeum; species Dicaeum eximium. Next base: position 879,866 of record VWZP01001424.1, on the reverse strand, counting down.
TAATAACTTAAATGCTTATTCAGGAGAAAATCTATGGATTTTTAGGCTAGAAACAGAAAACACACTCAGTAGTGTTTACTGATTCCTGGACCCTACATACATATATGAAAGACCTTTTGAACATACAATTTGTATGTTCAGATTGTATTCCTCTCTGGTGGAGTCCTCTCTGGTGTTCATAGCAAGGAGAAAAACTAAAAAGCCTTGTAAACCAGATTCACAGATAACAGAAACTTCATTTATCTCTGTGCTTGAAGATAAGCATTATTTACTGATAGAATAAACATTTAGACAATATAAATGTATCAGAAATATTAAAGAACTGATGATAAGAATAAAGGAAATTCTTTAAAAAGAAACAAGTTTTATTATGATATATAATTACTTGTTCTTAAGAAAATATATTAATCACTTAGAAAATTTTGTCTTAAATTACATTCCACAAATATATGTTTATCAAAGGAATCCATCAAAAACAGTGGTTACATGCTAGGATATATGATTTTTTTAAAAAATTATGTAACAAATTATCTTGGCCTTAAAAGCTGAACATGAGCAAATGGCTAATAAAAAATAGCTAGCTTTAAACTAAATGAGTGACTGTTCCTTACATATTTTCATGTTAAAAGCGACTTCGATACACACTACAAGATCTCTTATATTAGAAAGCCTAGGTTTTTTTGATATTAAATTGACCTTAGGATATCCTTAAAACATTAAGTCCCCCATTCACACTTACCGTACGGACTCATGATTTTAAGATTGTTTCCTTTCTGCCTAGTATGTATCAAAAACTTAAGAAGTTGTTCCATAACTTTTGCAGTTGAAGTTGGTTCCATTCAGAAAGCATGAAATATTGATGTCTTTGAGGAAGGCGGCTCAAGACAACAGTTTGAGTAATGCTGTATTTTCCTTTTGTTTTCAAGTTGTCAATTGTACAAACCTTGAGCATGGTTTGAACAACTGTTTTGTGAACTGTGGGGAGAAAAACAAACTTTCTACTGCACATGGATAGAGTTTATAAAAAAAACCTTCAGAAATAAGTAGTTCTATGTTCAGCTTTCAGATATGACCAGAACCAAGCAATTCTTCATCTAGTCTTTTCTGTTTGTTTATTTCTGTTGACCCCAGTTCAAATTATTCTGTGGACTACCTAAATTCCCTTCTGAGACATCAAAATCTATCCATGAGCTATAACTTCCAATAAACAATAAATATCTGTACAGCTGAATGCTTCCTTTCCCCACCGTGGTTTAAGGAAGGGTATTCTCCAATTTAGTGCTCCCACTAAAACTGTACACCACTTGCTCCCTGCTCTCCTGTCCCCTCCCTTGAGGTGGGCTGGAGACGACAACTGGAGGCACAACAGGTAAATCATGGATTGAGATAAGAAAAATTTACTGGAAACAGTAATGATATAAGAAAACGAACAGTAACAGCAAAAATATCAACAAAGTGTACAAGATTCATGTGTTCTTATATCGAATTAGAATAATTATTTTATATACAGCAATATATTTTGACGTGCAGAAACCGATCAGAAAAAGCAAAAATGAATTGGTTTCCTAGCTCAATGCCAGGTCTATATTCACAAGTTCATCCAATTGAAAGACTTCTTGACTATGAAAATATTGTATTTGGCATCTCACCATAGAAATAATTTGCAAAATATATTTTTGTCAGCTAACACCTGTAAGTAGTGTCTGACTTCAAATATTATCAGTACGGTATGTGGGTGTGTGTGTGCGTGTCTGCAGTCTGGCTCTCCAAAGCAGGAAGATAATTGCACATTAAGTCTAAACTAATAAGGCTCCTCCAGTTGTATGGGTTTCAACCTGAGCATGTCACTGCAGCATGGTGCTTTTTCCTCAGCTACTGCCTGCAGGAATAAAGAGGAAACTGTGAGATGGTAGTGTGGGGAGCGACATGTGCTGAGTGGGAGGAACTGCCGTACGGCGTTGAAGCAACCATGCTGGAAATGGCAAGAAGAAATGTTCATGTGCAGTGAAAAGAGTTCAGATCATTGTTTTAGTGTTTCCCTTGCTGTCTCTCAAACATGCAACTGAAACCATGTGGATTTAGGTTGAACATTCCTTTCACTCTTGACAAAGTATTTGTACACATGGATACTATATTGAAAATTATGATTAAAGAACAAAAGAAAAATTATGGGAAGAAATGAAATAGCCTTAGTAAAGGAATCTTTTTTATGTTTGATTAGGAAATAGAGTTGTGGTAGGTTGCACCTGGTTGGATGTCAGGTGCTCACCAAAGCTGCACTGTCACTCCCTCTCCTTAATGAGATAAGGGAGAAAAAATATAATGACAAGCTTGTGGATCAAGATGAAGACAGGGAGAGATCACTCAATCAGTTACCACCATGAGTAAAATAGACTTGACTTGGGGAAATTAGTTTAATTTGTTAATAATAAAATCAGCATAGGATAATGAAAAATAAAACAAAATCTTAAAAACACCTTGCCCCCACACTTACCTTCTTCAAAACCTTACCATGCCAACCCAAGAGTACATAATAGTCTCATGGGAAAAATGGATCTTTGTGCATTGAGAATAAGAACTTATGCTTGTATTTATGTGCAAAACCTAGAAAATAATGTATGAAGTCTCAGTCTGAAAGGCTCATATTTACTATTTTTATTATGCTTGTATTTTCTGCCTACAGAACAGTCAGATTTCCTTCCCCTGGTAGCACCTAACAGGTATGTATCATTTTGCATAGTGATTTTGCAAAAGCGTCTTGTTGCATATATTGATTATTAAATTAATTTAAAGGTATTAATGGATCTAGAGTACAGGCTGAAAAATACTGCCATCTTATTGTGTCAACATGTTACTTATTTGTACTAAAATAAAATTGACACCCTAACAACTGTGACAGAATTGTAAATCAACAACCTAGGTTTATAATGGATATTAACATGATGTCTGTGTTAGATATGAAATGTAGTTTCTCATTTTACTTCAGGCTGATCTGCGATTGCACCAAGCTGAAAACACAGTGTGAATCTTCTCCCCTTTCTTCCAAATCCTGCCTGAACCCTTCTTTTATAGTATCTGCTCCTGTGCTTCTGCAAGGTGTCAAATTACCTTTCTCATCCAAGTAAAGGAAAATCTTGCAAAAAGTGGAATTAGCTTTCATATTGATAAAATAAATTATGAAATTCATTTTTGGCCACATGAAAATAGACAGAGGTGAGTGGATGGTAAGCAGGATTGGTCTCAGCAGCAGGCAGTGGGCCTAAATGTTTGAGCCAGTTATAGATGAAGTATTATTAAGTGGGAAATGAAAATTAATTTCACCAGACTGCTAAAGAGCTAGGTTATAAAAAGTCAAAAGGAAGAGAATTTGAGGATATACCATTCCTCTGTTTCTCTCTTTTTCAATGAAATTAGTCTAAAATATCACTCATTTAACAGGTGAATAAATCCAGGTGTGGAATTTAAAAAAGAGAACCTTTTTTTTAAACTTTTCAGGTATTCCTAAATACATGCTAAAAAAAAAAGTTAAAAGTTATACTTTACTTTTAAAAATCTTGCCTAAATGCTACAAATTAATCCTTTTCCTATTGCGTGAGACTGAATTGATTTGTCTTAAAACAAAAGAGAAATCAACCTAATGGTTGGGATGAAAATAATTTCTACTAAAAACAGATTTGTCTGTGTGTATGTGTTTACCTTGATGTGTGCACCCAGTAGGCATATATTTGCATATACCATCATTTTCTAATATCTGTCCTGTTATTCTCAGTTGTTTGGCAAAGTCATGGTCCTGAATAAAATGGATAAAGGTTCTCAACGAAGTATTTAAAACTGATACAAATTTAAAAATCAGTTGTAAATAGATGTCAGTGTGTTCTGTTTCAAAGACAGCATAGGGAAAATTCAAAATGGGCTTGACATTTCAGTAGATACAATTAGGAAAGGTTATTTTAAAAAAGGGGAAAATTTGCCATCAAAAATTTTGAAATTAAAAGCACCTATAAATACCAATCCATGTGCAAACTGATCTGCAATGGAGCAAGATCTCAGTAAACCGTGGAAGAGCTAAGGATGATGCTTTAAGAGGCTTCTGTGATTAATAGTTTTTGGTAGGGGTTGTTTTAGTAATGAATGAAAACAACTTCAATTAATTGATTTGTTCTTTCTCTTATTTCCTTTTTCAGGGTACAGCTCTGCTATATTACATCTTGATGAGAGAGCAAAAGCATTGTCTGACGAATGATTAAATAAGGGCCAATTCTGTTCAAAGCTGTCTTGCATCTCCTTGGATTGAAGTTTCTGAAAATTCTCTCCTTGCATCTATACAGTCTTTCTGATTCTGATGGAGTAAACCATTTGCCAAAGCATGCAAGTGACTGATTAAGTACTTGTTTAAGTCCCAATTGTTTCAATTACTAAATACAAAACTAAATGGCTAAAAAAATATTTCTGTATAATAAAAGCACATTACTCACATGGCTAGAATATAAATCACAGGAATAGTCTTTTACTTCTTCCCAGAAAGGATGGAACAGAGCCAGTCTGTCTAACTTAAGTACTTAAACTTAGTTTCACAGATGTGTCTCTGGAGGACTCAAAGACAACCACATTAATTAATTTTTATATGATGAAAACAGCAATTGTATTAAAAAAAAAAAAAAAAACTAAAAAAACCCCCACAAACAGATGCAAAAAGTTCATCTAAGCATCTGAAGTTTAGGCGCAAGGTAATTGTCTAGTTAATTTTATCTATATTTTAACATTTCTTATGTGGCATATTGAAATTGCATTTCTAAATAGAGCTGGCTGGTTTATGCTGTAAAAACAATACTGTATTTGTAATCAAAAGAAAACAAGCAACATCCTTACACCCAGCAGACAACATCCTTACACCCAGCAGAATTTACTCCAGAGTTATTTGATTATAATAAAAGGAATTCTGTATTTTAAATTAACTACATTTATGCTCGAAATTTCTATAATATTGTTTGAAATCTCCAGTGTTGTTTGAAGAGGTTCAGTCACTCTGAAAATCAGGCCAGTTACTCAGTAAGTGTGATTTAGCATGGGCTTAGCAGCCTACAGGTATGTCCAGTCTAGTGCTGTGAACTGTGCGGAAATGTCTCAGCTAGTTACAAAGGAGTTAGTTACGAAATGGGAAATGCATCAGCTCTGGGCTAAGCACAGCCCTGCTGATCTGACTAAACTGTTTATGTGCCATGAGTTAGTATCCTTAAATAGTTCTGTGGTAGCTCATGCAAACCTACCAACTAATTCGAGCTCTCAAGATATCTCTACTCAGTGCTCCATTTTGTGGTACAAAAATATACAAAACTCAAGCATCTGTAAAAACAGGCTGGATTAAAAACTTTTGCACTAAATGGCTTAAATTTTTGCGCAGATTTAATTGAAATATTCATTGTTAGATGTCCTCATTTGCCATAGCACTGCAGAGGTGAAAAAGGGGGACAGAACTTTATATCCTGGAATGGTTTTGGACTAAATACAAAATTAAAGGAGTTTAAAAGAGATTGCTGAATTACTAAATATGCAGGGTTTCATCTCTAGCCCCTGAGAAGTGCTAGCCACTTCAATGAAATTCCAGAGGCTGTACAGGGATTCTAGTGTCAATATATAGATGAACTACACCATGTAAGTACTGATGTAAACATTATATCAATCCACAAATGAGTGTTCAAACGGTAATAAGCAATAAAACAATTAAGACAGAGCTGTAAGATAATAAAAATTCTTTTCTTACCCTACTGAAATTATATAACTAGTAGTCTATAATATTGTCTTACTTTGCAAAGATGTTGCTAAATTTTAAATTCATAATTTACAACTTAAAGTGTTAAGTATTTATGTTTGTCTATAAAAATACATTTCTTCTCTCAAAAAGGAGGTTCTTTATGAGAAGATGATGGTTCTTGAAGGAGCTGTACATACAAACAATTCAAATGAAAACTGTTTCTCAGTTATGAAACACAGTGAACCATTGATCCCATGGAAAAATCTCAAAGGATCCTTTTTAGTTGTAAAAATACAGTTGAGATTTTTTTTCAGTTGAGTTTTTTTTTTTCTTAAAAAATATAATCACATTTTCTTAATAATATATGAATGTACTCATTCAATAATACAGTTGTTTAACACTCTTAGGATTTTTCTCTATCTCTGGGTTGGGTATTTTTCAGTTATATTTTTTGGATTTTTTTTTTCATTCCATTCTATTGTTGCTTAATTGACAGGAATAAATTTTGTCTCAGATTATCCTGGAGGAACTTAGTATATTTGAGGTAAAACAGAAAGTAATATCTAGTTCATAACATTATTTCTCTGAATTAAGAGACTGATGACACTGATTGTTAAGCAACACTAAGAACGAGAGAGCCAGAACACTCAAACTGAGTGTTACAAAGCATAGTTGAACTTCTCAGGAGTACTTTGTTCAAACAAGCATAGATGTGTCTCCATTTTGTGCTTTCTTTCTCAGAGAGTATATTACAGATCTAATGAGCAAGATCTTTCAAAACAGCTGATTATAAATAAATAGAAATTGAGGTTTCTGCACACAAATAATTTGTTTACAAATACATTTTTTCCTATTGTTTTTTAACAACATTCTAGGTAATTGTTACTTTACATATGGCCTGGTTGTGAAGCAATTCCTGAATTTTTCATTTTCTTTTCCCTATTACAACTAGTTTACTATGTCTAGGATAAGTGCTACCTGTTCAAAGACAGCACAACAGCTGTCTAATAACTGAAAAGCAAAACATAAGTCCTGAGGCTCTAGTATTTTGGTTCTCTGAATTACTAAGAAAGAGGGAGATTCATCCAAAATGCTGTTTTCCTCTAACTAAAATGAGACTTTAATGGAAAAAACATAATTTCAGATTTTCTGATCTTTGTCTTTACTGAATTAAAGAAGTTTCCTAGATGTCTAGCTTTACTTTCCATCACCATTTTCAAAAAACTGAACTCATTCTCTGGAAGTTCTTATCATTCTTTGACTAGAAGGAATCTAATGTTTTATTTACATGAAATAAGTCTCTACAAAATTCAAGTAGCTGCCCCATTTAAGATTTTGCTTTAGGCACTACTGGTTGCTGGGTTTAGGACCCTGATGTTTTTTCATGTTCTTTATTTTTTATTCCTCAGCCTTTACTTAAAATGTAAGTGAAAATTCTATTGATAATAATGAGTTTGGTGGGGTTTTTTGAATTTGAGTGGGGTTTTTTTTGTTTGTTTGCTTGTTTTAGTTTAGATGTAATAAGCATATGGAAAAGCTGTTTACAGGCTTACTTAATGGATCCTGGAGGGACATGGCTCTGTGTTTCTGCATAAAAAGCTCTTAACCTCACAAGAAGTGAAGAACCATCAAGAACTCTACATATTGGAACACTATTCCTAGAATTTGGGTTAGCATAAAATAAATATCTGTTAACTAAATATATTTAATTTACTGCATGTACTGATCTTTACAATACATTTGTATTGCATATGCTAACCACCAGTCTGTCACTATGTGCCTTAGTAAGCTTATTAGACTTGCTCAACTAAGCTTTGGACACTGTTACCTAGACTTGTCTTACTAGATTAATGAGAACAATAACAAAAAAAAAAAAAAGGCCTTACTATTTTTTTAAAGACTTCCTGATGAAGCTGCAAAACCCATAGAGACATACTTAAAAAATAGAGACACACTCTCATCAAGAGCCTTGCAAGAAAGGCACACGGCTTGACCAAGAGCTTTTTTCTTTTTGTCTGCATTCTGTTTCTGATGATAAATTACCTGTGACTAACAGGAAATATTTGCTTTCTGAAATGCGAGAGCATGATGACCTCGGTGAGTACTTTCTGCGCCATAACCATGCAAACTCCAGTAATACAGACCCAGGCATGGATAGTCCTTCTGTAAGTATATAATATATTCTGTGGATGCCTAGAGGCAGAATGGAAGTGCTTCACCTGTGACATGGTGACTGTGTCAGTACAGAAGCACAGAACACTGGCATAGCTTAGAGGTATGCAGATTTCATAATAATTTAGTTCTAGTTTCAGTCTACAAATAAAACACACTTAAAGAGAACTAAAACTCTAAGTTAGGTTTCTAAATTAGCAATACTGTCAGTAGAGATGAGGACCTTGGCTAACCAAGCATGGATTTTGGAGGTCTTCTGGTATATGAGAAATATACATGAGCTTAGAAGTTATGATGGAGATGAATAGTAAATCCATAGCCTCTCTGAGAAGAATCTGGAAGTCAGGATGGATGGCTTTGTTATATTAAATGGCTCCTGACATCTACGTGGAGGTTACTATGTTGCACCTTTAGAAGTTTCACTGACTTTATTCTTTAGATCACTCTTAATTAAAAAAAAAAAAAAAAAAAATTAAGAAAATTTATTCATCTAGACTATGTGTACTCACCTAACATCAAATATTTTCTCTTGAATTGAATCTCATTCCCACAACTTAATCCAGTTGCCTGAACACAAAGAGGTAGAACTGAGTGAGATGTCCCAAGGAGGTTTCTCAGCCCAGGGCAGTTAAGGCAAGAGAAACTTAAGCATAGACACACATTGGCAAAGATCTCTATGCTTCTTTGCAGGGATTCTAGTGGAAGGTCAGGTCTAATCATAACATACATAAGCCTACGTAACACGAGTACCTGATATGGCTTTATTTCACAGTAAGTGCCCCAGAGGCCAAGAACCAAGCTGATTCTTTCAGACATTGTATCTGCACTGGCTGTGGAATTGATGATAGTGTCCTCTATGACTGTATGACCCAGAGGGATGTTTTTTACTGTCTTTAAACTTCTTCTAGCATACCACTGCCTCTTTATCTTCATTAATCAGAATGAAAGCCTGAAGTGATTTGGTCAGACTAGTCATCTGCACTATAAATATCTGCATCTAGTCGAAATTTTTTTCAACCTTCAATTCCCTTTATAGTATATATTATCTTTAAAAAAAATGTTTGTTTCTTCCTAAAATAGGTACCTTATATAGGTCACATGAATTGTTCAAGAGTATTCTTTTTGTCTTGGTTAATGACAAAGTGTATCCAAACAAATAGCTCAATTATAGTTATTTATACAACAAAAGATTATAAAGCTGAATAAGACAAACATTCTCATTGTTCTGATATTTAATATATTCAATCTGTCATAATACAATAAATGTTTAAAATGTAATAGTTTGAGTTTGCAATTTTGTATCATTGTACAGACAGATTTGTATGGTGAAGAAAGTTATGTAAAAGGAAAGAAGCTGAAGATTCTGAAACAAGGCTGTTTGATCTACTAAGCAAAATTTAAAAAACAGAAGGTTTTTCTAACATGTTTCTAAAGCTCTTTTCAAACAAGGATTACTAAATGCATAAGAGTGGTGAAAGAATCATTCATAGGTTTTATTTGACAGCTAATGATGACATTCAAAGTGCTATTCACAAAATCAAATCTCTATACAACCAATAGTTTGCAACATAATAACTGGTTTAACTAGTTTACCTGAAGATAACACATTTACAGGGGAAGATTTTTGAATGTATTTATATGTAAATGCAATAAGACAAGGATGAGAAGTTATTTGTAACAAAAACTTTTAAATTTTACACAAAGTAATGCTCCTAAATCCATTTAATAACTTATCTTTGAGAGCATTAAACATCCAACACTTGGTAAATCCAAGAAGATAGGTATTTTCTTGTCTAGATTCAAATTATGTTTAAAAGCTTAAATAAATACAGGTACCAGCAGGTGGATAGTATGAATTGTTATAGTGCTGTAGACATCAGTGCCAGTTTATACTAATTTAATTTTTTTTTAAAACCACATTTAAAAAAAAAAGTACATATTAAATGCATTTCATTTCATTAAAAATGTATTTAAAGGAAGAATTTATAGTTAGTGGATGAAGACCAAACTGTAGAAAAGTGGAGGATGGGGTGCAGGGCTGAGACATCTAGGGAGCACACGTTAAGGGAGGCTCTCACACTTCCCTGCAGCAATTGTCACAGCTGTAACCATCTCAGGTGACAGTACACGAATGCATATGACCTGAGAAATATGATGGGAGCTCTGGATAAAACTAGAAAATAAAAATCAGTTGGGAAGATGGTGCTGTATGCAAAAGCGCTGCACAAATCCACAGTTTTGCTACTGAGTGGATGATGTTTGTTAGAGAATTTATGAGCCAGGATCTTAGGGGAGGCCAGCAAGGAAAGCAGGCTTCTCATGCTTCCCTGCCACTAAGTAGGCTGGGGTTGCACAAGAAGTTGTGAGGGGACAGAGTCAGGAGAGCTGAAGCCAGCTGACCAGAAGGATATTCCATACCATGTGGCTTCATGCTCAGCAATAAATACTGGCGGAAGAAGAAGGAAGAGGATGACATTAGATGTCATTGCATTTGTTTCCCAAGTAACTTACATGTGACAGAGCCCTGCTTTCCTAGACATCACTGAACACCTGCCTGCCCATGGGAAGCAGTGAATTAATCCCTTGTTTTGCTTTACCTATTGAACAGCGTTTATCTCAATTCCGGGCTTTCACATTTTCATCCTTTTCATTCTCTCCCCCATCCCACTGTGGAGGAATGAATAAACAGCTGTGTGGGGCTTAGCTGCCTACTAGGGCTAATCTTCAGCAGCTGACAACATTTTGAAGCTGCTCTCAAAATGGAAAAATGGAAATTTCACATCTACTTTCAATAAAAAAAAAAAGAAGAAATATCTGGAAAATGAAATTATAATCAGCTTTACCTCATTACTCTGGAAGATTTTTAATCAAAGCCTGCTGTAAGTCATTTACACCTACATGAAGAAGGAGATTGGGAACAGGCAGCATGTATTTACCAAAGCTTCTTGAGCAGCCTGATGGTCTTCACTGGTGCGATGTCTGGCTGTGTGGGTGGGGGGAGAGCCATGTATGTAAATTACTTTGATTTTAGCAATACTCTCACAGCCAGCCATAATATATTTGCAGCCAAATCTCCTGAAGTTTGACAAAATTTGCAAAGTTATGCCCTTGGAATGAAATAATCCCATACTCCTGTACAGTCACAATACTGTCAATGGCTAGAGAACAGATTACCAGGTAATGATAACCTGGGTATCCCTGTGGCAAATTAAATATGAACCAGCAGAGTAATCCCCATGGCAAAGAAGGCCAACAATACACTGCGCTGCCTTAGCAAGCAAGTAGGCAGCTGGTCAGAAATGCTACTCCCTTCTGCTTGGCATTGGGTGTGAAATTGCTTCTCAAGTACCGTGTCCAGTTTTGGACTTCCCTTTACAAGGAATACACTGAGAAACTGCAACAAGTTTGTCTTTAAAATTATTTGGGGACAGGATGTATATTCTGATGTATAAGAAGCGGTTTTGCTGACATCTTCTTGGAGGTGCACAGTGAGAGCTCAAGAGGGAATGTACACACCCATCATGAGTGGTTTTGCTTAGGGGTCAATATCGGTATCAGGCACTTTCAAATGTCTTTCTTGGCAACATGAACGGTGAGATTGAGTGCACCACCAACAAATTTGCAGACAACACCAAGCTATGTGATGTGATCAACACGACGGAGGTAGGGGATGTCATTTAGAAGGACCCTGACAGGCTGGAGAGTGAGCCTGTGCAGATGAAGTTCTTTTTAGGAAGTTCAACAGGGCCAAGTGCAAGGCCCTGCTTGTGGATCAGGGCAATCACAAATACTTGCTGGATGGACAATGGATTGAGAGCTGCTCTAAGGAGAAGATCTTGGGCATTTCGGTGGATGTGAAGCATGGCTAAATGAGCAATGCATGCTTTCAGCCTTGAAAGGAAATTGTATCCTGGCTGCAGCAAAAGAAACATGATCAGCAGGGCACTGGAGGGGACTGTGTCTCTCTGCTCCACTCTGGTGAGACCTCATCTACTGCATCCATCTCTGGGGGCCCTGGTGAACCTGCTGGGCCACAAAGATGATCAGAGGGCTGGAGCATCCCTCCAATGAAGACAGGCTGAGAGAGTTGAGATTGTTCAGTTGAAGGAAGACTTTGGGAAGACCTTATATCCACCTTCCAGAACCTAAAGGGAGCTACAAGAAAGACAGAGAGAGACTTTTTACTAGGCCATGTGTAAAGGTGGAATGGCTTTCAACTGGAAGAGAGGAGGTTTAGATTAGATAGTAGGAATAGATTCTTTACTGTGATGATGGTGAGATACTGGATCGGGTTGCCCAGAAAAGCTGTGGATGCCTTATTCCCAGAAATATTGAAGGACAGATTGGATGGGGCTTTGAGAAACATGGTCAAGTGGGTGGCATTCCTGCCCATGGCATGAGGTTTGAAACTTGATAGTCTTTAAGGTCTCTTCCAACCCAAACCATTCTATCATTCAATTAATTAATTTTAAGTGAACATACCTGTGTGTCTTACTACATTGCAGGTATCCCTAGAACAATAAAATAATTTTACAAATTGAAACTATTTGAAGTAACATNAGATAAAGTAAGGATCTGAAGCAATTAATTGATACACATTAACTAGACAAGGCTTAAACATTTTGACTTGAGTTTGCCAGGTCATACATAGTTTTTGTGCTAACTCCACAATAAAAAACAGAGCAATGAACCAGATTTGATAACCAGTGTAATAATGTGTAACAGCAAAGTTTTACAGAAATAAAAACCATAAGGCAGAATGCAATGGTAATAAGACTGTTGTGGTTTTAAGCGTAAATAAGAGAGAAGGGGTAAGCTTTTAAACATACAGTCTTCTGAATGATTAATTCTTTTTTTCTCATTAATTTTTAAAATTAAGAAATAGTAAAAACTATTCTTTTTCTTATGTCCTAAAGGTTTCTTAATTAATATTGGACAGTTGCATCTATTACCAATGCTTTGGGAAAACCTAACCAAATATGGCTTACAATAATAGCCAGCAAAGTGAAAAATACTAATGGCAGAAATTAATTGACAATAAAATTCAGAAATAATAAGTGATTGCATATGGTGTCTAGTTTCATTTTTTCTTAATATTTCATAAGAATGTTACAATCATAACTGTAATCTTTAAATAACGTTGGCATTCCCTCAGGATCCCAAACTGTTTCTATGTTCTATAGGCAGAAAATCATAATTTAAAAAATGCTATCTTGTTCATCATAGCTGCTGTTTATATGTCACTGAAAAAGGAAGATTAATGAGCCAATGTGCTTTTATCCAAGAAGCATAATTAGTCTGCTTCACTGAAATGAATAATTAAGAGGGATATGTTAAAAGAAAACAATATGTTAAAGGGTAATTAAAGTTTTGGAACTTATATGACAAGCCATGTGTTATGTGTTATTGTAAGACATTTAAAGAGTCAGGGTCACAGTTTTTGGAAGATCTTGTTCTTTGCAATTGATACAATCTAAAATGCTCCTTTTTTAAAGCAGCATTTCCTACCAGATTTTAAAATGCCCTGAGTTTCTAAGTTAAAATGCAAATTCATTTCTATTTGGTTTTAGCACTTTTATTCCACATTTGTGAATTATAAGATAATTTCTTGTGAACTATAAAAATCTGCATCCAAGCTGTACTTTGAACAAGTATGAATGGAAAAATTTAACATGCCAATACCATTTGTATATTGTCAATTATGTAAATATTTTTCATATTGCAGCATCTGTCTGTGGAAAAAGAATTAAAACTATTTATTCACATGCACTTTTTCGGGTCTATTTGGTACAATTTTTATAGTTTATAAATCAATTAAGTTGTACACAAAATGTGTGCAAACATTACTTTTTTTCTTCAGTTTCCTTTACACCAAACAAGTAGAACTATTTCTTTATCTATTTATGAGAGTAATACCATTATATTCAGTTCTTGTAAGTTTTAGCTTGGTGAGCTGTGAGAGTATATCAATATTTACATAACTGCAGGAGGAGTAGCAGTGTCTTAGCAAGAACAGTAAAACATGTGAACTGTAGGCCCTGTTCTGTTGGCAGTGAGAGTTAACACTGGTACATAATACCATGGTGACAACTATTTAAAAATGACTTTGTTTTAGAGATGCCTGTTTCTGTCTACTGACTATAAAGTCTAGTTGATTTAGATTAATTTCCCAATTTTTAGTCAACTAAATGTCACCAAGATGAGCCCTATCTTTAGTGTAAATGATGCACAGTTTTAGGGAAAATTTAAAATATGAACTGCTAGAACTGAAACAGGAGGATTACTATATCCTGAGGTGCATTAAGCAGAGCTTAGCTACACTTGTCTGACTGGTAAGCGATTGTCTCACTGTACTCAACACTGGTTTGTCCTGCACCTGTGTGCAGTTTTGAGATCCACAATATAAGAAGGGTATAAAGTCACTAGACGGGCTGGAGGGCAGCAAACATGGTGAGGGGCCAGAGGGAATGATGTATGAGGAGTGGCTGAGGATGCTGGGTTAGAGAAGAGGAGACTGGTGGGAAAGATTTCTGTCTTCAACTACGCCATAAGGAGGAGTGGAGATCTCCACGTGCGAGTGGGGATGGAAGTGCTGATCTCCACTTTCTGCTATCCAGGAGAGGAGCCAAAGTAATGTCTTCCAGCTATGTCAGGAAAAGTTCAGATTGGATATTTGGAAAAAAAAATTCTTCACTGATCTGGTATTCAAGCATTGGAAAAAGCTCCCCAAGGAGCTGGTCACAGCTGCAGGCTTCTGATGTTCGAGAAGCACTTGGACAACACTCTTAGATACATGGTTTAACCCTTAGGTTGCCCTGTGTGGAGTCAGAAGTTGACACAATGATGCTTGTGGGTCCCTGCCAATCCAGGATATTCTATGATTTAATTAATTATACGGCATATGTAGATAGAAAGCATTAATATTTCATAATAGGAACCTATTATGCTATTAAATACTATGCCATGAAGTTGTCAAATTACGCAAGCAATACAAAAAACATTTTGCCATTCTAGAACAAGAAACTTAATGTTTGTTGATGTTTAAAATAACCCCTCTTTTATGGGAAATCATCTGAAAAATAGTTATTTGATTTGGAACAAGAACAAATTTTGAAATACCAGTTTTCAGCTAAATAAAAAGTAACACCTTGCACAGCTCCAGTGATAGCTGTGTGTGAAATAAAGGCTAAGTGTAGACATTTAAAAATGTGATTTTTGGCAGCAGAGCAAATGGTGTTTTGAAACGATTCCAGTTTTTAAAGGCTTTTTCATGATTACTGGCTACTAGAACATTTCTTAAGATATTTCAGAACTCAGTTACTTACATAACCTGAGTATTTAAAGAAAATTCTTTATAGCCATTCAAACAATCATTGTAGTAAACATGGAGGATATATCTAATTAATATACATAGGGAGAAGGTTGATGTTGCTATTATTTCTAAGAAAAGAAAATCCAGTGAAAAGGCAGGAACAAGTGAAAGAAACACTGGTGTGAGACAGTTGAACTGTTCTGAGAATATTCTGAATTCTCGATTTGTCAGCTTTAGAAGCTGACAGCTTTCACAGCTGTGGGAGATAAAGGTGAAGTAGAACCATATTTGCCTCCCAGATGAGTTCTCTGCATTTTAGGCCTTATGGAGACACAGTGAATTCTTCTAAGAGACTGACACACAAAAGTCCAACAGTGCTGCAGTGGTTAATGTGTTTTGTACTGACTGAAAAACTAAACTATGTTGAAATTCCTGTGAGAACAGATGTTTTATTTCAAGGTAGAGTAATTCACAGAAAAAAAAATATCAAAACTCTGCTGCTCAGAAACTAAAACACATCCACTGGTAAGTTTCATAAACCTCAACTAAAAAATGAAAAAAAAAAAAACAACCAACCAACCAAACCAAAACAAAAATAATAAAAAAAAAAACCTGGAATGAAGTCCTAGTAGATGCTCATGTCAACTTTAATTTAAATCATTTAATGAACAGATATAATTTGATTAGTGCCTTGGACTGTTCTCTTCTTACACTTCTTTCAGTAAACAGAGATTTTCTTTCGTGTTTTCATTTCTCCTTCACATTATTATGCAAGTGTACATTTATGCAAATAAATTATTTGTTAAAATAAATCAGATTTATTACCATATCCTTCAGATCCTTTCCCACTGGTACAGAATGCTCTCTTTGCACTGTGACTGTCTGTCATTTCACTCCATAGCAAGCCAGAGCAGAGAGCTCTACCACGCCAGAGAATTAGTAAAGACTAGGAGTCCATAGGAAGTTTGACTTTTGCATCACTGCCAAGATACATTATATTTAAACAATATCTTTCAGAAAAAGACACAAAATTTCATCCTTTGCTCTGAGAGGTGACAAAGTTTCTGAAAAGTATTCCGAAACAACTGCTTTAGTGCCTCTATTAGTGTTCTTTGACCTTTCTGGCAGAAATCCCTTTTCAAATGGTTTCAGGTTTTCCATTATACAAAGACAGCTTCCAGAGCTCCCCAAGTTCCTCATCCTTTAACCAGTCTTGCATCCTACAGGCATGACAGCCCAGTAATGTGTTTCAAAATGAAAATTTGTTTTTCAGCATGGGTAACAAATAAGCCTAGACTGTATTTTGTCGTATTTGTAATGAGTGTGTTGAAATTCATCTCTCATTTGCAATTCATAGTTAAGGCTACCCTGAGTCTTTTACATTATTTAGAAGGCTACGTTGCAAAAAAGAAAATGGAGCAATAATACTTCATGCTTCCCAAGGACCTAAATACAATTGTAAGCTCCTCCAACTGTTTGGTTTTTTTTGGTTTTTTGTTTTTTTTTTTTTTGAGGGAGGGGGTGGTTTAAATATTATTTACCTTTTCCTTGTGGGGGGCTTCCTGCTTTTGTATACTTTGATTATTTTGAGATTCTATTGCAATGAATTTTTTTTTTTTTTGGTGCTTCCTTTGTCCCTTTTGTCAATTTGTCTTGCTTGGGTTTTTTTTCTTAGTGTGCTTTATTCTTCTTTCTTATTCCAACTAATCTATAGAAGTTCCACTGAAATCTTAACAAAATGCTTAAGTTTTATGTCCAAGGATAAAATCATCCACAAATATTATCAATAAAAGAACAGTTAAAATACATATATGATGCAAAGGAGCATTTTAAAAACTTGGGAGACTCTAGGATCTTAAAAGAGTGATGTACCTGAAAATAAGATAAATTCACTTGTGAAAGGTCAGTACAAGAACTTCAAGAACCTGATCATTGAAAGCATGATCAACATGTCACAAGGAAGCAATTTGGGAGTTGTTAGAAAAGAGAAAATAATGTATAACAATTCTTTTTAACTGAAAACTGCTAAAAGTAGAGAATTAGAACTTGATGAAATGGAATTTTTATTTTTCAGTGGTCAGATTTGAAAACTCAGCTCTGTCTACAGCAATACTAAAATGTAATGTGATCAGAATCAAGATGAAACAATTTCACAAAAAAAGGAGAGGATAAATTTCTGATCGAGGGGCTAATCCAAGAAATATTTTTATAGTGATATAATTAACTGTTTAAAAAATGTTCTTTCTTCTCATTTCTGTTAATTTACAATTATGATCATAAAATATTTCATTCTAAGTTAAAAATCTTCATGAATTTTAAATATTTAAGTATATTTCAGAGTATCACCATAATGTTCTATTGGGTACTAAATGGTGGGCCTTTTTTTGTCTAAAAGAAAAACTGAAATAAAATATATATAACAGACTGAGCTAAAGGAATAGAAAAGCTCACCATTTTGACATAGTGTTCCCATCTAATCAAAGACTCCTATGGAGAATTTTCTAAAAAAAGTAATGTGTGTATAAATTTATATATTCACTCTCTGAATGTTTTTCTTCATCTTTTTGTGCCTCAAATTCCCACTGGCAAACTGAAAATTCCCTGTTTGTTCTGTTTTTTGTTTTCTGTCGTAAGACAAATCCTGTACATCACCTCCTTAAAATACCAATGGTATCAATACTTCAGTGACTTAGAATGGTTGGATTAATTATTGAAAAAAGTTAATAAAACAATACCAACAGAATATTAACTCATCTATGTATTGAAAGATTAAAATGAAACAAAAAAAGAAAACAGTGTAGATATGTAGATAGTCAAAATCAGGGTTAGATTCTTTGCAATATAGACACACACCAGAATAAGGATTCAAGCCACATATTATACTTGTTTTCCTATACTCTAACCAACAGGAAAATAGGACAAACTGGTGAGTGACTATGAGAATCAGAAAAGTTGAGTTTCTCTTGAATATCAGATGATCAATATGAGTGCCAATCAACAATGTCTAATGCATATCACCAAACGAAGCTTGGTCATAAGTCAATTTAACAGCAAGGTAGAACCACTGATTTTTTCATCCTTGATTCTTCCCCTATGTTCCCCCATGTTCCTTTTGTTTCTGTAGCTATCAGATATTTCCAGTGAAAACTGTCTGAAATTCTACTTCTAGTCATTCTGAGTTTTTGGTTTCCTTTTCTGTGTAGCTTGTATTGATTCGCATTTGAGCATTTTTCAGGTGTTATTAGCTTCCCCCAAATTTGATCGAGTTCCTTCTTGGTCCTTAATTCGCGTTTCATTAATTCTTTCATTTCCTTTGCCCTTTCTTTCCTTACACAGTTAGTTAATACCATCTCGCCCTTTTAACAGATCCTTTTTTGAAACAGTTCTGTACAAATTCTTCTTGTGTTTGTCACAATGGCTGTCATTGCTTGTGCAGCAGACCTTCACTGCATTCAGAACAGGGCATTTGATCCGAACAAAAGGCACAAGGGTAAAAGTAAGTTTGGATAGTGGTATGTATGCGAATTGCCAATTCTAACACATTCAGAATCACTTAAAAGATGGCTGCACTTTGTTAGAAAGTTCATATTCCTTGGCACATTCTCCTGTACCATTTGCTGCCTTGGCAGAGTCTTAGCTCAGAGCTTTCTGCATTACCTGCTGATGCTGCAGGCTCTTTTTACTCAGAAAAGTGGTCTGACCTCCTTAGTAAACATCAGATATGAGGAATTATGAGCATCCCTGAACAAAAATTGTTATTTTTGAGATGTATATGAAGTATTAATTAGATAAATGTGTCACATGGGATGACTTTTTTTTTTTTTTTTTTGGCGGCACTTAAACCCAAAAAGATACCAGAATTTATCTTAATTTTGAATCCATTTAAATTTTAAAAATTCAGAGCAAACAATTTATTTTACTACAAAACCTACATTGACATGGCTGGCATATTAAGCTGTCATTGCACCTTTGGGTCAAAATTAGCTGCCTTTTAGATGACTACAGCCTGTTCATCCCTTTAAAACCTCAAACAGCTGCAGGACACATTCAAGCAAATTTGCCAGGCTTTAAACTTTCTATCAAAATGCATCTGCCTTTGCTGGTAAAATAAACTGTTGACTGCACAGTATTTGAAGTACTTGGCTTGAAGTACCTCCCCAGACTTTAAATATCAGTCTGCCTGAAACACCACTGAGATTATCTCAACTACAGCCTTTTCCCTTAGCAATGTGCTTCTTTCTCGGCAATATGTTTCTAATTTATCCTTGCCGCATTCAAAAGAATTGCTACACTGCTTGATACAAATTTGCCCCAGCTCCTCCCTTCTAGTTTTGAAGTCATCACTATCACTCATCTCAGTTCTCGGTTTTGAACAGTAGTTCAGTTTGTTTTGTGGACATCTGCTTTTGCACTCTCCTGTTAGAATTTAATGGTGACATGCTTCACCAATCATCTTCACTCATTTTTTTTTAGAACAGATAGTTTCACTTTGGGAAAAAAAAAAAAAAGAAAAGATTTTAAAGCACAATTTTTGTCTCCTGAGATAACTCAGATGTCTTATTTACTCTTCCACAGTTCCAACACCTCATCCTCCCTACAGAGACAGACTTGGGACTGTGGTTGTTATGAATGTCCCAGCCCTACCAGACTCATGTTGTCTTCATACCCACATGGAAAGAAAAGCAAAACTTATCTATCTACACTGCTACTCATTCTAAGAACCTGTTTAATGATTTTGCACACAAGAAACCACTGAGGAACAAAGATCACAAGGTATATAAGCAGATTTTTTTCATAATGAGGTCCAAAAACATGAGTAATTGTCACTAGAGTAAGGATTTAGGGACCAAAGGAATCAAAGGCTTAATTTTAAATTTTAATACTCTGGAAATATTCAAATATATCTATCAGTGTTAAGTGATGATGAAGTTCTTGCTAGCGACACAAGCTGAGCACATGAACAGGAAACTTAACAGAAGCTAGAATGTGAATTTAAAAGAAATAATTTTATCTGGCTAGGGAATACTGTTATTGAACAATAAGTCTAAGGTATCTTGCCTTGCAAAAAAGAAAAGCTGAATGGAATAACAGAGGAATTACCTCCTACTGTCGAAATTGAGTACAGCAAATTTGGTGAACCTGGGCATTTGTACTTAATCCTGAAAAAGATGGTGCTCTGTCCTAGACCAGAATCACAGCTTGTATCTGGAATCACAACTGAGCACTGGATGAAGCAGCCACAGACAGGGATACTACACATAAAACACAGGGTAATATCTACTCCTCACATATTGTAAATATCAGTATTAATAAACATTTTATATCTAAAAGTTAACATGCATCTCTTTCAGGTCTTAATAATTTCAGATTATCATTACATAAAGCAGACTGACAATGTAACACCCTGAAAGGCTGAAATTTTGCTTCAGTCTAAAATTCTTTGAGATAATACACACTTTTTGCAGCTGCTAGCACTTGAAAGATGTTTTTTACTTACTTCCTCTCTTTTCTTTTGCTTTTAATAACAAGCTAGAGACAGACCAATTTCTACACAATATATAACTCAGAACATATTGTGACTATCAATGATTTTTTTCCTAAGAATGTATTTTTCCACCCTGATTGGAACATATAATGCACAGTTTATTCATCACAATAATTTCTTACAAGCTGTTTTTTTCTTTTTGGTTGTTGTTTTTTGGTTGTTGTTGGGTTTTTTTGTGTGTGTGTTGTTTTTTTTTTTTTATTCTGTTTAAGTAACTGTGCAAGCAGCAAAACTTCATCTTTTCTTCTTCAAAAAGGGGACACCCCATTACTGTCTGATGGCTCGTGTTATGAAATATTTATCACAAAGCAGTCAATAATGAGGGAGAGAATATCTGTTTTCTTGCAATTAGATTTTGTGGTATTTTTAGGCTAAAACCAAAGAGAAAAAAACTATTATATTATGAATCTTCTAAGTAATGCAGGGCAACAAAACTCAGCATATTAGTCCTATTACACTTTTCATGCTTCTTTGAAGCATTCATTACATGTGTGTGGATCTGCTGGTACTCACTTTGAATTTACCAACTTTTTGACTGAAGCCCATATCATTCAATGTTAAGTATCATTGCCAAGAAGTGGAATTGTTTAGCTGTGTTTGTTATGATTATCTAATAGTAGTTGCATGCAGCCATAAATGTGTAGTTTTGCAAAATCCTGTGCCCACCAAAGTGTTTTCCAGGCACATAATTTCAACTTAGTTTGACAAATTTATATTAGTTACACATGTCCAAAGCTCATGGAAGAGAAATAAATTGCAATTATCTAAAATCTACTATGGTGAAATACATAAAATCTACTATGTTGAATGTGGTTTCTAAGTTATCATTTAAGTTAAACAAAAGTCTTCTAATATCTTAAATTACGAATTTCTAGGTATGTCTATGAGAGGGAATGTGAATCAAGATTTTCAGCTCTTATTTCCAAAAATGCAAGGATCCTAAATCTTTGAAGTTCCCTAGGTCTCAGGCAGCTCTTCAAGCAACTTTCTACCATGATGCATTCTGTTTCATTATGTGTATATATTTACCCACAAGCATATTTAAACTTTTAAGTAGGTATAACAATAACTTATAATGATTTTGGAACCTGTACTAAATACCCTCCTGTCTATTCATAGAGGGCTACCATATAATTTCAGATTTTCTAACACAGATATTTTAGTTTTTTACCTCATGTTGCCAAATTAACAGACAAGTAATCATGACTGATGACAACTGAATAAGTGACACATTTAGTCATATTAGGATGCAAACTTCTCTAAGATAGCCCTCACTTAAGCATGGAATGTAATCTAAAGGAATTCTCTGATACAATGACATCATTGTATTTAGAAATTTTGTTGAAAGAATGAATTAAGGATTGCATTTAAATACAATATTACAGTACTGTGAAAAAAAAAAGTTCTGCAGAGTGAGACTTTTTGATGTCTATGAACAACCTTGTCATTGCTGCTGTTTTCAGAATTTTGCTTTTTGGGATACTAAAAGAAGTGTTCATTTGGCTTTTTCCTTCTGTATGGGGTTGGAGGAGCATAGAAAATGTAAAATTTCTTACAGAACTGAAATCCTTATTCAAGTGTCATGTGTTCACTGTACTCTTAGACACTCTTAAAAATTTGTTTCAGGGAACACTATGTTAATTTCTTAAAACTTTAATCCTGCCAAGTTTTTCAGAACAATCTGTGACAAGCTGAATCACAGTATAATAGAATAATTTAGGTTAGCAACAGCTCCTTTAGGTCATATGGTCCAACCTCATTCTCAAAGCAGCCTGGCTTCAAAGTTAGAGTGGGTTGTTCAGTCTTTACTGGCTTGGTTTTGAACATCACCAGGGTGGAAATTCACACAGCCTTTTGGGTAACCATTCCCAAAGTTTTTATCATCCTTTAACTGAGGTGAGCTAGTGCTGTTCCAGACAGGGGTTTCTTGCTACCCCTCTACTTGCACAAAAGTACATTTATGTACTCTATTAATGACTTTTTTTCTCCTCCTAATAGCTTGTTTTTCTCACTTGATTTATTTGTCTTAAACTCATATTATATGCCTCCCAAAAACCATATTGCCACTCTAATGGCCTCTGTAACCCTAAATCGATTTTTTCTTCAAGCACTTTCACAGCTTTTTCACATACACAACCTTTTGCATTCGGAAATATGTCTCAAAAAAAAGTTTCTTATGCACCATTTTGTTATTCTCTTTCTGAAGGGGTAGCATCTGCGGCAAAATTCATAATTCTAAGAGCTTTTTTCATTTTGCTGAACACAACCACTTCATGTTTTCATATGCCAGAAGTGATCCATCATATTTCTTTACTATTTCTTTACTTGAATTGTCTCACAGAAGAATCATTAATTTTCAAGTGCATAATAAACAACAGTCTGGTCTTTTAACCCTTGAAGATAAAACCAACAATAAGAAAATGCATTAATTCTTATTCTATTTTGTGCTTCCATCTTTAATGGGCAGTAGTACAAAATTAAAGCTGGAAAAGAAATATCTGTTTACCTCTCCCAGTGCTTGAAAATCAGGTTGGCAATACAGTTTTAAAGTAAAATAAGGAACACTTTGTACTAGGACAGCAGTTTTAGTAGCAGCTGCAGATAAGTTTTCCTGCTTTTAGCAGCCAAGCAGCTAGACATGAACAACCAGACAGGAATATGTGAATAACTGATTATTGATTGACGACTTGACTGGAAAATCATTGGACTGATTTTATTTCCTCAAATTCTTCTTTCCAGAATGAGCCCCGCCAAAGATTTCATCTGTTTGATGTGAAACATTCACCTTCACACAAAACAGAACAGTTACTTTGGAAGAATGAGAAAGAAGATTATGCAAATGCATAAAATAATGTATATTTTGGAGGAATATTTTTCGTATCTCCTTATGTCAAGATATCCAACAATTGGCTTCTGTTTTACTCTCACATGGCTGTTTGTCAAAACCAGATATATATACGTACATTAAAATGAAGATTCACATCTAACAACTAACCAGCATAAGAATGTTCCACATATACTCTATGCCTGCCAAAGTACAAGAACTCTCACTTTGACCTGATTGTATTTCTAAATTTCATGCTACATATGACAGGAAGAAGCTTCAAGACTACAAAATTCCCTAATAGGCTTCAAGTTTAGAAAAGAATGTCTTTTCTCGTGCTTTTATGTTTAATGATTTCATTTATATTACTAATATTGTGCTATGATGCTTAGGTAGGCAAAGAATTTTCTTTTGGTTTTCTTGCCCCTGAGTGAAAAAATTTAGTATGTTACTGGAGAAGAGTAGGAACCATGCCCTGAAAATGAGGACATGGTAAATGAAAGAACAGTTCATAGTATTTCTATAAAAATTTTAAAATGGACATGACTTCATGGCTGCCACCTGCAGTTATACCAGGACACTCATCTAAAATAATTAATCCATAAAAATTAATCTGTAGCAAGAGGCATACAGACAAAATTATCAAAATGTCCAAAGATGAAAAATCCTTTACAGAGACTAAACTGGAAGCACTGTAAAAAATAAAATATTAATATTTGAAATCTGTTGATTATTTAATTTTTGAGAAGTTCCTTTAATACAACTCAAGCCAAGAATGCAAAGAATTACTGATTTCTAAAAGTATTGACAAGAATTTTTCTGTGTCTTTATACTTCACTATTACTAAAGTTGTGGAGTACAACCACACACTTTGGCTTACAGTATCTTAGAGATTGTACTTCATGCTTTCAAAAGAGGCAAGATACATTCTTTTGTTTTTCTTTCCTCTGAAAATTGCATCTAATACTAAAAAAATCCCCAACCAAATGCAATGAAAAACCACAGCAAAACTCAACCCATCACGTATGCTTCACAGGGCCTTTATACAAAACAAATTTGTTTTCTGATGACTCTTTTTGCTGTGGTGATTTTACAGTAGTTACCATAACAGATTTCCTGATCTGAACAAAGCTCTTTTATTCATCCCAAATCTGCTCTCTCTCCCTCCCACCCAGCTGAATGATGCAGAATTGTCACTTTCAGCCATGAGAAAGAGAAGTGCAAGCAGAATGTTGTATAATTTGTTGATTCTGGCTTCTGCTGTCTTCTTGCAGCTGCTATGGTCTGAAGCGTTAGATGCTTGCTTGAGCTGGGTTTCAGATTAATATTTGCTTGCTTGTAATTTAACAACAATGAAGCTTTTAAAAAAAGTTTGTCAATGATGTATGACTTCAGGAGTGAATGCACTGGAATAATTAACAAAAAAGCAAGATGGTTTAAGAGTTAGACATAAGAACCAGAGACAAATAACATGTTTCAATATAGGCTATAAAATATTAACCAGGATATTATAACTCTACATTGACTAGACAAAACAGAAGTTAATTAAAGATGATAAGCTCTTTCTTGCTATCAGACTAGTAAGCAATTTAAAGAATGTCTAATGCATTACTTGAGAAGGAAAACCTATGTTTTCAGAAATTTTCTGTATTCACTCTATTCTTCTTCAGTTAGGAACAGCTGGCTATTTAGCATCATTAAAGGAAGAGAAGAATTAAATAATTGAGAACTTTTGGTAAGTTTCATCTACCAAGTTTTTTGCTTCTATGAGAAATTACTGAGACAGTTTCTGCTTCAGTCATTGCTACATCACACTATGACAGTGAACCTGTAAGTTTTAACCCTAAAAACCAAAGACTAATCAGTAGCTTCTGTCAGATTTATTTCTTTAAATCTATGCATAATAAAAAGACTGTGATTACAGTCTACCTCTCCTTATATTGTAACCCCTAAAATTATAGGACTTGACTAATAGTGATCCTGCACTGTTATTTTACATCACCAGTTAAGAAATAACCATATTAAAAATGAAATATTATAGCAGCATTTGCCAAAAGTGTGTCTGTGGTATCTCTCCTGCATCCAAAGTTTTGCAAAAAAGCCATGGTTTAGATGGAGTGTGATCTTGAAAGATTTAACACATGACTTCACATTACAGGCAGGCAGGAAGTATACTCCAGGTCTTTAAATTATGTAAATGAGATCAGGTCTCTTAGGACACCCTTCTTTATATTGACTACTGGCAGCACACACACGTAATAGGTAAACAGAAAAGCAGCTTTATGTGGTGTGGCATCCATCTCCCATTAATTTTTATATCAGCAGTTGTCCTGGATTTGGTTGTGATAGAGCCAATTTTCTTTACAGTAGTTACTATGGTATTGTTTTAGTTTTCCAGTGAAAACTTGTTGCTAATACAGAGATATTTTTGTTTTAGCTTGGTACCTTTGAGTTGGGAATGGCAATGAAAGACAACATTGACTCCAATGCATTTCAGAAGGCATGAAGTGAGATTTATTAGAAACTACACACTTTTATGGACAGGATCGTTCACCTAGGACCTGATTGGTCCTCAGCAACACCCCTCACACCTTTGGTTAATCAGGAACAACACCTTCTTGTGAACATCTTACCATAAACATCACGTAGCACACACTCAGCATGTTCACAGCTGCAGAGATTAAGAATTGTTTTAATTCTTTCTCTGACCTTTCTCACAACTTCTCCAGGACAAAACCTGGGAAAGTTATCTGTATCTCTCTGTGACCAGAGTCATCACCCACAATAGCTGAGCAGTGCTTATCCAGAGCCAAGGGGTGTTCTGCTTCATGCCCCACCCAACCAGAGAGTAGGCTGGTGTACAAAAGAACTTGGGAAGGGGCACAGTCAGGGCAACCAACCCCAGCTGACCAAATGTATATTCCATACGGTGTGGTGCCACATTCCGATAAAGCTGGGGGAAGGAGAAAGCAAAGGAGTATATCTGAAATTATGGCGTTTGTCTTCTCAAGTACCCATTGTGTGTGATGGAGCCCTGCTTTCCTAGAGATGGCTGAACACCTGCCTGCCTGTGGGAAGCTGTGAATAAATTATTGGTTTTTCTTCGCTTGAACATGCAACTTTTGCTTTACCTATTGAACTGCCTTTATCTCAACCCATGGATTTTCCCACTTTTACCCCTCTCTTTCTCTTCCCCATCCCACTGCAGGGAGAGTGAGCAAGCAACTGTATGGGAATGAGTTGCTGGCTGGGGCTGAACCATGACAGCAGTGTAGATGTCTAAAATTACCCTAGTTCCTATTCTCCAGAGAAAGAGACATTTCTAGCAAACAATTCCTCTGACCTAATTTAGACTGTTACAGTAGAATGAGTTAAATTTTTCTGCATGTTTTTTTTCACTTTATTGATTATAAAGTGATGTCAGAAATATTGGCTCATATATAAACTGCATAATAAACATCTAGAGGAGGAATAAATTAACCCCACTGACTTACAAATTTAAGAAACAAAATTGCACATAAAGCATATCCAAATAATCATTCAACTTAAAATTTCATTTCCAGACACTGCTCTTTGCTCTACACAATTATCCTGAGTTGTACTGGCAGTGTTAGATTTGGAGACTTGGGGTTCAAAGCAACTTATTTAGCTCTGAATGCCCTCCACCTCTCTCTACTTACACACAAACTCTTTATTAAAACAAACAAACAAACAAAAAAAAAAAACCAACAAAAAAAAACCAACCCTAAACCAAAACAGATACACAAAATTTAAAAAAAACTACCAAGGCTTCTTTTTGTTGTGACTTTTGTATACTTAAAGATTGTTTCCCCCTCTTTCCTGATAAGAAACACAAGGGCAAATTTCCTTATCCTCCTAAATTGTCAGCAAGGGAGGCATCTGTATTATAAAATTAAATGAATTTTTTTTCCTGCAATCATTTTCCCTTACTTTACAGTTACTCATCTGGCTAACCCCTAGTCTAATCAGGACTGTTTTTTTCATATTTGAAGTTCCCTATAAGTCTAAAGAAAGTTTATATTGCTACCTTTTAATATACAGAATTTATAATAATTTGGCTTTAAACTCACTGCTTCTTCAACAACAAAATGAAGTTTTATCTCTCATGTTCCTACGACCACCTGACATTCAGGTCACAAATTCTACGACCTTCTCAAAAGGAAGGAGCCTAGTCTAATACATCTCACATCACCTATAAGAAATGGATTCCATATTATTTTTCATATCTGCAGTACAGTCAAACATGTAAGCCTTCTGAGAACAACTATGCTTGTGGGAAGAGCTTTGTACTTGTAGCATCCTTGAGCAGTGTATCAGAGTTTCACATGACCTGGTGTGAGTTTCAGCACTGAGCACTGGCACAGATTTCTCAGAGAGGTTGTGCAGTCTCCATCCTTGGAGATTTTCAAAAGCTGCCTGGGTGTAGTCTGAGGCCACTGGCTCTGGATGGCCTTGCTTGAGTAGGGGGTTTGGACAAGATGAGCTGCAAAGGTTCTTTCCAACCTTAAGCATTCAGTTCTTTAGTGATTTTTTTTTTCTTTAAATTTAGCCTATGTGAGGAAAAAAAGGCAATTTTTATATAGTCAGACTGTTGATTCATACAGAACTTAATTTTTACCAGCCATGGATCATGGGAAGATAAATGTTCAAGGAATGGAGAAGCAAAGTGAAAAAAATGAAACTGAAGTCGAAAAGACTTATCTAGAAGTCAAATTATAAGATGGGAAGGACACAAACAGATTAAGCAATTATTACTTACTGCACCCATTTACTTTATTCATCACAGCTTTAGGATTGCCATGGAGTTATTAGTGATTATGTTACAAAGACACATTGCTGAAGGTTGGTGAATAGCTATAATATAATCCAAAGCATCAAAATAACTTATCAGGACACAGCTTTTAAGTGTCAATCATGTCCTAAAGTGGATTACTGTAGCACAATTATGATTCATTAATTTTGAATTTAAAGATGCAGATGTGAATAGTTTAATAGGGTTTGTGCATACCTCCTTCTGCTGTGGAAGATAAACCCAAAAACAGATAGGGGAGAAGTTGAAAATTGAATTTCTACTTCATTTTGAATAAAATGTTCTTCTTCCCCATTCTTCTTTTGTGCCTTTTTGTTCAATCCTCATATGAATCTGTATGTTCAGTGAGAGATAAGAAACTCCAACAGCTCACATAATGCCCACATGTTGTGTAACTGAACTCTTTTTTACTTGCTCAGGACTCTGACTTCTTTCTTTTTTTCCAATTTGTGAACTTTAAAATCCTCCCAAACAATGGATTTGCTAGGGATCAATTATTACTTTTATTTCTATTTATTGTAAAAAAAAAAAATTAAGTGAGCAGTACCTCTTCCAAAAAGTTAATTTAATGTTAAAAAAAACCATGAAGAAATGCTAACCTCATTCTTTACTGGTAAAATATACTTTTGTGATTTGCCTTTCACTCATTTTGTCCATCCCTATGGTCCACCTAAATGCTGATGTGTCTCTGTACAGTTCTTCATCTTATTAAAAAAGAAAACCTAATAGGGCTATTTTTCCATTCATGTGGATACTGTTCATCAGCAGCTGTTTTGAAACTATCCTTGATAGTCTCAAATATCTCAGAAGAGGAGCTCTCTGTGAAGGCTAGTATTCTCCCAAGCACTGGTGAAGGTATACCCAAAACCTGAAAACTTTTCTTGTCAGGATAGGAAAGCCAAAACATGAGAGAATGGCAGACTTTTCCGATAGTCACCATGTAGACAGAACAACAAAGTTTTTATTTCTTTGCCTATGTCTTATAGAACTCTTTTTAGACAGTTGTAGGTTTTTGGAGGTCATCAATAAGTATTTCAGTTTACCTTTTAGTTTTACCCTTATCTGGTATGGCATGATTTGAGATAGCTGGATGACTCCAAGACAGTCTTTATCCAGGATAGTTTTTTAACCACACTGACAGAAACTGGGGCTGTGGGAAAATTAGCAAGTGTCCTAGTTCTTCCAGCAAAATCACAGCTCTATCTGAAATGTGACTGAGTCCATTGCCGTTGAGCTACACAAGCTGGAAAGTGAACTATCACTGCAAGGGTTTGAGATGCAGAGCGGTCTGCCACAGATTTTAAAGGCTGTCCCTCATGCAGGTACACGAAGGCAGCAGGGTAACAGGGAGTCTATTGCATTTTATAAGTACTGTATTAAACAGGGTATTTCTTTACACAGTGTATTTGCTGATGATCGTCTGTTTTGCTGACTGGCTCATTCATTATACCCTAAAGAGCCATTTCAGAATGACTATTCAGAGAGGATCCAATACTACATCTAAGGAAATCAATTAAAAGCAGACACCTGCTGGCTGGAATTGGGGTAAAAACAGAATGGAAGAAAGGTAACATCAATGGGCATTAAGAAGACCTGTCTAAATTCTGAATACTAGAGGCAGTTGTATAGAAACCATCTTTCAAGAAGAGACAAGGTCAAACACCGAAACTGTTCTAAGATTAGAAAGTAGCAGAAAATAAATCAATGTTATTTATTCAATAAGGTACCAGCTCCTTAGGATATTCTTAACACAGATTACTTGACATCCTCCTATTTCTCTTCCTCTTTCACTTTCTATTTATTGTGAAATGACCATCTTCATTAATCTAATGCAAATGTAAAACTAGCAATACCACTTTAAATTAAAAATAAGGTAAAATATTCATGAGCAGTTGATTTAGCCTACAGAAGCTGTTTATGACTTCTGTGGATAAACTGTTTTTGTATATCACACAGAGAGACTTGTTTGAAATAGATAGTCTGGATAAAATATTTTTATCCTTGTGAATGAATTTAGCCACAGATGTTATGGCAGATTTTGTTATAATCAGAGCTTCATTTAGAGAAGGCTTTGTTTTGGTTTTATTTTCTTTTGTTTTGTTTTTAAAAAGTAGCACTTATTTTTTAAATAAAATCTCAAATATATATATATATGTAAATTTATTTTCTATCTGATGCTGCCTTGGATGTAGGCATTTGAGCTATTGTACAATATAAAGAAAATATAATTCCCTTCTTTGTACTAAAGTACAAAAACCGTACAAAACAAACACGGTGATATTACTCCCTATAACATGAAATTATATCTTTCCTGGTAAAACAGCATGTTATTGTACATTGTATATTTATTCTGGTAAGCAAAAAACTGAATGCAGAATTTATTTGTGACTTTTAATAAAAAATTCACTCATCACTTCTATACAAGCAAGACCATATTGAGTCACTTTGTGTGATAATATTCAGCTCAGAAAGACCTTTGAATGACTATCCAACATGTTTAAATGAAAATTAATTGATTGGCAAACTGCTGATAATGAGGGAGTGTTAAAAATAAAGTTGATGAAGACAACAGATCAAGTTCTTAGTTATAAACTATGTAATATTTTTATCTCAAAATCATATGAAATTGATAGCTAAATGAATATTTAAACACACAAGAAGAAAAAATGCGTAACCAGTGGTCCAAAAATTAATACCTTAGGAGTCCTTGCATATTGTAACACTCCCAGCCATAGTGCCTGAAAGCATCTGCTTTTGCTTGGCTTTGCTCTTCACAGTTCAGCACAAGAATGACCACAGCTAATGACCACTCCCTAATGGGAGTTAAAAGCCAGCAGAGGGAATGGAATGGACTCTATCTGCTGTTTTAAATGAGCACATTGTGATAATCCTGATAAAAGAAATAGCATGCAAAAGCAGTAACTTTTGCTGTAAGCTGTGACATGTACTAATTTTAAGACAGCTATGCAGTTATAAGGCACAGGGTAACAAGAGAATTATGAGAGCAATGATGCTGACATGTGAGACCAAATACTTTTTAACATCACTCATGTGTCAAAACTCTTATGTTTTCTGAACATGTATGTGAACAGAGTTTGAAAATAGAGTAATATTGCCTTGGAAACCAACAAATACAGGCAAAGTTGAAATAGAAATAAAAATAAAAAAAAACCACTTTTACTAAAGCAGGAACCATCAGGGTTTGTTGTCTGAACAATACCTCGGCATCCCTTTTTATTTCAAATTATTGTTGAGTGGAAAAATAGAGTTGTATAGAGCATGAATATTGACTGCAAAATGCTTTCTGAATTTCATACTTAGAAATGCAACAGCTTAAGAATAACAAGCTAGTTCATTTAACTCTGGCTACAGGGGCTTTGGTATATGGCCCATTATCTCTCGGTGCCTTGTATGACACCGCATCCACATGAAAAAAGAAATCAAAGAAAAGAAATTAAGAAATTACAGCCACATGAAAAAAGAAATTAAAGTGCTCAGCAGAGCAATTCACATCTAACATGGTAAATGGAAATCAATGGATACACCAGTGATTAAAATGTCAGCTTAACCCGCTCAAATTTGGAGAACACATGTTTGTGACAGTTAAGATTCCAGCCAAAACTTTATAGAAAAGGTCAGGTAGTAAAAAAGTACAGAACTTTTTATACCTGTCAAAATGTAGACAGAACAGAAGCATCTCATACCAGAATGAAACATGACATTTTGCACTGTTGCAAACAAATGATGCATGAAACATGCATTTTGAAATGTTTCCTCATTTCCCAATGTTGTATCTCAATGAGTGATATCCATGAGTCGCTCAAGTGGGAAGTACTAAAGACTACTTACATGGACTGGTCTAAAGAAAGGTAACAAAAGTTAACACCCCAAGAAAATTATTGCCTTTTGTCATGGTAGCTGATCAGTATAGAATCTATATAGAATAGATCTCAGTAATCCAGCAATGTTACATGAAAACCTCTCTCTTGCTTGATTTGCAAGAGAAATAAGGATTTTTTTCCCATTGTTACTGTATTTTATTTGACTGAACTAATTATCTGAGTTATTTCGAACAATATGAATGTATTTCATGCATAATAACTGTGTTTCTGTTAAAAAATGTGATGCGTTAAATGGAATTAATTAAATCCAACTGTAAATTTCTGCTATCTGAAACAATTCACTCATAGGCAATGAGAAGGTGTCACTAATGTCTGAAAATAGATACAGAGTCTGTCTCTATTAACTTTTTTTTTTAAAGGAAGAGAAATTAAAAGTCAGAATGATCTGCATTTTGGATTAGGACGTGTGATTTTCTGAAATCGTCTATATAAATTAATAACAATCTGATTTTTTAGTTATATTTCTTGAGCTGATTCTTAGAAGAAAAACCTTGAAATTTGAGCATTAACAAAATTTTTTTTTCCCTTTATTGATGGTTTCTTACTTTTTCTGACATTGAGTATTTTTGAGGTTTGAGTATACTTTTGAAAAACCTTTTCCTACCATTTGTTTGAAAAAAAGCCTTTAAAATATTATTTCAGGTCATTGTGTTGACTGTACAGTTGCAAATAAACAGCAGAATACTTGTGTTCTGCCTTCAGAGTAGATGTTGTTTTGTTAATATATATAATCTGATTGTTTGGTATATTGCTCCTTTCCTTGGTGAAACTTTTTTGTTTATTTTCTTGTCTCTCTTTGTGTGGTTCCAAATCACATATTTTCTGAAAACACATGTAAGCCTAGCTAGAAAGGAGTGTGTTAGCCAAAATTCCTTTTGATTTTGGTAATATATATTTGTTGTTTCAGATGAAAATGTTCCAACTTTTTTTGAACACTACTTTTTTTTTTTGTAGATATCTACTTTCTTTGACAAATATTTGCTGCTTGGTTGGACACTGACAAGTAACCCAGTGCTCTACTTGGGAATTTATTTGCATATTTTAATTACATACACAATAATACACAAATAGTTTTATAGAAGAGATAGAGCTCTTAGATCTAGTGGTTTTAGAAGTAAACAAATTATCTGTTCCTTTTACCAGAGCAATTAACCCCTTCATTAAATTTTGTTCATTGCAATTACTTTTTTTTTTTCTGAAATTGTCACTATGCAATTGGGAAATTAGCTTAAGGGCAGCAACTTGGAAAATTGGGTCATAAGAGTATGGAGTATGACAACATAATTAGTGAATGACAAGGAAGGGTATTTAATAAGATAGCAGCAAAACAGATCAAATTCTAAAGAGGCTGGACTGTAAGACTAAAAGTATTTGTACAAAAAATGGATGAGAACTGGTGTAGTGAGTGAGAAGATAGATAATGTAAACAGGCTGAGGATTACAGGTAATGGTTGCAATGGCTGCATTTTTCTTCCTCTTGTTCATAGTGAAAATTCCAAGATCAAGTGAGTGATTACAACGATCAAGAGCAAAGATATGATAAAGTGGTCTGAATAACATAATTTAGATATAAAAAAGGGATTTCTAATCTGGGATGAATTTGGAAATAGTTGGAGGAGTGTGCATGCATGGGATATCTTAATTACTAATTCTAACAATCTAAATTTAAAATATTTATCAGTTCAATCTAATTCAACTAAAGAAAATGTTCAGACTTTCTCTGGAACAAAACCGAAAAAATCTGCCAGGAATCAACATTATATTGTTGTTTACATAAATTCTTTCAGTGTGCCAATTGATACTGCTCAGGTGTATTAGTAAACAATTTATAAGGCTCTCATACAACATATCTATGCATGAAGAGGTCACACAGGTAATTAAATTAATATCACCTTATTTTAAACATCTTCAAATTAGGCATATCTGCTGTTCATCTAAATTTCCTCCACAGACATTAAAGAGAGCAGCATTTCCAGAGATATATTTATCATGGTTCTAATAGATACCTGCTTAAAAATGAATTTTTCGCTCTCTGGATGTCTCACTTCTTTCTTTCCACTGATTACTTGGACGGTATAAACATCTGACTTGGAATACATACCCAACTTGTAAATGAGTTAAGTGAGATGAAATGGATGTCATTCACAGTCTCTTGTCCCATTGTGAGCTGAATTTCTCCATGAATTGTTCTAATTTACATTATACTACTCAAGCTTTTACTGTTAGTTAAAAGACTGTTTCGAAAATTCCATGTGGAAACTTTATTTCTTTGTTGCTTTTACCATGAAAATGTTCTTTATTGTTTCTTTAATTAGATATTGTTACTAAAAGGGAAATGGTTTGACCTTTCTAAACACAAAACCAGCCAAAATAATACAGATTGAGCAGAAGAAGCAAAAAAAACATGTCAGCTAGAATGAGGAGAGAATTTTCCTTTATTATAAACTTCAGTTAGAATGAGGAGAGAGTTTTCCTTTATTATAAACTCTTGAGGCACTTCAGTTCAGGAGTAATGGTAAATACTTATAACTAGTATGTATAGTGTGTGTGTAATTAATACCACAAATAACAAAATTACTTTAAATCTCACAAATAGACACAAGCACACATTAATACGAATATGGAATCTTCCTCCTACACCTCACTTTAAAGTTTTTACTCAAAATTATAGTAACAAAATAAACACCTTAGGTTTCAGAAGTACAGATTTCAGCTCCTAGGAGAGTTATTGCTCAGGGATCTGTTAGGACTCCTGTGGGAGTCTTCCGTGGTGGGCAAAGGTGCTTAGAAATTTTCAGAGACAGCCTGCTAAAATCTGTCCATCCCCCTAATTTGGAGTGGGGAAAGCAAAAGGTAAAGAAAAAAGGAGCAGGTCTAGAAAGAAATAAACTCGCCTTCTTGTTAAACAGATAGCATGCAAACAGCTCAATTACAAAAAAAGAGATGTGATAGATGGGAAAGTGGGCGCATGCCTAAAGAGGAATACAAAATGTATTGAGCTTGCAGAGTTGAAGTTAGGAAGGGAAAAGTTGATCTGGAGCTCAAACTAGAAAGAGAGACTTCTATAGGTTGGTTAGTACTGAGAGGAAGCACAAGGAAGACACAGACTGCTGCTGAATGGAGGTGGCAACTTACAAATGACACAGAAAAGAAGTACTTGGTCATATTTTCATCTCAATCTTTAAGGTTGATGTCAGCTCTCAAGTCTCCATTCCAAGAGGAAGTGGTGAGTCACTGTCAGCAAGGGAGGATTGAGCTAGGGACCATCTGTAGGAATTGTACAGGAAGAAGTTTTTAGGACCCGATGGAATGAATCTAAAGACATCAGAAGATGCTACTGCAAACCTCCTCTGCCATTTTTAGAAGGTCATGGAAATTGAAGAAGAACACAGATGAAAAAATAGTCAAATATGTCCATCAACAACTGGGAAAAAGAAAAAAAAATCTGGTAAAAAATACTGACCACCAGATAGCCATTCCTGGGAATATAATAGAACTAATCCACGTGGAAAATTTGTCCACAAAAATGAAAGACAAGAGGATTAGAAAGAGCCAACACAGGCTTGCAAAGATTAAATTTTGCAGAGCCAGTCCTACTGCCATCTATGATGAAATGGCTTCCTTGGTGAATGGAGGAGAGCAGTGGATACTCATTTATCTGACCTCTGCAAGATGTCTGACACGATGTCTTACATACTTGTTGAAGTTGATTAGCCAGACTGGACAAATCAGTCCGAAGACGGATGGAAAAGTGTCTCAAGTGCTGAACTGAAAAAGTCATCAATATCTCAGAGTCAAACTGTCAGTTGGTCATGAGTGGGATTGTTCAGGGTCTTTAAAAACAACCTGGGTGATGGCACTGACTACACTATCATCAGCTTTTCATCTGACACCACATTGGAACAGGAGATAGACAACACTGGATGGAAGAGGTGAAATGTGGAGTCTTCAACAATCAAGAAACTCAGGCTAAAAGGAATTGCATAAGGTTTAACAAAGTAAAATGTGAAATCCTGCAGCCAAGATGGAATAATTCAGTCAGTAGTACCAACTGGGAACTGACTGGTTGGGAACAGCTCTGCTAGAAAATATTTGGGGCTGCTTATGGACAGTGAGCTGAATATGATTTAGCAGCACGGCTTTGCAGCAATGACAATTCAGCTAATTATAAGAGGAAGCAAGTGGGTTGAATGATTATGTATTAGGTGTTTGTAGAAACCCCACAAACATGTAAAATCTCTCTTAGATAAATAGAGATCAGGAGTCTGTGACTCCCTGCAAATGCCTTTGGAAGAAATTCCACGTGTCCAGCTCTGCACTAAATATACCCTCTTTTCAACTTTAATTAGTTGAAGAGTCCTTTGTCCGTGCTACAGGAGGAGACCCAAGATGATGGGAGCACAGGAGAATTTATGTATGAAGAAAAATTGAAGGCCCTGTGAGGGAAGAACTGTGGGAAGAAAAGGTTCAGGAGGGACCTAATCACAATTTTCCATCACCTGAATGGTAGTTATAGAGGAGAAGGAGGTATTCTTTTCAAAAGGCTGCAAAGTGAACAGACAAGAGAAGTAGGCATGAGTCAATTCAGGGGAAATTCCATTTAGATATAAAGAAAAAAAAAATCTTGAGGACAATTAAACATCAGACAGGATGCTCAGACCTCTTACTTGTTGGAAACACTGAAGACAGTTTGACAAGGTCACAATTAGCCTAGACTAAGGTCATGCTTTCCGTAAAGGGTATCTGGAGGTCATTTCCAATCTAGACTCTTATATCATTTTGTAATTGTACCTTTCATGCAATAATGTATTTAATTCATGGAGGACCATCAGTTAAATTAATCTGAATTTTTTAGAGAAATAAATTTAAAGTTGACTAGTTTAACTGCATCAAACTCCTCCATGGGTGTTCTCATTTACCATTTAAAGGGTCTTAAGCTGATTTGCTGTAATTCAATTTCCTCACAGTCAATTGAAATACTAGCATTTTCTCAAAGTGTAGGCATGGTCAATTTTTAAATGTTTACATTTAAATTTCAAATATGTTCTCAGAATATTGGGAAATCACATTTAAATAAATAA
Organism: Dicaeum eximium; assembly: GCA_013396995.1. Lineage (NCBI taxonomy): Eukaryota > Metazoa > Chordata > Aves > Passeriformes > Dicaeidae > Dicaeum > Dicaeum eximium. The sequence continues at coordinate 842,447 of VWZP01001424.1, read as the reverse complement.
ACACATGTTCAGAAAATTGCAGCTCTCTCTGGTTAGAACATTAAGATACCTCTAATATTCACACTCTCTATCATCAGTGGATAATAAAGGGTTATATCAGTATTGTACCAGTCTGGTCACTTGATGAAAAATCTCAGTTGGTACATCCTCATTCAGACAGTTATGTTGTTCTGGTACAGATGCCAAGTTATTTGACTAAGAGTCCATCTGCAACAGACGCATTGTGATTTGGAAATGCTGCTGTATTTGGAACCATACAGACGTTAATGATTATGGAAAAATTCACTTTGCCACCTGAATGCTGAATTCCACTGAATAGCTCATAAGGATAGAAGTGTCTAACATCACTCATTAATCATGTCTCAGTCTGTTGAAATGCAGATGGAGCATGGATATTCATATGACTTGCTTCTTTCTCAGAAGAAACATGGACATTTAAGAAGGGGTCCTGGAAATGCAGGATGAATGCTGATTTTCACTGATATGTAACCATAAGGAGGGGTGCATTGGACAACCCATGAGTCTGTCTTCTCTGCAGTAATTTTTAATCTCACAGCGATGTCATGCAGTGGCCCACTTAACATCTACACAGCAGAATACTTGTCCTTCAGAGGTACAACTATATCTTGTCAGCTTGTTTCATCCTAATTGCTTTCATTCTTTCTGCATGGAAATGAACACTTGAAACTGCATAGAGACCTCTTGAACTGATCTGCAGGTCTATGTGGAATATGCACCTCACTGTACTTTATGTGACATGACAAACTGACCCTGAAAAGAAATGTAATGTATCAAAGCCATAAATAAAAAAAAAATACCAGGACAAAAGGAGCAGGTTTTTCACCATTTAATTAAATTTCTTGTAATTTTATTTTTTAGATTTCAGCCCCCCTTTAAAGAATGTTTGCACCCTGAAGTAAGAGGTTTACTTTCAAAGTAGGGTAATAATGATGCATAAATTGCCTGCTTTGAAGCTTTGTTAAAAGTCTTTGAAGCTTGGGGTTAATCTGGATATAGGCACTACAGAGACAGGCAGGGCTGATTGGACAAAATAAGAAAAAAAAGCTTTCAAGTTTTTCTGCTCATTCCTATGCACCAGTGCACCTTATTCCCATTTCTTAAGCAGTCTGTAACCTATGTCAGTCTCCAAGAACAATGATGCTTCTGTAAGAGCTGATTCAGCAGAATGAGAACCAGCAAGAACAGCTCTGCAATATTTAAAGTCATGAATACAAAAAGGAAAGGAGAAATTGAACTAAACTCCCTGTTCTGAACTGCTCCAGTTCAGAAATACCTTCCTTTTACATATGCTCTTAACAATGAGTTGTATGTAAATGGTATCGATTTTAAAACATTATAAATATTACAAATATTTCCAGCACTTCATTTTTATGCACAGCTGCTGTGAGAGTTCACCTTAAAAGAAAATGTAATCTCAATCTCTAAGAGTCCATTCTAATGACAAAACGAGGTTCCTTTATATTTTATTATTCCTCAAATGAAATTGATTTCTACTTTATACTGTGAAAGGCTGTGAAATGACCTCATTTACACCAGGGACTTGTCATTAACTGATCTTCCCCATAATAGATCTAGAGTTCCTTTTGATTAGACCACTGGCTCATTTAGCACATCACATTTTCTGCACCTGGGGCTTATGTTTCTAGTGCTGCAGCTGCTAGAAAACTCATCTTAGAGGTCAGTCCCATAAACTAGATATTTCATCGAAAAGTTTTTAATACAATGTATTACATATAGTTATTATTTTTGGGGTGCATAAAAACCCAATCCTAAAGCAGAGCTCTTTTCTGCTGTGAACTGTGAAGAACAGTGATAAAACAACCAAAACAAACAAACAAACAAAAACAAAAAGAAACCACCAAAAAACCCCACCAAAACAAAAAACCCAAACAAACCAAACCAAACCAAACCAAACCAAACCAAACCAAACCAAACCAAACCAAACCAAACCAAACCAAACCAACAAACAACAACAACAACAACAACAACAAACCAAAACAAGAAAAAAATTAGGGCTAGAGAGGTTAAATGTGCAGCAGGTAGCAAAAGTGAAAATAGTGAGATATTCAATGGAGTGCCCTGGCTCATGTTTAAGTGTCTCCTTTTTATTTGGACTCATCACTTCCCTGTAGCTATCAACAGATGCCTGTCAGAAAAACATGAATTCCGCATGATAGATAATTATGCACTACCATATCCACATGGGATCATTCTCCATTCCTTCATAAAATTAGTAGGATGCCTGTGTCCTAAGCATGGGATTGTCTTTTGCACTTTTCTTCTACCAAATAGATCTACTAACATTCTTGTAAGTATAATCAACTCAAAATGAAAACAATAAAATTAAGAATAAAGAGTTTATTTTAAATCCTTTTAATGCATTAGAGATGCAGACAAAACTGTGAGTAAAACCATGTTACGGTGATTGTAACATGATATAACACAATTCATATGATCAAAAGTAGGTATTTGTGCTACGTACAACTAATACAAGATCATCATCCTAATTTTCCTTTATAGTGGGGGAAAAAATCTTCATTAGACTATGGTTGATCTCATTCTAAAGCAAGTATCTCCTACAGGTCAGATGAACCAAATCTAAAAAGTTATTCTGATTTTTTTTTTTTTTTTAATTGATTACAAAAGATTTTTAAGGTGATAATCTCAGACACTGCCATTTTCCCTGCAGGCACCTTAGCTTAGGTGAGATGAATCTTGCTCTGTAAAAGTAAACATTAATTAATTTTCTGCTGTATGGCTTTTGGAACTTTGTTTCATTCTAATTACTGAATAATAATTTCTAAAATACTTAAGCCCACCATAATTTTGTATGTGTTTCTTTCTCTCCTTTCTGTATTGTCTATATACATGGGTCCAGACGTGGTGGTGTAGCAATGGCTCTCCCCAACCATGCGTTGCTTGGGCATTCCCCCACTTCCCTCTCTCCCTACTGCTTGCTGCAGGGGGGAGAGAAGTGGAGGATAAAAAGCAAAGTTCACAGTTTGAGGTAAGAACAATTTACTGGGAAGGGAGTGTGCAGGAGATGAATGATTCCCACAGGGAAGCCCCTGACAGCAGGGAATGTGTGACTGCCCTAGGCTGCCCTGCCTAGGTTTTCTCCACCAGAAGAAACCCCTTTTCCCCAGTAGAGACTCCCCTCTTCTGGCAAGGATATGGGGTGGCACAGAATAACCTCTGTTTCCTAGCCATGCCCCCTCCTGGCTACTGCAAAAATTAACCCTGTCTTGGCCAGGACCAAGACACCAGTTTATGTTACCAAAGTTTACAAGTTTTTTTTAATTTATACTTTACTTCAACCATCTTACTATCCTTATCTGCACATAAACTGGCAAAGCATTTTTATAAATATTATATTTAAAAAGTTAAAATCACAGGAAAAAAACAGCCCTATGAAAAAATAATTTATTATACTTTGGAGTTAAGTAATTATTTGCCCAAAGTTTGTAATTTTGGCTTGTAGGAAGAGAGATTGCAATACTTAGAGCAATATTGTGAGGGCAATGTCTATATTTATAAGAAACTAAGACCTGAATCATTCATCTTCAAGTTATCTCAAGTTAGTTTACAAAAATATACTGATAGCACGCTTAGGTAATATTGCCTATATTTACATTCCCAGGCAGTTTGGAAGAAATTTACTTATTATAAGAAAGAGGAGCAGAAAGTGACACCCATTGAAATAAATTAATTTCCTTGAAAGATGGTGAAGCAAACTCTTGTAGAAATAAAATAACAAAATCGGGGAAAACTGCCTAGAAAGTATTTTTGTGACATTTGTTTTTCACCAAATTTTTTGGGGGGTTTCATGAATCTTGCTTTTTTCTCAAGCAATGTGTTATGGCTCCAGAGGCATAGAAGGGTATAGAATAATAAAAAAAATCACTTACTAGCCAAGATACTGCCCATCTAATTCATTGTGATAAGAACTGGGATACTCAGAAAACACATTACAGAGATAAGATGTTAATACAAAAAGATACTTGAACCCTTAAGAAAAAAAGTCATGCCACATTAAGCACATCAGGTTCTTGCTTTTTTAAAACAAAGGCAGTGTTTTCTGAGTCACTGAATTGTTACATTTTGGCTTTTCCTTAAATTCAACTCAGTTGAAATATATGCGGTTTCTCATGTTAATTTTAAAGAAATAAGTCCTCATTTTGTATTAAATTTTTTTTTTAAATGGCATCTTATATTTTATCTTATGTTTTATTTATCTGTTTCCTAGTATGCTGAACAGATTTTAGAAGGAAAGAGTGGGAGGAGAAATCCCTGGTCTGTAATATATATTACATGTGTAACTCAAGAAATGAAGCTGCCAGTAGTGGAATAATAGTGGCAACATTAATATTTTCAAATACCAGACCATGCTTGCCTCTGGTAGATAGATGGGAAGAACAAATATATTTTGTTAAACAAATATTATTACTTGATTTGTTTTTATTACTTTTTTCCCCAATAATTTTAAGAAACTTCTAATTTATTGTTTAGTGAAATGTTTTACAAAAGCATGGCAAACCTAACAATCTGAAGACGTGATTTCATTTTTTTTTTTCTTTAATACTTAACCAGGACTCTAATTTGTGAGATCTGATCCCAGGGATTTTTTAGTCATCGATTCTTTGGTTTTTGTTCACTTTTCTTTAGATCAAAAGCAAAAAACAAACAAACCCTGATTGAGCAGCATACCTCGATTTTTCCGGATGTTCTCATAGCACATTAATGAGCTTGTTACCTGTCCAACCAACTTTAGTTTTAATCTCCATTTCACCCACCAGACTCTACAAACTATCGATAACAGAGTATTCAGAATCAAAAAATCAATTAATGCTTTAAAACAGCTGTTGGGAAAAAATATTATCTCTAAGGGAAGTAGTGAAGTAATTCACAGCAATGAAGCTGAGGAAAGACAAATTGCAATATTTTTCTCCAAGAGCTAGTAACTCTAAAAGGGAAAGGCTGTGTTGTCATTTGTGTATGCTGATTTCTTGCCTTTCATTATACAACAAAAATCATGGCAGTCAAGAATCCAATATTCTTACTAATTGTACCACAAATTAGGCTGTCATAAAAATAATAGAGGAGAAAAACTCAACAACCCTCAAATAGAAACAACTTTTGTTCCCTAAAACAAAGAAACAAACAACCCCCACATTTAAACTTATTTTAATTATTGTACAACAAAGAAACAAACAACCCCCACATTTAAACTTGTTTTAACTATTGTATATAAAAATATCTGTCTGGTAAATAAAAATCTCTTTAGTAAGCGATTTTGAATTTTTTTTTAATTTTTAGGGAATTAGGGAGTTTTCAGGAAACAAGGAACATAGTTAGTGCTTTGCTTTTTAGCATTAAAATTCCCCTCCGTTATAATGACTTAGAAATTTTCCTTTCTATAAAACACTAGTCAAAAAATAAAGTGACCTCTGTGTGTTGGTGAATGCTCATTTTCAAGCTTGACTTCTATCGAAAATCAAACATTTTATAATTCATAAATCACTGTGATGATAGTGTCTGCTTTGAAAAGAAATCAAATTTTTCAATGTTAAGGTAGGAGAAATTTTAGTTGAACAGTGCTGGGTTGTTTTTTTTTTTTTTTTTCCCTAACTTGGAGAAATTTAAGAATCTGAACTGAATATGAAAATGGCTATTGCTGACCTAATCCATATCAACTAGGCCATTTTCTTGCAGTCACAAGATCTTGGACTCACTGTTGCTTTCCAGGCTAGGAAAGATTTCCCTCTAGGGTCTTTTGGAGGGTATTGCTGCACAAATAACCAATGGGAAAAACAGAAGAATAAGTTGGGAGCTAAGACTGTATTTTAGAAATTCAAGAAGTCAATATCTTAAATACCTACTCCTATCCCAGATCTTTATCTAGTTCCTCATTCTTAAGTTGTCCTTTAATACAGAAAGGACTACTTTAACATCAGCATTGTTCAAAATTGTGTCTTGCTCAAAGAAGAAAATTACTACATAAAAATATCACTTTATTGAGTCTATTTTGCATTTCTTTAAACTAACATATACTTATGGAAATTACTTACTAAATTTAATCCTTCCATAAATGAATTTTAAAACTCTAAAACTCTCAGGAACTCTACAAGAACATTCCTGAGAAAATTAATAAATTAGAATGTGTTAGCAATTGCTATCAATTATGGAAAATAATCTCTGTAATTTAAAATAAAAAAAAATTACTAGCGTTGTCAATAAAACCACCAAGTTTTTGTAATCATGAAAGCACTGTACACATATAGAAGCATAAATTGGTAATACCGATAAAACTCAACTGTTTTGTTTTGCAGGTTTCTTCCCTAATTTTTATCTTCTGAGTGTATATCATTACTGTAGAAGTCAATCAGAAAAACAACACTTTTTTCCCCCAGTAAGACTCTTTTTCTGCATACTTGAGCTTCATTCATGAAAAAAACATTGTTTTGTTTTGCTTCTTCTTAGGCTTATTCATAATTCAAAAATAAATTTTAGCAGTATAAAAAAATGTCAAGGAAGGGCAGTGAACCACTTTGAACCTTGGATTCCAGAATAACAGAAGCCACAACTACAGCCTATGGTTCAAGCTCAAGTAGACCTTTTTATCCTTGGAGAACTGCAGAAGAAGAATTTCAGCACTTTTTTTATTCTCTTTGGAGTATAACAAAGAATCTGAGAAAAATGAAAGGAAGGGAAGGCAAGCAAGGGAAATGAGAAGTGTTCCTTGCTAAAAGTAAATCTTGTTTGCACTTTATGTGTTTTCAAGGATCAGACCAATTTTAAATACTCCATTTCTGAATTTAAAAGAAAAACACTATTTTACTTGTGGTTGATGGAGGAAGAGATCTCTCACTCTCTCTTTCCTGGAGGTTTGTTCCCAACAAACCATGGAGCATTCTAAGTGAGCAAAGTTACAAAGAAGTCATATCGACCTATAAGATGATAAGATGATTCAAAAAGCCATAAAATAAGCTTACATTATGAAACCTGGCATTATTTCCCAGACAGCAGTTTTTCTTAAAGATAAAAGAGGGATAAGAGAATTATTAATATTGTTTATCATCTAAACCTCCATATCCAAACTTGAACTAGCTTCTTTATTAAAAGTCATTCAAGCAATTTCTGAGCTTACCTGCTAAAATTGAGTAATTTGTTACAGAATTACACAGTTGTTCTACAAAGTTACTTTATGTAAGGATTGTCACAAATCCACTGAGTAGAGTCACAGATGGTTTTTTTGCTGAATGATTCTGAGCCTTTCCAAGGTGGTGATCTATTAGTTGAAGAAAACAACCAAATTGCATATACTATGAAAACAAGAGTATATAGGGAGTAAGCTTAGTTATTTTTTTCTTATATTTCAGGAGCTGAAATATAAGACTTTCAAAGACTATTTGAATGAGAACAATAAAATGCAATGAAAATGTACAAGTTGGGGTTTTCTTTGCCTTATTTTGTATTAGCTAGCTAGTTATTTTTGAAACCAAATTAACTTTTCTAATCCATTGCTGTTGTGTTTTTGATGCAACAGCTGAGCAACACTGCTCTAGAAGTAGATATGTCATTACTAGTTTAGGGTTTTCCCTTCCAAATCTACAGGCAGTAGGAAACCTGTCCATGAGAAACATGAAGATCCACTTCTTTGGTACAAAAAACCCTCAAAGTTAATGTCAATAAAATAATGTCCACAGACATGGAAGAACACTACACCATGTTTATAAAAATTGTATTAGATATAAAAGAGAGAAAAAAAAAAGTAAAAAAAGACAGATGAAGTTATAAGAAATAAAATTTTAGTTAATAGTTTCCCCAATCTTAAGGCTTATTTTATTCCACTAAAAAGCACTGTTCATCCACCTTTGCACACACATGCAGAGGCAAAGCGTCAAATCCTTTTCAGAGAGAAATTTCACCAAAAGCATTGAGGTACATGACCTTAATAAGCAAAAAGTCAACCCCCACATTGCAGAGTCTAGCAGTTCCTGCATTCAATAGAGTTTCCCATAGGAAATGCACTACTTCTGTCATTTGCCTTTCCCACCACCTACTGTCTAATTTCAGGTAAAAGTTTAGGCCATTAAAAGCATTGAATAGTTTCCTGCATTTGTTTAGACAACTAGCATAACATTGATCTAGGTTTACCTGAGTAGTCATTTTCTGTCACTCCTTGGCACTTCGATCTGAATAATTGTTGGATTGATGAATAAGGGTTTTCTTTGTTCATTTTGTTTTGGTTTAGAGTTTCTTTCTCCTGCCACATGCTGCTTCTTTCTCACAGCAACGAAATGATCTATGACACTTCAGCTAATGGCTCAGTAGATTAAATGAAGGGTAGCCTTTACACAGCCCAGTCACTTTGAGGCATAATCAGCTCTGGAAATTGGTTTGATTAAAGTCTGATTGTTTTCAGACCATGAAGTAATGCTAAAACTTAGAATAAAAGTATCTAGCATATCTGAAAATCTGTCAATATTTCCTATGTAAATTGATCTAATAAAATATATTGTTTTCCCATTACAGACCTTATCTTATTCCAAATATCACTGAATCTAAATGTGAATGATGGTGTTGTATTTAGATTTGGTAGGAAATTACTGCAGTTTCATGGAGGATACACTATGGAGCTGAGTGGCTGAAGGAGTGATTTATTATAGCTCAGAGTGTTTGATTTTTTGTGGAATTTCTGTGGGGTAATGTGCATAGATACCTTTTAATAAATTTGTATAATCTATAATATAAACACTGTCATGGCTATACAAGATTCTTGATCACATTCCAGTCCTGTTCACAATAGAAGCACCTCATCAAATGAGATAGTTAATATAATCTAAGTTCAGACTCTCACTTGGAAGTTTAAATTTCCTTTAGAGCTGATGGAGAAAAACAGGTTGTTCCAACAGATGCTACTGAACAGATAATATAGGACATTTGCTCTGAATGAATATAAGATAAGAACCTCAGGCTGCTAAGCTTGAGAAAGTTAGTAGCTTTTTATAAAGGATCTCTAAAATCTTTAAGAGAAAGTGTCACCCTGTATATTGACATAATGTCTACTTCAGATGTAATTTTTGATGGAACCTGCAAATAGTACTGCAACACCAGTAGAGATATTGTCAGTAGAGATATGAGCAGTAAACCCCTGGATAGCTTTTCTTCCCTTTCAAACATCAATTTTTAAAGCAGATTTAAATTTTTTTTAAAACCGAGGTAGGGAGACCAGCAGACAGATACTATAAAAGAATGATAATACACAACTTTTTCATACATGTCTTTAAAACTCTTGCTTTTTAGAGTGTTTCTTTCTACTTAGTAATTTTCTCTTTATCTGAATTAATTTATTCTGTATTTCAATTACGCACAGCTCAGAGTTGATTGTAACTTCGGCTCTCCAGTTAGGACTTGGATCAACTGCCCACCGTAATTTAATTGTTTTCAGCAAATTCGCAAATTTACATCAGCTGTGCTGTTGCAGACATGTTGGAGTACTTGCAACAAATCTTAATGTTCTTTGCTGCTGATAAGAAGGGACATTCAAGTCACTTATTTACAGACTTTATGAGTCTACAGTGTTTTGAAAATTCTAATACGAGCAAGACCTGGTTTGGTTCTTATAAAACAGAAGCTAAAGAGATTCAACAAATGAGACTTGCATTAAAAAAAAAAAAAAAGCGCAAATACTGGGGTTAGAAGATGAAAATGAGCAGAAATCTGAGAAAAATACTGTCTCCTAGTATAATGTACATCATCCAGTGTCGGCTTCTGCTTAGAAACCCCCAAAATGCAACCGGAATCTTGCTGACTGCATGCTGTCATAAAAAAGAAAAGAATAAAACATTATAACAAAAAATAATACAATAAAAAAAATGTACAGGAAATTAAAAAAAGAAAAAAAATAGACCCATTGTAATAAGAAAGATGAGGAAAAAAAAAACTTAAGAAAACAAATAAAAGATTTCTACAGGAACACAGCATGACAGACTGCCAGTAGGATGGAGGAAAGAATGCAGTGGCGAGTCTTGAAAAGTGATGTCAAACTAGAGATACAATGGTAATACAGAAAAATGCCTACTGGAAAGATGAATAGGCTCCCTTTAACCATGACTAGAACATGAACTGCAAAAGAGAGAATTGTGAGATGTGCTGCGTCCACCCAGCAGTGAAACCAGCGCAGTTTCCCCTTTGCTCTTTCAGGTATGAAAAGAAAACAACGTCATGCACCTTTGAAAAGGAAGGTTTAGAGCAGGTCCACACTCTGTGGTCATGGTATTCATTGCGTATTAACAGCCACTACATGGACTCTAAAACTTCCATTTCTCCCTCCTGTACATCTGAGCTCCTCCAGCTCTCAGAACAGGTTTGTTTCATTCTCTCTAGTTGCTCTGTGTTTCTTTCCAAGTGAACTGTGTGCAAAAGGGAAAAGTAATAGAGCACTAACATTTGGAAACAAAATATACAGTACAGTGTAGTGGATATAAAAAAAAGAGCTCTGACAAGATAAAAAGAGTGACATTGTTATAAATGGCATCTAATTTTTAGAAACATGAGTAAACAGAGCCTTGGGCTTGATCTACAGAATGAACTGGAACAATTCATATTGACTTAATTTAGCAGGACTGTAGGAACTTCATTACATAATGCAGAGATACTTTCTCATCTTTAGACCCAAACTTCTATTGAAGCATGACAAAAGCTTGCAGGAAAATGTTAGAAATAGTTATAAATGACCCTGAAAATATACATAATGGTTACTAAATTTCCAAGTTTCAGATTTCTTATTTAAATAATCTTTAAGAAAAATAAATTCCACTCTAAATTGTAAAATTACCTATAATTCTAAAAGATGTCTGCTCATTGTCTTTTCAATGGACTGCCTCTCTCCACTCCATAACAATAGATATGTTTTTCTGAAATATCTGTAATATTTATATTTAAAAGTTATTTTTAGTCGAGGAACTAATTTTCCTGAATATTCATAAGGATCAAGATGCAGCCAGGATTGTTTAAATGTAATTGATATTAATAAAAATAGTTGTATTGTCCAAAAATCTTGAGCTCATTGCTTGTGGAGAAGGACATGTCCTTCAGAAAGAGATACTTGAACTTCACTGTAGCAGAAATGAAATGATGGAAAAATAATCATCTATAAAGAGCAAACTCTAAATTGGTGTAACTATGGCAGTTCGTGCCAGGCAAGAATTTAGCTGACAGCCTCAAGGCGCATACTCCATTCCTGAAAATAAAAATTGTTTAGAATAAGTGCATTAAAAATGTTGACAGTTCCACACCTGATCTCTTGAGACCAGAGAGGGGGTCTAAAAAGAATAACCAGTGGAAGAGATGCAGTTGTATTCATATCAGTTTACATCAATTTCTATCTGATTTCTAGGACAAATTACAGCCTGCAGCTGATGTACACAGGGCTCCTAACTAGCTTCTTTAATTGGTTGCTTTACATGGAGTCAGATAATATTGTTAAGCAACAGAATGTTATAATGAACTGAGGACTGCACTTGAAAAATAAGCTATGCTATTTTTTCAGGCTGGTAAAACACAAATTGCTTTCAGTTATTTTTCTTGGCAGGACTATTGTTTCTGCCCATAGCCTGTCAAGCTAGCATAGTACCCAGATGGTTCCAAGGCTCTAGGGCACCTGTATAACTCACATCAGACTTTAACAGAAAAGTAGTAATATTTATATATTTACATTTCAGTTCCCCCTCCACTGAAAGCAAAACACAGCTGTTATATTTTCACCCTGGCCATTACTTTGTGATGTTCTGTGCAGCCAATATATCCACTCATTGCCAATTTGTAGCAATATCCCTGCATTTCTCTTCTTTCTAGCCCTTGTGTAAAGCCATATTTGAATCAACACATCCCCTGTAGCTCAAAGAAGAAAGCAGCCTACCAGGGGATTGTTCTGTTTTGTATAATTTAATAGCATATTAATTTTTTCAGGTATTTTTTATACCACTCAGGCTTACTGATGAGGTGTTATTTCTCTTCTCTTCAAACCTGCTTTCTGCTTCCTTCCCATTTGCCATGTGCGTCATCTGCACCATCTGGAATGACCTTTCTACAATGACTGAGAATACAGCACTAAAATGTCTGAATTCCCTGATTTAAAATTGATAATGTTACATTCCTTTCCAGAGTTGTTAAATGTTTTAATCATTTTGCAAATGGTAGACACTTTACTTTTGAACATTATTTGATAAGCCTGGTGTATATGTTAGGAAAATATAAATATTTTATATTTTGATGGATAGAAACTTGTAAAGAGGATTTTTAAATAACTCCTCATTTAGAAAATGTCTTTTCAGTAAGTTAACATACTATTGATTGTGAAACAGTGTTCCCAGAGTGCTGTTTCATCTATCCTTATCAATAATTAAGCATGACAGTCTATATGTAACTTTAATAATAATTTTTAGGAATATAAAATGCAATATATTTGCTGACACTATACTAGCCACATGATTTAAAGACAAACAAATATGCCCAAGTATTTATACAAAGAGTTAGGAATCTTTGGGCAAAAACAAAAGGTTGTTTCAAGACTGTAAGGAAATACACTATGCTCACACGTATAATGTGTGGTATTCTCTATAAACATTCTGAAAAGTGGTCACATAATGTGAGCTATAATCTGGACAAATCCAAAAATTTAGGGCAACAATACATGGAAATAATTAGCTAATTTCAGGTGAATTTTACTTAATTAGACCAGTTCTCAGTGTTCAGTTTAATTTTGAAGGTGTTTTTTGCATGGAAAACGTAACAAAAATATGTTACTCTTAGGACTTCACGTTTTTTGCCTTGTATTACTCAGATAAATGATGTTCTTTGTTGAGATTAGATCAGCCTGCTTCAGAAAGTTTTGTGGTAGGTAGAAAATCCAGAAATTGGATGGAGTATTTATATCTATAGCCATATTTCTTTAAATATATTGGAACACATGATTTATCACTTCTTGTCCATATCTGTTCTATCAAATAGACTTAAAACTTGAATGAGTCTAAGAACTGTACTGTGCATTTATCTGCCACATACTATTTAGTAAACAAAGTTCCTGAGGCAGTTTTATATAGGACTTTTTAAAATCACTTTGCTAGAATGACAGTAACTTTTCTAGTCAGTATTTCAGATATACTTTTCTTTCCTCCCATTCAAATGTTCCAATGCCACAAAAGAGAAAAAGGAAGGCAATAGACATTAATCCAGAAAGTACAGAATTAAAATAGCATTAAAGACAAATTTAAGGTTATTGAACATCAATCTATTTCATTTGGAGCAGGCTTGTCATAGTTGTGGAGCACAAAGATTCACAGCATAACATTGATTTTCCCTAGACTCCATGAAGATCTTTTCAAGACTTTCCTAGGTGTCTGACCACTTCTCACTGTTAATGAACGACAGTGTAGAAGTAAATAGAAGATGCATTTGTAACTTCAGAGCAAATCTTGAACCCCTCTGTTGCAGGAGTTGGTGACAGAACACTATGAGGAAAGGCTGAGAGAATTGGGATTGTTCAGCCTGGAAAACAGTTGTCTTAGGGGTGACCTAATTGTGGCCTTCCTATACCTGAAAGGAGCCTGCAAGAAAAATGAAGAAATACTGTTTACAAAGACATGTAGTGACAGGAAAAGGGGAACAGCTTCAAACTGAGAGTAGGTTTAGATTAGATATTAGGAATAAATTCTTTACTGTAAGGGTGGTGAGGTACTGGAACAGGCTGCCCAGAGATATTGTGGATGCCTCATCTCTGGAAGTGTTCAAGGCCAGGCTGGATGCTGGATGGAGCTCTGAGCAATGTGCTTTAAAAAAATGTATCCCTGTTCAAAGCAAGGGAATTGTAACTAGATGATCTTTAAGGTCCCTTTCAACCCTAACAGTTCTATGATTCAAAATAAATCATAATTATAAAATTGAAAGCAGTCCTAATCTTTAGGAAACTCTTGTGGCCACAAGCACACACACACACACACACACACACACACACACATGCAATCCAGAAGTGCAAAATTAATTAGTGTGGCAGGCTCAAGACCTCATATCAAGTTGAGAGGATAAATTTCATCAAGCAGTATATTTAGTACCAGACAGGTTACAATGTCTAAAAAATATTAGCTATTATCATTTCAGTCATCATGCTAAAAATAAAATTTTTAACAACAGAAGTATTGCGGGATGGACTTGTCATGCATGACAGCGGTTTTCTTTTTTTTACTTTAAAGAAGAAAAATTATTCTTGGAAAGATTCTGTGTATAAAATAATACAGTTAAAAGCACTATCATATACACACAAATTTTTGAATGTGTATATATGAGCACACATACAAAATATATCTGAAGTTTAAATTAGCTTACTGAAATCAGTCCCAACTTTATGATCAACTTTGTCTCAATTGTAGCTGCACAGGATATGACAGCTTGCATACTTTTTGTTTCCTTGATACTTAACTGTTATTGAGATCTAAAAGTTATCTAGATTTTTTTCTTTCTCTTGAATTGATCAATTTGCAAAATAAGAAATACTTTAGAAATTTCTCAGCTGCCTCTTAGCACAGAAATTCTGGAAAGAGACATTTTCTTTCATAAATAGAAATAAATTAGGATTTTATTAAATGGATATAGGTGGAAAAAATAGACCAGCTGGCAACACAGAAGTTCCTCTCCAGATCTGAAACAGAAGCAGCAATTCAAGCTGATTACAGATTAGAAGTATTTCAAGTTTAAATTATGCTGTAAATGCAACCATTTAAACAAGGTTCAAATGGCTGTATTAGGTATGCATATACTGTATTAGGTTTAGAACAAAAAATATGTTAACAAAGAGAGCAGTATTAAGTTAATTATTCCCAGGATTTGTGGCACAATTAGAAACTGGAATAACAAGATATTAGAAGGAAAAGCAGGTGAAAGGGAATACAGTGATGTCTGTATTGATGGCACAACTCCACTTGAAATTCTTTGATGGTAACACTACTTTTGGGCACCACAGCCTTTAGTTTTCTCTGGCTGATTGTTCTTGCTCTTCTAAAACATCTTCCACTATTCCAGCAATTGTTTATGCAGGCATATACCAAAGTAGGTCAGGAAACTGTGGTTGTTTTGGATGGTTTGTTTTTAATTTATTTCTTCATTTATTTTCAGGGGTTTTTTGTGTGTGTTTTTGGGCCTTTTTCTTGGAGGGGGTTTGTTTGTTTGTTCGTTTGTTTGGGATTTGGTCGGTTTTTTCTTGTTTGTTTTGGTTTGGTTTGGAGGTTTTTTTCTTTTTGTTTTTCGTTTTTTTTGGAGGGGGGTGGTTTGATTGTTTGTTTGTTTGTTTGTTTATTTTCTTCTTTTTTTCCATTTGGCTGGTTCAGTTCCCCAGTCCAGTTGAGGTTTGGGTAGAGAAACAGATTGGCCAACTGATGTAGGAGCAGTATCTCACAGTCAGCTAAGAGGAACAAAGGCAAAACTAAGACCAAACCCAAAGGTAGAAATATTATCTGGAGACCCCAACCTTAGCAAAGATATTCTTAATAGCACATGGCAATTTTCCCCACAATGTACCCCCTTTCATTTAGAGTGTAGCTGCAGCTTTGTTCCAGGTTTTTCATCTCTACTAGAGATGAAAATTTTAGATCAGTAGAAATAATTTAATACTAATTATAAGAATTAAGGATGAGTATGTAGGTAAGTAGAGAGGCCTACTTGACCTCTGCCAAGGAGGAAATGTCTAAGAAGCTGATGAATTTTGCAAATTTTAATTTCGTCTTCAGTCTCACACAGAGAGAAAACCTGTTATCCAAAGAATAAAATGTTTCTTTTGTTTCACTTCTGTACAGCATGGTTTTGCTAAATTTCTTCTGTCACTTATGTGGCAGAAAAGTGCAATATTTATAAATTGAGAGGCAATAATCTATTTAGGGTAGTAAAAGATGTCTTTTGACAAAATAATATTCTGAAGGATCTTTACCCAGCTGCATAATTGAAATACAACTACTGCATTTTTTAAAAAGGTACAAAGTTATTTACATTAGAGTTCTATTTCTTAAAACATATTGGCTCCTCTGACAGTGCAATAAAGTCTATTATTCTCTAGCCTTTTAAACACAGAAAAAGCCTTGAAATTGCATGCAAGTATCTATCCTGAACTTTTAAACCATTTATTTAACTAGTTAATGCAACTCACTATATCATTGAGAATACATTTTCAGGGAAAAGTTTTATTAGCTTTAGACTAAGGACTGTCATAAACCTGATATTTTCTTCTTAGCTAGAATGTGACAAAATAACTCTGACAACTAAAATTGTTTTTCTTATATTTAGAACACTTTAGAAAAAAATAACATAAATCACAGACAACAAATTCTATTTCAATTAAGTGACTAAAATCCTGCAACAATCCACTGCAGTAGAGAAAGTCTCCAAAAACAGAACTAATAAAGAAGACAAGATGGGACTGGCGGTGTTTATGCTTATATGTCATTCTTCAATTTCTAATAAAGAAGATCCTGACAAGTGAATACAGTATAAAAATAAACTCTCCTTTACTGTCTTCTTTGTTCTCTGTTGTTGGCTTTCTCTCATAGCACTTTTTTCTACCTTACACATAGCCAAGCAAATTCAATTCCCTAAAGAATGTGCTGATGGACCCTGAAGGTCTGATAATATTATGGCTTACAGAAGAAAAGAGACATAATTCTAGACTAAATATAGATATGCTGATTTTCTGATCAAAGATGCTCTTACATCAAAATTATTTGACTGTTATTAATTAAAATAGTAGTCTTCATCCAAATGTTCTCCTGCTGAGTAAAATTTCCTCATTTCACTTCTTTCAGTTCTTGGAGTTCAAAGCTGTAGAGTATCAGCTTTTCATGTTATGAAGCTAGAATTGTTCCTTTCTTGCTTTTGTTCATCTAAAACACCTCAGAAAAATTTGTGTATGTGTCAATGTCCCAGTGCTCCCACAAGCCCAGAGCAAGGGGAAGGATTGCAAGTCAGCAAGAAGAGCACCTGGAGAGCAGCATAAAGGAATTCCATCTTCTTGGTCAGAAAACCAGCTTCATTGGGGGACCAAATTAAATGTGCCTACAGTCATGCACATAGCACAGGAATAAATGAGAGACATTGGAGCCATGCACACACCTGCAGGGCTATGGTCTTATTGGCATCAAGAAACATGGTAGGATGACTCCTATGACTGGAGTGTTGGAATGGAAGAATATTGGCTCTCGAGGAAGGACAAGGCAGGAGAGACAAGGAGCAATGTCTATGACCAGCATGGAGCTTTGTCTGTGGAAAAAGGAGGAGCCAACCAAGAGTATATGGGTCAGAGTAAAAGGAGGCACAGAGTCAAGTGATGCTGTCGTGGGGCTCTGCTGTTGCTGCAGACCAATAGATTAGGTTTTGTGTAAGCTCAAATTTCACCACATGTGTAATTCTTAATATTTCAGATGTAGACAAGAAGGTAGTGAATAAAAACAAAGCTGATTACTTGGAAGTGTACTTTATACATGAAAGTTAGCATGATCCAATTTTATTTAAACTAATTTCAGAATTATTCTTGTGTTTCAAGTGATGAATGCCATTCCAAACATAATTCTATTTAAAATTAAAATATTGATGGCATTCTAATATATCAGTGTCAGTCAATTATTCCTTCATATTACGTCAAGATTAATGCATAATATAATTTATTATTAATGTCTGAATAATTAAAGAGGGACAGAAATTGAGTAATATTATTCATTTTGTAACAGGAAGACTATATTGCAATTATCAAACAAGAACAATGTGATTGATTCTATATGAAACAGAATGTTTTATACCTGGAAAAAATCAGTTTAATTAATTAACAAGTCACTCAGGTAGTGATTCTTCTCAACATGCATGATATGACTTATTGAAAGCCTGAACCAGAATTTGTTGTAGTCAGAGGAATAAATACAGCTGGTATAAGAAAGACCTCTATTTTATCTCAAAGAAAAAGAAAAGATATCTTTTCTGATACTATAAACAATAGCTGTAGTATGTGCATCTGCTTCATTACTTTAGTTTATTTCTTGCTAGAAGAAAGTGATTGCTGTGGCCATTCTTATAACATTAAACCTGAAGATATTTTAAACCTCTTTTGCCTGTTAGTTTCTTCCCTTGTCACAGCTGCTGCATTTGTATGCTTCTAGAGATAATTTTCAGCTTACAGTGTGCTACTTTAAAGAGTAGTATTGTAGTTTCTAGCTGCATTCCCAAAGTACTTTCAGTTCACCACAGGTTCATAAATGAGAAGAAAAAGATTTTTCTTTCTGCATGTATGGGTGTGTGTCTGTGTTTATTCTGTTATCACAATTAATTTCAATTAGGCTTGGTTTTTTGTTTGTCTTAAGATCTTGGAGGTCACACATCACTGCAAGAAATTCTGGAAATAGTGTTCAACAAACTATTTCTAATGTTATATGTCTTGGAATCCAATGTAGTATTTTAATGATATTCCTGTGTAGCTAGTCATTACCTCATTAAAAAAAAGAAAAAATAAAAATATATACAATTAATGAAATTATGAACACACAAATAAGTTTGTTAAAAATTAGAAACTTTAAGGAAAAGTATTGTTCAAACCAAACAGACAAAGGGAATCATTAGATTTTATTAAAAAATTAAACATACCTTTGTGCCTGATGCTCTTGATTTAAAATTGTTTATATTCATGGCAAAAAGTAATTTCCTGGAATACTTCAGTGTTCTCCAGAATGTTGCTCACATCATGGAAGTCATACAGAATTCATCTTACCTAAACTTTAGTCATTGAGTGGTAAGGACATAATCTAAGCCATTTGTCTAAGTTACCTTGTACTAAATGGAAAAGATAAGCATGATTTGTTCTTTCAAGGCAACTCATTCCATCTGAAATATGTGGGATGGATTTTCATCTCCAAGTGGCTTTTTATTTCAATCAAATATAATAGGTACATAAACTCACTGTGTGGGTGGAATGAATGCCATTGACTTTAAGCCTCAAAAACATCCCAGATTATTTTCTAAATCCCAAGTTAGCACATTTATATCACAACTAGCTTTTAGTTTTCAGGTTTTTTTCACTTGTTCACTTTTCAGGTTTTTTACCTTGTTCTTTTTGCCAGGTCTTTTAGAGCTTTAAGTTGCTTTGGCCAACAGTGACTGGCAAGTTGTTGCCAGTGTGGAAATAACTTGTTGGGATCACTGTCAGTTGACAACTTTTGTTGTTCACAGAGTAGATTATTTTCAAGAGGTAGTATTTCCCTAGAGAAAACAAAAAAAAGGAATTGAGATATTTGATTAATTGTCTTTTCATATTCAGGAGATGAATCAAATAGGCCAAAAGACAAAGTGGCATCTTAAATGACTTCAAATTTTTTTTTTTTTAATTTCGTTTATGGGGGATTTTAATATCTTAAAGCATGTTTTCTAAAACCTGTGTTTCTATTTGATTAGAAGTGAAGTGGTTTAACTGTGACTGCCATTCTGAGAAACAGAGAGCTATCGGTGAAGGAAAGAGGTACTTGAGATTTATAAAAGGACAGAAAATCAGTAAAAGAGACTTGAAAGACAGAATTAACACTTGAATAGAAACAATACATATGACACCTGAGAACACTGCCAGACCAAGAGGGAAAGCAGGGAACAGAATACTTATTACCAAGGCCAATATTCAGAGAACTGTAGCATGCTTTGGATTGGAAGTGACCTTATGGATGGTCCTGCTGCATCCTTGGCTAGATCGGTGTGCTGAAATGCAGACAGGCTAAGAGACATGGGGCTGCTCAGCCTGGAGAAGAGAGGGCTTCAGGGAGACCTTATAACACCTTCCAGTAACACCTTCCACCTTCCATCTTCCATAGAAAGTGTCTAAAAGAGAGCTGGAGAGGGACTTTTCACAAGGGCATGTAGCGACAGGACAAGGGGTCATGGCTTTAAATTAAATGGGGGTAGGTTTAGATCAGATATTACAAAGAAATTCTTACTGTGAGGGTGGTGAGATACATCTCAAAACAGGTTGCCCAGAGAAGTTGTGGATACTTCATTTCTGGAAGTGTTCAAGGCTAGGATGGACAGGGAACAAGAAACTGCTATAACGTGATATTCAAAATAAACTTTTATTTTCTCTCATAAGAAAAAAATGGTAATCTTGTAAGGTGTATTAGAAGTCTGATGACACAACTTTGGGTACCATACTCAAAAAATCTGGTGGAATAAGTAAATAATAATGACAAATTAAAACCAAAAAAAACATTAATACATTAGGAAAAAAAGACTAGAAGCAGAAGAAGGAAAAATGGGATGAACATTATGAACAAAAGACAAAAATATAGAAGGTGCATGTGGGATTATGTAAAATATCTGAGATTATTGATATGATACATAAGGATGCCACACTGAAGATTTGCACTCTTTGAGACAGAATCATAGGCTGAATCAAAATCAGAGAATACAATTCAAGGAAGTTGTAGCAGTAATCTAATAGGAATTTCAGAAAGTGAAGCAGTAAGTGAAGGACTTAATATTCAAAAAGCATGATTGCCATCTTACAACCTGATAGAAGACAACCATTTTTTAATGATGAATACTACAAGTATACATTTCCGGATGTTTTATATCTGTCCCCATGAACCAGTAGTTCATTTGCTACCATAAAGGAATTTTCTTTTTTCAATCTACATGTTGGTCTTGTCCATATACTCGAATGTTTTGAATGAAGACTGTAATCTGCTGTATAACCTGTTAAACCCCTTAAATATCTCCTTTACTATTATTTATGCAGTGAAAGAGGTGGTTTCATCATCACTTCCAGTCCTCACAAATTCGTAATTACAAATATCTTAACAGTAGATGCACATTTTCATTCATTCTTCAAAAACCTCAGATGCTACTGAAAGAGGGGAACAGGTTTTGGGAGGAGGGATTGCCATATGGAAAGCTAGTACAAGAAAAGAGCAAACATAGAATAAAACATATGGAAAAATGTCTGCATGGAATAAATCAAGTTAGTCTTATGGAAGTTATCTTTGGCCTCTCCTGACTTTTATTTATGCCTCTGACTAGCAATTGCCTACATCTTATCTTTTACCAGTGCTGAGGAAAGAGGAAAAAAAAGTATTAAAATGAGTTTATAGGAAAATACACAAAATGTGCCTGTATGGAGAATTTTCAATTTCTTTGAGATAACCTTCAGATAGAAATACAGAAGAACTCTGATTCAGGGTGTGAATATGCTGCCCTTTACAATGAATTAACTTCTTGAGAATGCCTTAAAATGTATTACATGCTACAGAATTATTTTTCTACCAGCATCAAGTTAATTTGCATTATGGTTTATTGTTTCAAATAGAAAAATGAAGATATAAGGACAATATTTTAAAAAATGGGTCCTAGATTACATGATCTGGCAGGGGTTTTTTTGTAAAATAAAGTTTTAATGTCAGCTTTCACATCCATTACTTATTGCTAAGATAAAGAGAAAACTGGGTAGTTTATTGAAAATGTTTCCAATGCAACACCTTGTTGTATTTCTATTAGTTTATAAAATTATGTAACTGAACACACAAACGAATCTAGCAAATTTTCTAGTAAGAATTTTGTAGGTAAGCAAGCAGTGCATTATATTTTAGACAGTGTGGGGTCTGAATAATCTGGAAGATTACATAGCTGTTACTACCTGCTGTTGAGAGGATATTATTTAATGCTACTGCAGTAAAAAAGCATGTATAAGAAAAATAAGCACCATTTATAGAACTGAAATTTTATGGCAAACAAAACTTTATGTGTCAATATGAACATGAAAAAAATATTTCATTTTCTTCTCTTTTCATTTTATTTTTGAATAAGAAATAGAAGAAAAATGTAGGTAGTTAGAATGGAGTCATTATGATACCATTAACTAGTACGCTACATTTCAAACATCTTTTCTGTGTATGGACAAACACAGGAAGTCTCAAAATGTGCCAGAAAAGACTGCATGTCTATTGAGACAGATGTGTTCAAAAATCACACCTAATGTAGGTGTTTAAATATAATGTCCTTGCACAAATACATGTTTAAGCTTGTGTAATAGAGCAAATATGTCTCAGGTTCAGATGAGCTGATGAGCACTGAGCATGGCTGTTGGAACAGAGAATGCCAGTCACCTTATTCTAAGGTAAAAATTTGTGTGTTATTTTTATCTAACACGGATTTACAGCTTCATTTGAGCTATCCAGAATATCTGCCAAGCTTCCCCTTGCATTCCAGAAATGAACAAGACTACCACTTGGATCACTGTCATATTTGCCAGCCTTCTGGGGATTTCTTGGATCTCTTAAGACTTTTCAGACTGCACTAGATATCTATGTCTAGCAAATTCAGTCAAATATCTAGTTGGATGCTGTCATATGCATTTAGAAATTTCCATTCAAATGCCTTGATATATGAGCTCATTTCCATCCCAATGGACCTGGGATGACATTATTAACTTGGAAATAGGTTGTAATGGGTTGAAATAGGTTCTTGGAATAGAAATAGAATTGGCTGATTGCAGACCAAAATCTGGCTCTGCCACATTTGAAAGAAATTTTCTAATCCTTAAATTATTTCAGGTTGGCAAGAGATGAGAAATTTCCTGCTAGCCAAGGAAGTGCTTTCTCCTGATTATTTTCTGACTGTAGAGTTCTAGCATAACCACTGTAACACTGCAGCTACTGTTGTAATGGCAATCTGCAGCACCTCTTTGCCTCAGGATGAACAAGCAAGTTGTTGAAATCCTGGCTGACAATCTTCTGCCTTAGTCACATTTCATTATAAATAGAACTCAAGTACTAAGTGTAAAGAAAACAAACAGTTAAACCAACAGGTCTGAGTTTTTTCAAGTAGGTATCTTTTCTAAAAAATATTTGCAGAAATGTGGGTTGAAAATAACTTAGCCAGAGAGAAATATCAGAAATGCTAATTAGCTTGCAGAACAGTAAAATAGGTAGATATTTAAATATCAGTAAATATCAGTATTGACATTTAAATATCAGGATCTGTACATGAAGGCACCTGGGTTGTGTAAAATCACCTTTTAGATCTGAAGGTAAAGGAGAGCAGGGCACACAAAAAGTATTTACAACTGGTTTATAGTAAATGTAAGCATTGTTGCTATCCTTTTTAAGGGTATAAATCACAATAATGGATTAGAGGAGTCTCTAAGCGAATAAGGAAAACAAAAAATAGGAAACATTGAAACTAAAGGAGGCACACATCTAAAATTCTGACTGTCACAAGGGCTCTAGTAACCCCATACAGCCTCAAAAAAGCATCTTTAAGTGGTTAGATATCTCCAGGCTTCCTGCTTTTATGTGACTAAGTTGTATCTATAGCAACAGATGACTAGCCTTAGCTGTTATTTCAAGAAAGGCAGCAGAAAATATTCCTTCCCTGACTGTTTTCTTTAGGTTGATATGTCAGTGGTAAAATATTCTAATTTCCCCCCCCCCCGCCCCCATATCCTTTTTGTTTGGAAAGAATCCTGACTTCACATTGTTTCCAAGTTCTTTTAAGTACTTCTAAGTAAAGATGCCTGTGTGTGTGATGAACCTCAGTACTGCTTTTGATTTTCATGTTCTGAAACTACCTACAAATATGGACCACTTGGTGCTTAATTATGTACAGTAGCAATTGTCTCACATTATTTTAGATTTCACCAACCTAAACAACTGTATATATATGAAAATTTTTGGGCAAGCCAGGCTCAAAACTTCTCACTGGAAGAATCTTTATCTAAGATTTATTCCTTATTGTCTCTCTTGCATTATTAATTATTCATTCAAGACCTCTATCATACGTTTTGGTGTAGCTCAACTTTAGTTCCACAGTGGCACGAATTCCCTGATGCTACCATTTTAACCTCTTGTTTTTAAGTGCTTAATGTCATGGTTTACTTCTTGTATTGTTGATATCAAATTTGATTATATAGGTCACTGATTTTCAGTTAATTACACATTAATAAATACAGAAACTGCTTTCATCCTTATCAAACAGCTTGAGTTGAAGAGTTTTTATCTACAACTATACCAATATTAATTTACCAAGTATTATGCACATGAAAAACTGCCTGTGCTTCCCAGTCTACAAACTAGCACAGAGCCAGCACACTCAAATGTTTCTAAGGGAAATGAAGCTGCCTTAAACTGTTCCTCTGCCTGAAGACACTAACTTATTTACTGTTCAGTTTTTCTGTTACAGGTATCCAAAGCATTCATTTAATCTGATCATAGCAATACCTGAATTAGGTCTGTGTCAAATCTTTTTTAATCATATGTTTTCAGGCTGTGAGAAAGCAATAACTCATTGCAAAGTAAATTATCTCAAGGATAATATCTTCCTGCAACTCATGTAGCACGAGAGTTAATTTTGCTGTCTCTTCCCTGAACCAAGATATCAAAAGATACTTTTGAGTAATGGTAGAGTTTTTCTGAGATGCTTCTGCCCTGAATAGAATTTACTGTATTGGTTATGTCAATACTGTCAATGTGAAATCTGAAATACCCATTGCAGAGTTTCCATGTAGCTTACTTCGTGATATCTTGTCCAAGTGACTAGGATTTCTGATAGTTTGATTATATCTAGAATACTAATTGAAAAATTTCCAAATTGGATTTTTCTTTGTTTCTTTTTTTTTTTTTTTAGGGTAAGATACCATTAAAATGTTATGAATTTGTCAATGATCCTCTAAAGAGTAACAAATGGGATTAATGAGATTGAGAAATGACTCCTACAAAACTTTATAATAACACAGGCTCCACAGTTTTGTTTTTATTTTTAACTTGATTTCTTAATATTCAACCTATTTTCTGTCTGTAAATCTTGCTTAGGATTATTTTTGGACTATTATGGTTCTAATAGAAAGATACAGTTCTGGGGACTAGTGAAGTCACTGTAACCAGAACTCAAGGTCTTCCATGACATTAACAGTTTGGATTCAGACTCCTAAGAGAATTGGACTGGTTTCCAAAGAGCTTCAACATACACTCTTCCCATAACCCAAATCAGAGACTCTAAATCCTAAACAATGTTTTTTAGAAGCAAACCTCTCCATACATTGCTATATCAATTTTTAGTTCCTACTGTTCAGCTCTGTCCTAATTCATGTTAGTACTGCTTCTTTCAGTTTCCTTTGTAGCAAATAAAATTAGAAACAGCTAATGTTAATTTAATATGAAGTCATATCTTGATCTGCTTCACTTAGTTTTTTGTTAAGGTACATCAGGAAGCTGTTGGGTTTGGGACAGCTAGATGTATAGAAATCAAATTATGGCAAGACACCAGAAACATAGCACTTCAGGGGTTTTTTTTGTTCAAATTTTGGCATTAGTCTATTCTGTATATATGGAATATATCAGAGAATAAGTAAAAAGTTCCTTAGGGAATCTGAAGAATGGTTTCCTAGTCGGCCTTGAAGACACTCCATTTGATATGCAGAAAAAGCTTTAATGACAGTGAAAGAAAAGTCTGGTTTATTTTACCAGTTGAAAACTGCTGTAATGCCAAAATGGAACACTTTGTTAAAGCATCAAAAAGACAAATAAAATAGGATGTGTCATCTGCCAATACTTTCCACAGTAGCAGCAGATAAATGGACAGAAAATAGTTTAATTCTAAAATCAAGAATGGCTGATAACAACAATCTGAAGTGTTCTATTTGACTTTGGTAGTCATCTTCCTTATTACTTAAACCACTTAATTATTTTATCAAACTTGTACTTCAGAGGAGGTCAGGCTGCAGAATGCTTTATATGATCTCATAATTATGAATTCTTTGCTGCACCCCTCTTAAGCTGTATATTGATTTATATATAATGGCAAGACGCTTCTTGAGGTTGATCTATCAAACATGACAATATTTTAAAATAAAATTAACAAACACATCTCAACCACCCTCACCCCTCTCAAAGCAAACAACTGCCAAGAAAACACGTCTCAAAAAACAGATTGAAAGCTGTGACTCAGGTTAGGTATAAGAATTTCTTTCATTCTTTATGATACTCTGTTACTTGTTATGTCTACAGGTTGTTTAGCTTCTACAGAAAATACAAATTTAATTTGTGCAACAGGACCATCTGTTGAGGTTACTGTGTTTACTAGCTCCTAGTCATCAATTTTTGATGATGGCAGCAGAAAAGTATTCAGTCTTTTTGGACATTTATTTCCATCTTCTAGATGCTAACTTTCAAGTCATAATGGGTTTGGTCTCCTTTTTCCTTTTCTAAACGTTTTGATGGAAAGGTTTTGTCTCTATTCTGCTGATGCTAACCTGCATCACCCAAATGGCATATTCTGATCTGATGTGGCCATTATCTCACAGATGATATGAAGTAGTGTAAATGCTTTCAGCAGCTCCTTATGTGCAGTGGCACACATAAGCCCAAACCTTGAGACAAGGGCAATCTTCACCTCCATTCTATGACCAAAATGCCACTGAATAACATAACCTGTGGATAGATCTTGACATCACCCAGCTGCCACTCTGAATTTATACCCAAATTCACATCCTACTTAAAACAGAAAAATTCACATCAATTGCTATTTGTTTTCCTGCTTCTCTTTCTTTATCAACTGATTTTCATTTTACTCCAGCAATTGCTGATTCCAAGTATGCTTATAACACTATTATTTCTTTAATCAGTATTTATTGTTTTCAAAAATAACAGAGAAAACTATAGGCTTGGTGAACAGTAAACTAGTTGTCAACTCACTCTGTTTTAAAATTGTTAATGCAGAATAGAAACCACTCTATATATAATTGTCAGTTTTAGAAGTGGATATTTCTCTAGTGACTTGACTTCCCCTTGAGTGGAGAAAACAAACCAAACTAAGAGTAAAGCCTCAGAACACTATGTACGATATGAACTAACCTTTTATTTCATCATGTTTTAGCAATGAGTTTTCTGTATTATAGATTTGAAGTATCTGTATTCTACAAATCCAGGAATTTTGTATCTTAGTGTCAAATTCTTTTAATTTATTCATTCTGATTAATTACTTTCTGGAGAAAACTTTTCAAATCGTTTATATCATACTTAATATTTGGTACCTCTCTGACATATTAACAGTAAAGCATCTCTTTCTAACAACACTCAAACATTTCCTGAATATACAGTTTTCTTTGGACTAAAACTTGTAAAAAACCCTAGCAGAGTAATCAAACAAGTTATAAGAACCATTCCAAAAACCTTTCTCACCACTGGTCTCTTATGTATTGAAAAAAGTGTTAGTTAAGTGGTTTATTATCTCCAGTAATAACTTTCAGAGTAATTCATTTTATCCTAAGTATACTCTGTATTTATTTTTTCTATAGATGATAATGATGTTTCTCATTATCAACCTGTGGTATCACACAGCTTTCAAAAAAGTCACATAAATAATAACAAAAGCATAGTAACTAATCTGTCTGCAGGATTATAGAAAAAAGGCCACATCACACTAAAATATTAAATAATAAGTGAAGAAAAAAATTACTATTCTATCATTATTCTGCTGTAACAGCTGATAGTTTCTTTATGTTCACAAAATTTAGCACAGAAGGTATCAGCAGCAACATACTTATAACTAGTTTGGTTATGCTTCAAAGAATAGCTCAATGTTTTTGTGGAATGAAGAGAACTACAGGGATGAGAGAGGATGGAGTGAGTTCAACAGTGTAAACAACATCAAATGTCACAACAATGTGCGTGGAAAGATGGCTGGGGTCTGAAATTAGAGAAGACTGAAAAGTTATATTCACATCCTAGCAGAGGTTTCACCAATACAGAAATTATAAGGTGAAATACATTTGCTACTCTCTGGATGGGATGTGGTTGGAATGCTGGGAACTCATTATGCAATGACTGCCCAAGCCACAATCTGCAGCCACAGATTCTGTTCCACCTCATGGCAAAATCACTCTCCTCAGGTGAACTTGGCTCACTATAACCTAACTGTAATATTAATGCACACCTGCATCCCAAAGGTTCCTGTCTCCAAGGTACAATCACCCCTCACTGGATATGTGCTCTCTTTTTTTAGCTGTATCTTTAAAAACAAAGTGAGAGGATTTTACTTTAATCACTTACAAAGGTATGTATGACTCGAGTCACTCCAGCTTCATCTAAACATAAAGAAATAATATAAAAGTAAGTCAAGAATGGAGGGAAAGTTAGGGGACACCATCATAGCTGCTGGGATCAGTCAGTGGGCTGAACCTGTCTTCTCCCCATAGTGACACCTACTGGGTAAGAACCACGCTCTATGCATGCTGAATACTTATTTGGGAATTGGAGCTTGTCTGTGTATTGCTTTGAACATGTTTTTGCAGTCAGATACTATTGCCAACAAGCCTTGAAACTTAACCTGTTACAATTTTATATTAATAAAGAGTGTTATTCTGTAAACTTTTTGTGTGAGTCCTTCACAGGTTCTGGCAGTCACTGGCCAGAGTGAGTGAGTTATATACTCAAATAGAGTGGAAGACCCACTGATGGGTCTCCTTCATGCTATTGGTGTATTTCCCTGACTAAGTCAGTCAAACTGTCCTCTGATCCAGCAGGACTGTTCAGTGAAGGTCCCCTTAACATGGTGCTGACAGGCTGTCAGGCATAATGGTCTTGACTTTCCTCGGGCGCTGACAGAAAAAATTAAATAATAAGGGTTGAGTATATGTCTCCACACTAAGGGTCAAGTAAATAGCTCCTTTTCACATGACAAATGTGACTGCAACCCATTATGGATTTGGTTTTATTTTTATTTTAGTCATCTCAAAATATGAAAACAATTTTAAAGCTCATATAAGGACAATCAGATTTCACTGTTATGAGTGAATGAGGTGAATGGGCCTTTCTAACCTAATTTTTCTTACTAATCACTTTTCCCCCCAACTGTAAACACTATGAATCTCCTGCCACATGTCATGAATTTGTTAGAACTGCAGAAAAAAAAGTCATGACATGGAAATTTCATGAACATGACAAATGAGAGCATAAGGAGCTGCGACATTGCACAGGTGGCTAAGGGAGAAGAAATAAGAAACATCCAAACAACACAGGCAGCAGAGGGAAAACACTGGGACCATTAGGAGAGCAGAGCCTTGCAGGGCCAGCATTGGCTTGGTAGTTTCATTGTCTCAGGGAGAGTGGAAGCTTCAGACAAAGTTTATTAAAGAAGTCCTGCTGCTGTGTTTGAAGGTCAGAAAAGACTTCTTTTGTATTTAAACTCTTTCACTGAAAGGGGTTTAAACACAGGGAAATCAGCCCTTAGCCTCAGATTGTGGCAACAGTTTAAATTTAAGGAATTACTTTGACCCACAAGTGTTAATGATGGCAAATCAGGCATATTTAAAAAACAAATTATATATTAAACAGACAAAAGATCCTAAAATTGCTCACTATACAATACAAAACTAAAAGAACTACTAGTATATTACAGCATAACATAAAACAGTGCATGATATCAAGGTACCTACAGTAAGGCTAGCAAAGAAATAATCTCAATTAGGAATCGAATGTAACTTATCACCAGATTATGATAATGCACACAAGTTCCTTCAGTTAATCTCTTGGAAGTAACTAGGAAATAGGTGTCCCTATTCATAGGAGAAACTCCACAGAATTCTAGGAAAACATAAAAAAGATTTCTTCTTTTCAAAAGTTTGCTGTGGCTTTTATAGTTGTAAAATGAATGTTAGTCAGAAATCCAGCTTATCTTTCCAGATCTCACTTCAACAATAAGATGTTTATGGAAAGCTGAGAGATGCCAGACTAATGTTAACCCCATGCTGCTAAAATAACTTATTTTAAGACAGCTTGTCCTGTTTGAGTTATCTGACTGGTTAAGAGGTAGCAGATAAGCCCTTTTGGGAGAAGTATGATGCCCTCTGACATCCAGCTGTGACATCCTAAGATTCACAGATGATCCTGATTGTGGTATCAGAACTGACAAGGCTGGATGCAAATGCAGTAAAATTGAGATCAATGGGGAAAACATAATTAAGGACAGGTTGTGTATTTGGAGGAGACTTGAAAGGAGAAAGGGACATACAATGGAGATAAATAGAATGGTTAAGATAAAGGACAAGAGGATGAGATTTGCAAGTTATGTGACTGGGGCTTCTCGGGACTCTGTGCTGGGCAGCTCTGGGCTTGATCATTGCAAGCTGCAGTCTGAGTATATAATAAAGTTATATTCTTAGCATACTCTAGATATCAAATCTACTTCCAGGAGCAAAAGAGGGATTAATGGGGTGGTTTTTGTGGCTGTTACATGACTGGATGCAATGATGGAATCAGTTACTGGTATCCTGATGCTATTCCTGTTACAGGAAAGGATCAGCAGGTACTTGCCACTTTCTCATGGAATTTACCTATTGAAGTGTTAGGGGTAAAAATACTGTAAACTTTGTTTGTTATTGGACATGCTTTCCAATTTGCAGGTACCTGAATTATTTAGAACTATTGAGCATGTTTCCAAGATAAATTTTACCCTTTCAAAAATTGCAACAGAGAGCAAAAAGCTGTATCAAATGTTCCTGGTGGGGTCTGGTGCTTTTGAAACAGGTGAATGCCATTATTTCTGTGCAATTTTAAGCTGTACAATATAAAATCAAAAGTGTAAAATAGTTTTGTGTCATAAGATTGGTTGTCACTATTCCAGTAAAGAAAAAATTCATGTTGCTTATTTGTAGAGTAGTTCAGAATTAAAGAAAACTGGAAACATTTTGTGCATTTTTCCTATGCTACCAACGAACAGCTACGTCTGAGACACTGACAGAGTTTTTTTTTATACTTGGTTTTTTCCAGAGGAAGTTAATGAAGGTATTATTTACATCCTCAGCATAATTCCACAGCTAATATTAAATAATTATCTAGTATTCATTGGTTCATCATGATTATCTAGCCCTTATATGCCATGGTGATTTCAAGTGGGCAGTAAATGATATTTGGCATTTTAGAAGACTAAAATTTCTACCCCACTGCCTCTCAAAATCCACCAATTCATTTTGACAAATCAACTTTTGTCTGTTATGTATAAAACCAGTAGTGACGGTAAGCATGTAACCCAAGATCTTAAGTCAATAAGATAATCTAGCAACATTTTCAAACAACATACTGATGACTGACATGTGAAATCTTTATTCACATTTATACACATATGTATTTTATTTATACATATATATAATTAATAGAAATTAAGAAAAAATCACAAGCTGAATTATCATGAAGCACTCAGGTATTTACTCTGTGTGTGGCTTTTTTGATATTCTATCTTTTGAAGAGAAGGTACTAAAAGAAGTGCTGTTATTTTTTAAAGGTTCATGGTTTTCTCTTTCTCTTCATCTTGTCTCCACTGGAAAGTCAAATGAGAAAGTCCTGTATGGTAGATGATCTTTTATGACTGTCATGCATTTGCTCATTAGACACAGGTAACCATAGACTATAGAAAGTTTAAATCTGCAGGAGCAATGATATGACAGTTTAACATTGCTTCTCATATTTTTCAGATTTACCATGACATGTATTTCTAACTTTCTTGCTAAGTCCTCAAGGAGACTTGCAGTGGCAAAAAAACTTAGACAAATCAGAAGCTCACTTAAGATTTATGTGTCAGCAACTTCCAGTAATAGCATAATTCTGATTTTTTTCTCACTATTTTTAACCATGAGAATCAAAATCTATTTTAGCATATGTTACCAGGAGTGAATGTATGAAATTAAAAAAAAAAAAGCCAACAAAAATAATTCCTAAATATATTTAAAACTTTACAGTGAAGTATGTGATAACAAGAAAGAGAGAGAGGGTATGGAGATAAAAAATCATACAATACTGATGTGTGCATTGGCATATGAAGACAACCACCAGCATAGTCATTACAATAATAAAATGGTCTAAAAAACTGACAAGAGCTTTTGATATCTTGCTGCTGGTGGAAAAATATACTTGTGAGCCTTCATTAAGTCTCAAAATCAGAAACGAAAGGGAAAAAAAACCACAAAAAACAAAAAACAAACAACCCAAAACAAACAAACAAAACCCAAAACAAAACCCCCCAAAAAACCCCAAACAAAAAAAAAAACAAAACTAACTAACAAAAAAACCCAAAACCAAACAAGACTAAAAACCACCAAAGCCCTAAACATGTTATCTTGCCTGTTTGGAAAATAAAGGTATCCATCAACTTTTTATAGTAAGAGATCATTGAAGCTTCTGAAGTATTTTATACTTGATCAGATAGAAGAGGAGGGGCTGGCAAAATGACAGAGATGCAGCATAGTGATATATGTTTTGAGATTTATACAACTTCAGTTTGCTTTTCAAGAACCTTAAATGCTAGTCTGAAGTCTGGATTTCATTCAAGGTTTATTCTATTTTCAGACTGTATGCAATTCAACTACAGGTTAGGATACTAATTTAAACCATATCCTGAAATCCTAGAAGTAGCCATAAGAAATACAACTTCCTGAAGTAATCTGGCTGACCTGGATGACCCAGTATCACCTAAGGAAATCTTCTCCTTCTCCTAGAGTTTTTGATTTCTGATTCATTATCAGAAAGAGTTCTCTCCCACCCTTTTCCATTGCCTACTCCTTCAACTCCCCCACAACAGAAGCAGAACAAAATCCACAGATTCCACACAAACAAAGTCTTATTTCTCACTTAATTCCTTATGCCACGTGTCTTCCTGGAATCTCTATTGCTGAAGTTGAGAAAATCAAAGAGTAAAGAGGAATTTCAAAAAATTGCAGCTAGGAAGCCTCACCCTCTGCCCATCAAATCCTGATTCAAATGTGGCATACAAAGTAATCTCAAAAGACAATCTTGTGAACTGAATTATAAATGTACTTGTTACTAAAAATTGCAGACTCAATAGAGACACCAGTTTGATAGCATACTCATTTTGCCTAGCCTTCATCCTACTCTTCACTATACCACAAGTAATAATTAACTGCCTTTCTGTTAGGAGCTGGAATCTCCCTCAGCTCCACCAGTGCTAGATGTCTTTTCTTCAATTTGTCCAAATGATTAAAATAATGAAGTTAAACTCAGAGCAGTTTCTCTTACCCCATATTCAGCCTGAAGGCTACTGTTTCTATTTTAAACCTGATGATGGGCTTGCATGCCCAAAAGCTTGTCATCATTTTACCCAGCTATACTTAGTCTAAAAAAAAAAAATCAAAAACCTCAACCATTACTTGTCTCTAAAAATCTTTCCTCATAAGTTAATAGGAAATATTAATTCTACTTTAGAATTAACCACAATTTTAAAAACAATGCAAATCCTCAAAATGAGCTAGGCCTGTCTGTTGTGTTTTGTGCTTAAATATGCACCAGTAACTATCAAATGCATAAAAAACTGTACATAAAAAACCCAAACCAAACAAACCAAGACACAAGTTTGTATCTACGGATTCTCTGTTTTTCTAGAATAAAGTTAGAGACACTGATGAGATTTCAGTCCATTGTCACAGCTGAGACTTAGCTCTGATTTTGCTTTCACAAGTTCTGACTTCATCTTGGTAACTTAAAATTGCCTGTATTCTTAATAGACAAGTGCCTCTAGAGGGAATATGTTCAAGGTTATCCACAAATCCACAAAGTAAAATATACATAACCTATAAGAAACAAAAATTTAATTTATTACTTCATTGCCTAATACAGTAATAAGTATTTCGTGATAAGTACAACAAATCCAGAATAGGACCGAACAAGAGGACACCTTAAGCTATTCTGGTGACCTATCTGTTGCCTACTAAATTGAGCCTCCTGTGCCTAGAAGTGAGTTTAATATATAACATCCAGTTTAACATCATTGTGATTGTTTTTTGGTCAGCTTAGATTGTGGAGCCCATCTCCTCTGTATGGCTAAGAGCTGGATCTCTCATCAGACTCTACCAGCTGAGCAGACAGGATCTTCAGGAGCTAAACTTCAAAAATAAAAACTCGCCCCCTTGTGAACACTTATCCTTAGTCATACAAATGAAGACATCACAGCTTGCAGTGGGAGCTTTCCCTCCCAGACTCATCTGGTAAAACTGAAGAAGAATGCTGATGAGACCTTGATTCAGTGAATGACTCAACACATTTCTACGAGGACTAATCTGTAACATCTAATGCCCTTTCCTCCTCTGCTACAATTTCCAAGTTAAACCTTGCAAGTATGTCAACTTTAGACAGTTCATAAAAAGTGTTTGTTTTCGAGGGGTGATATCAAATTCAAGTGGGAATTCAAGAGTACACCCAAATCCAGTGAGTGACATTTTGAGGATGTATTTCTTTTACTGAGCTAACTAGAAGAAGACAGCCTACCCTGTGGTTTGTCTGGTTTTAATTCTTATTTTTATCAGATCAAAACTGCAGCAGTCCTTCTATCTCAAACCTGGACTTAGTTAGAACAGAAACATGCCAAATGATAGTATGCAAAATAACACCAGATGAAACAGCTATGAGTCCAGCATTTTCTATGGCTAAAGAGAGTTGAGAACAGGTTTCATGAAAATATCTCTTTATAGGGAACAATTTGCAATCATTACAAACACAAGCACTTTTCCAAGGTAAAGGACCATCATGATGGTGAAGTTCATTTTATATTTATATATTAGTAGTATCCTGGGGCATATTTATTTAGCAGAAAGCAGGTTAGGATCTGGATTGTATGATCTCTTGTTGATATTAA
Source organism: Dicaeum eximium (assembly GCA_013396995.1). Taxonomy (NCBI): domain Eukaryota; kingdom Metazoa; phylum Chordata; class Aves; order Passeriformes; family Dicaeidae; genus Dicaeum; species Dicaeum eximium. The sequence continues at coordinate 807,731 of VWZP01001424.1, read as the reverse complement.
AAATGGCATAGAGATACACTATTCTATAAATAACACTGAAATAAATTTTACCTTTAGGAAAACTGTTCCATAAGAGTTTCCTATGCTATTTTTTGAGAAATTTTGTATCCAAGCCACTAATCTTATTTTATATATTTATTGGTCTGCAAGTCAACAAGGGTATTATGTTAGAAAAACAAAAAAAAAAAACCTTGGAAAAAGCTTTCATAATATGCATTGTATATTTATGCATATACTTTAATAGATAATATTGTCTATAATATAATAAGGTTAATATCTAAAAAAAGGGAAATGAAGAAAAAAAAGCATTTCTATTTTATTATGTAGCTAGAAGGGGTTAGCACAGTTTAGTTCTTGGTTAGTAGAATTTAGCCAGGCATATAAAGGAGAAAATTTAAATTAAATATCCATTTATGTAATTGATATATCACATTAATCTTAGGGGGTTTTTTTCTGACTTGAGTAGCCCTGTGAGAAACATATGGTCTTTTATAAGGTTCCTAATTTGAGTTGTTTCTTGCTAGCGAACATAAAACTCACAATATTAAGGGACAATCCTCCAAATAAGGTTAGAAACAACAATTCCATACATGCTTTAAGTATCTGGCTCATTTAAATTAATTAGGAGGCAGTCGCTATTACCATCAGCTAGGATTTAGCAAAACCTGCAGACAAAAATACTTACACTTGATAGACAATCAGATTAGGCTGTTTAAATTTAATCATGGTGTTTATCCTGTCTGTTCATCCATTCTTACCAATAACACATCAAAAGAATAAATTTTCACTTCTTTATTGAAGCCACACAATACCTCCTACAAGACACGTGGAAATTTAACTGGGGGACTAAGGACCAAAAAACTTAATTGTACTTCAACATCATTATACGTGGTTAATGGACCTGCCACCCAGACTCTCACAAAGACATACACCAATGTAAGTTATATTTAGGGGGTAATAGCCATAGGTGTTATATATGTTAGAAAGTAGAATGTGGAATCATAGAATCACAAATAATTTGGACTGGAAGGAGCATTTTGATGTCGTAGATTCTAATCACTTCAGATGTAGTCCAGTAAGGCAAAGGTCTTCAGGGCCTCATCCAGCTTGGAGCTTTGAATATCTCCAAAGGTGTAATTTCCACAGATTCTCTGGGCAGATTGTAGGCTTGATCGCCCACATGACAAAAAAAGTATTCTCTTATATCTAGTCATATTTTTAAGTGTTTTGGCTTCTGTCTTATTACTGAATCCTTGAGAAGAGTCCTGCTTTATTATTTTTACATCCTTATATAACATAGCTGTAGACAGCAATAAGATCTCACATCACCTTTTTCTTCTCCTTAGAACCTCCTTATATGGCCACTTACCATGTAAGTAGTCTCTGCTGGACTCAATTCAGTGTACCCACACCTTGTTTATAGTAGGAAACACAGCACTGAATGTTTTGCTACAGTGCTGGACAGAGATGAAGAATCATTTTCCTTGACCTGCTGGCAATACTCTTGCTAATGCATCCCAGGATGCTGCTGACCTTTGTTGCAAGGACACATTGTGAGTCATAAGAGCTAATAGTTGGAGGACTGGAAATGCCTTAGCAATCTCTCATCATCACCCATCTTATGAGCTTTGACCATGCAGCAGAACTCCTAGGACATCAAGTCAGGCTGTCAAAGGTTGGACACATCCCTTAAGAACACAGTCTCCAGTCACTATCATTTGCCACCATATTCATTGCAGACGCTTCAATCTCAGTAGGCACAGGTGTTTCCATTCTGAGTGCTCTTCCTTCTCACCTTTCCTAGCATAATATATATTTTTTGAAGCTGCAAATATGCAGGTGTATAATGAGTCCCTATCCTGCTGCCACGTCCCCTGCCTTCTTTGTCATTGTCCCGATGTTTCCTTCAGTGTGGTCTGTACCAGCAGTTTATTCCTTGCAGCTTGGGACTCAAGCTTTTGTCTCTGCAGCGTCTCTGCAAAGACATTGTTGATTTATGTGTGCTGTGATTTAACTCTGGTAGTCAGCTAAGTCCCACACAGTCACTTGGTCGATCCTCCAACAAGCGACTAGGAAGGTAATAGGAAAGGCAAAGCAAGAAAAACACATTGGTTGAGACAAAGGCAATTCAAAATGTAAAGCAAAAGTTGTGTGTTCCAGAAAAGCAGAATAAGTAATTCTTTTACTGTTTCTGATGTGCAGGCAGGCGTTCAGCCATTTCCAGGAGAGCAGGGCTCCACCACATGTGATGGCCATTTGGGAAGACGAATGGTGTAACCCCTCCTTCCCCCAGCTTTATGTGCTGAGCACAACCCCATATGGTATGGAAGGTATTCCCTTGATCAGTTTGGGTCATCTGTCCAGCTAAGTCCCCTCCCCACTTCTTGTGCACCCCCCGCCTCCTCACTGGTGGGGTGGTCTGGGAAGCTGAAAGGGCTGTGACTGCTTAGCAAGAGCTACAACACTGCTGTTTTCAGCTCTGCTACTGTATCACAAATCCAAAACATAGTTCCATACTAGCTACTATGGAGAAAATTAACTGTATCCCAAATAAATAAGCAGTACATTGTGGTTCTGTGGGTCTGACTTCACCTGTTCCCCCTTTACTGGTGCTGCAAGGAAGAAGAGCTCATTTTCATTAGAATTAGATTAGAATCAAAGAGTTATCTACTGGATGTGAAACTGCTGATATTGTTGTTATCCCTGCAGTCAAAAGGGAGGATAAAGAAGACAGTGCATATTCTAGAAATCCAAACATTCATGTCCCAATAGCAAATGGAGGTTAACTCTTAGAAAAATAGATGGGAGATCATTTAAGTCATTACAAAGGCAGTAGAAATGGCAGACAGTAAAGAATGGTCTAGCTGGCCATAAATTAGAAAAGCACCAATCCCAGAGGAAACAAAAACAGGAGACACAAAAATCTTAAGTGTGAAGAGCTCTCCTTAGTTCAATAAGATTAAGAGCTTCTCTAATGAATACAATTGGCAAGGGAAGTATTTAGCAATGTATAGTACCACTTAAGACATATTAAGCCCTTGCATTTCCTTATGACTATTCCTTTGAGGTAATTTGAAGGACAAACAGTCTCTTGTGGCAGGGTAGGAAGAATGTTTTCACTTTTTTTTTTTTTTCTCCTGAATGTAGCAGAAATAAACTTTCCTGTGCAGATGATTTATCAGTTTTAGAAGAAAAAGGTTTACAAGTTGCAAAAGCCATCTGTCTTTGGAAGACACATTAGAACAGAAGAAGGACGTTGAAATGTGCAGCAGGGCTGAATTTCCCATTAGGGAGGGAACACAAACAGAATCTGCTGGGTCCATGATATGGTGTATTGAGTCATATAATGCATTTTAGTCCTGTATATCTCTTCAGTTCTTTAAGTTCCACAACAGTTAACTTCAATTTTAACAATATCATTACAGAAATTGGAAATTAAGGGGTTTTTAAACACCTTCTAACTTGAAATCAAGCTATTAACATATTGTATGGCCCACTTTCACCAAAATACTTAAAAAGACATCCTTTCTCTCTGTGATGTGTAAGTACAGGTAAGACTCCTACAGTGAGTAGGTTCTAATGAGGGAGGAGGACATTCTGCCACCATAGTTTGCACAAACTTTCTGGATGTTAGGCCAGGATCACCACCTCTACTTCATTGTCACCACACTGCTTCAACCCCACCTGCAATAAAGAGTGATGAGCTGTTTGCAGGCTGTGAACCCTCAAGGAAAGTGAATCTGCTTTGGGTCGGAACAGGCAGTTTTGTTATCAGTGCATTCATGTGGGCCTGCACCAATGCAAATTAATTAAAAAAAAAATCTCTGTCTCTTACCTCGTCTCTGAAACCTAGGACAGAGAATATCATCAGTTGTCAAGAAAGCTGTAGTGGCTTTACTTTAGAAAGCATCCAGTCCTGTTGAAAGTGAGAGGGAGTTTGTCAAAACTCTAGGCCCTAGGTAATTAATCTGATAGTCATTGTGTATTATTAAGTCCATGGATATTGGTTATAAAAACTTACCTAGATGACATAAAGTAATGGCCATAGGACCATCTGAAGAAGGAGCTGGAATGTAAGTAGAAAGATTTTGAAAGGAATCTGAATGAAACTCCTGGAAGTTTTCAAATCAGTTTTACAGACAAGAATGGGTTTTTTGGAAGCATGTTATTTTGTTACTCTCTGTTCAATAAATCTAGGCAAATTTTTGCCAATAAATTTAACTCTCAGCAGTTTTTTTAAGATACAAGGTTCATCCTGGAATGCCTAAGCATAGATATACAGAAATACTGTAGACAACAACTGATAACAGATGACATGTAATTCATGCAAATAAAATTATCAAATGAAATCTCAATTTTGTTTTCTTTTGCTTTGCTTTAATTTAGTAGGGATCATATTTCATCTATTTATTTATTTATTATATTGTTTTTTGATGTGGTCAGTTTTAATGGCCATCAAGAATGCTGTCATAGGGCTTGTACAATAGGTAGATACTGGAGACATTGAACATACAGTCCTGAGAAAATTTCAGGGAAATATTGGCACTCCCTTTCTATGTTAGCATGATAAATTACTGAAATATTTAATTAAATGACTGGAATTTTCTTTTTTTTTTTTTTTCATTTAAAATATTAATTAAAAAGAAACAATTTTTTTTCCTCATTGTGTCTTAATCTTTTTCCAGGCATAACTTTGGTGCTCAAGGCCTGGAGAGACTTCATGTTATTGCTGAATTTGCAAGTGTGAGCCTTTCTCAAAGGTGGAAATTTCTGTTTTTTCATCCAAAGTGACTCTGGACCTCCTGCTATGTTTATCATATGTGTCAATCAGGTTCACTAGACACCCACACAAAATACGCTTTATTCTTGCTTGAAGAGAGTCCCAACAATACTGAGAAGGTGATCTAAGCATAGAATGCTGCCAAAATGAAATTTATCCGCCAGTCAAGCATGCATTTAAAAAGAAATATGACTGCAAAGTCCACAAAACACTTTTTTTTAAGTGATTGCAAATTAAAATCTCTCCAGCAGATGGAAAAGTGGGACCACCTGGCACTAGGCCAGAAATAATTTTTGTTTTGCGTTTAAGCTTTTTTGGATGTGTGCCAGCAAACCAAATCCAGCATCTGTTTCTGCAGCTGCTACACAGGGAAACAATAATTCCTCAGGCTAAAAGCTGCACAACAAAAAATATCAAAGTAACTCAATTGATGAGTGATCAGTAAGGGAAAGGAGAATTCTGAATTTTCACCCTTATGATCTGTGAACTGAAATAAAGTGAATTTAAAGAGATCTGATTTAAAGCAAATCTCAATATTGATAGAATATAATTTTGCATTCTCAAAGAATATTTTCCTACTTAAATTCAAAAAGACACTGTTGCATATGTGTGAAGTACTTAGCACTAGTGGAAAAGTTTTGTTTCATAAATCACTCCATCTTTCTTGTAAATCATTCCATCTCCCATAGAATGCCTTTTAATATTGATCTTAACACAGAACTCAGTACCCTAGAAATCAAAGCTCTGCCTACAAGATGTTTTGATCTTCTCCATGGGTTTGATAAGGGCAGTAAGCTGCTGCTTTCTGTAAACTGATTCAAAAATGCTTTAAGTATATTACAGAGAAGATCAGTGTGAAGGTTGGAGTGAGACTAGATCCTTATTGTATAGACAGGACAAATCAGTGATAAATGTGATAATAAGGTACTAGTGGCTTCTGCATCTCTATTAGTTAATTTCTCCTTCCTTCCATGTTACACTCAAAATTTTGCTAAGAATAAGAAGGAACATTTTTGCTAAGGGTAAAAGCCTTCTATGTGGAATGCATAATTTTTTATTAGTGTAATTAATGCCTTAGAGTCTAATCAAAAAGAGTTATTATTATTGCAGTTACACTGAAGCTAACACATTCAGTAATATAATGCAAATACATACATATTATATCCACCTTTCCTCTGGTGTAATGTTTATACTTCTTTTGAGTCCTAAGGTCTACAGCTTTGGTCTTCAAGAAAAATTGGTCCAGGGAGTAATGAAAAGTCACCTGTATCCTGAGGTCCTTGCTCAGAACAATATGATACTGAGGGTGGAAATTTATTCGTCCTAAGCCTTGGGCCCCCTTTTAAAAATATTATTTTTTTAATATATATATATGTTTGTGCATGAGATAGTGGTATGAAAAGAAAGAGGTCAATAACGGCTTTTAAGAGAGCTGAACTTCTAGAATAAAAACCAAGTGGGTCATATTGTCTGAGATGTATGTGGGGTCTGTTCTCAATGCATTCTAAATACAATTATTCTCATTTTCATTCAATCCATGTGTCCTTCCCCATTTTGAAGTTTTGCTAACATATACTATTCTGTGTGTCATTTTGTAGCCACACCCTATTTTCTGTTTTTCTTTTAATATCTTTCAAAGCTGTCTTATAAATATTTCAGTTTTCAGATGTGTTTAATTTTAAAAGGTAGTCATTACAAATTTTAGACCCCTTTTATCCAGTTCCCTGCAGCACTTTTGCAAGCTTGGCATCACTGTTGCTGTCAGTGAGTGACACAAATGGGAAGCAAACACGCTTGAGCACCATCTTGGCTTGGGGATGGAATGCTGCCAGCCTCCTGTTCTTGCCTTTAGTTCACTGAACAGTAACTCAGCCACAATCTATGACTGAGAAATAAGTTTTCACCTTCATTTATTCAATGCTGTTATAAACAGGCTACACAGACATTGTCCTCAGATTAAGTCAGCATAAATTGATACATCAACTTCACCAAATGCAGAAACTGATGTTTATTATTTCCCCCTATGTATGATCCAACAAGGATCGTACTGTTGTTTTATAATTTTGCATTTAACTACTATAAAAATACTTTGATGATGTAAGTATTTCCTCTTTCTTCATTCCTAAAGGGACATGAGCAGCTGGTCCACTTTCACAAGAGAGCTGAGAAGGAAACAAAATTGTCAAATGGAAAATGCCATTGCCTTGAGGGCAAGCAGTAGTGTTTGGTTTGGTTTGAAGAAGAGAACGCTGAGGGATGACTTCATCATAGACTGCAACTTCCTCAAAGTGGACAGTGGAGAGAGAGGTTCTGATCTTTTTTCTCTGGTGAACCCTGAAAGAAGAAATGTAATGAAGCTGCATCAGAGGAAGTTCAGACAGGACACCAGGTAAACTTTCTCCGCCCACAGGGTGGGCAGTCACTGGAACAACTGTCCAGGAAAGTGGACAGTTGTCCACTTTCAAAGCCTTTCAAAGTTCAGGGAGCATCTGGATGTTGCTCTGAGCCATGTGGTTTAGTTTTAGGTAGTTCTGAGAGAAGTGGGGAGATGGACTTGATGTTTCTTATGGGTCCCTTCTGATGAGATATTCTATTATTCTCTTCCCCCAAAGGGGAGAAACTTATCATGGAGAAGAGCTGCAATATTACGAGTTGTCTAGCAACTAGGGTATGAAGCATGTCTTTTTGCATATTGTCATTTTTTCCACTGACAGCTGTCTTTGGTCAGGTCTGTAAAAGTAAAAAAAAAAATCTTTTTGCCAAGCAGTGACATAGAAGGTTTTTTTGTTCTTTCTTTTTCTTTCTTTCTTTCTTTCTTTC